>VZTI01000537.1:950196-1163113 GCA_013397865.1 Struthidea cinerea | reverse complement strand
TTTTTTTTTTTTTTTTTTTTTTTACATTTCATTCTCTTTTAAATACAATTGCATTTTCATCTGAATTGTTTCTACTAATGCTTTTTTCTTATGATAGAGTATAAGCCTCAGTTGTTTGGAGTCTTGGTAGCTGTGGAACAATAATGTTGCATTATGAGTCCATGAAATATTTTTACACTGTTTTGGATGTCAGATACATTTTTGAGATATGCTATTTTTGTAAGTTATTCTTTAAATAAACACAAAAGTCAGAGGTGTTTATACACAGAAATGCTCTAGTATAGTTTTCACATGGTAAGCTGAAACACATACCTAAGGTGGGGTCTGGGTTTCTCCTCTTGCATTCTGGAAAAAGAATCAGTTATCTTTTAATTCTGTTATTGTGAAATAAAATTTAAAACCTACAAAGGATCCACCAGGTGTTCTCTCTTTGGTTTTCCATACCAGTCTGTGATTTTGGCTGTTCTACTGTTTACTCTAGCAACAAGGGGTTGAACCAGATGATCTTTAAGGTCCTTTCCAACCCAAACCATTCTGTGATGCTACTCATATGGTATTAACACAATGGTGTACAGAACATACAGAACATATGTGTTCTCCTAATTATTGCAATGCTTGTGGTTGCTATCCAAGGACTAGGAGTGACGTTATGATTTAGTGAATCTCGTATCCTTGAACATATTTTCTTTATTATCTATGCCAGCAATGTAACCAAATTGTACCTGCTTCTGTTATATCAATTCCAGTCAGGTCTTTTTCATCCCAAGTATGTGAACTTTGTGTACGATTGGAACATCTGTCTTACAGATTCTGAGGAAGAGGAGTTGCAGGCTGTTAATCATACAGTTTCTAGTGTGTATTACCTTTGTCTGCAGAAGAGACTGTGCTATCACTGATACTCAAAAGTACAGACAGATACTTATAGAAGCTCTCAAGAGCTCCTGCACAGAATGGCAGTCACACTGGAGATTCTGATGGAAGCTGTCCAGGAGAAATCAACTAAGTTTCTGGACATACTGCATCCCTCTATGCCAGCATGCCTGGTAATTCCCATAAATGAGGGCCTGTCAGAGTCAGCCAAATTACTCTGGCAGATGTCTGCTTCTTTAGTGTTGACAATCCAGATGGGTGGATTGTTGTTATCCAGTGCTTTCTGCAGGCTTTGAACAAGTCTATATACACTGGCGCCAGGACTGTTAGCTGTGGCAGCAGTCCACTGGATAGACAAGCATCAAGGTCTACAAAGAACAATACCACAAGGTAAAGAATTACACCAGACATTATTTAATTGGAAGCAAAACCAACCTCCTTTCAAATTATCTTATTCTAGTTATGATCTAATGCTGTTTCAATCAGAGATGGCTTTTATGGAAGATAGCACTGCTGTCAGTGAAATACCAATCATCATTTGCATTGCTATATGATCATGAAAGGTTTACCTTAGCCAGAGTTTTGTATTTCATAAGACTCAGTTATTTCCAAGCAAAGTATTAAAATAGTTAGCCTAGGATATCCCTATGTTTAGTACTTGTTTTGCATACCTCATATTTAAAATATTAAGTGTCATTTTCCCAAAGGCAATCAACAACTACCTTCTTTGATAAATGTACTGCTGCAATGACTTTTGCCAAACATTATGACTTCAACTTGGTCATTCATTTAGTAGTCAAGTTTTGGTAAGAAGTATTGTTTGGAGCTGAAAATATTCTGTATCACAATTTTGAAGGATGCTGTCTGCCATTCACAGTTGCATCCACATTGACTCACATTCAAAGAATAATTATTTACTGACAGCATGTCTGATCCGCTGAGATGTTATCAGCACACTTTCCATATCATACTCTGTTTTCATTTTTGCTGGCACTGCCTGCTGTGGACATTGAGTTGTAAGTGACTTTTAAGTGAGCAAAGTGAGCAAGGGTTCCTGCCCTTTGCGCTCTGCGTATGGGTATGAGGCAGCCGAGTACTTATGATAGTTCTGTGCGAGATCATAATTTTTATAAGTGAAACTGCTACATGTATGCAAAGAATAGAGCCAGCAAGGATTACAGCTTCAGCCAGAAGACTTGTTGTTACTTTGCATGGATAGTAGTTCTTTCTGGATCTTTTGTGATTTGCCAGTGTCATTCTACTTAGGATCTGAATGTTCGTTACCATGTGTTGAATCCTTTTTCACTGTATCACACTGCAAAGCAGCTAGCCCTTCAAAATAATGGGACTGTTGAGGGGAAAAAAAACCCATGCCCACCACTGTCTTAATTGTGTAGGGATGTCTTATGTAGGTACAATCTTGAAATCTCATGTATGTTTTTGACAAATGCTTTTCTTGACCAAAATGTGAGGCAGAGATTACATTTACCCATTGCTTACCCGCGCCAAAGTAAAAATGTGGAAACTTGAGCTACTAATAATTTCATACATTTCATGCACAAATATTGGTGTTTATTGAATTTTCAGCCTTTAGATATTTTTCTGAACTGCTAAGATTGGATTCAGTTGAACTAGTTTACAATTTCTTAGATGTTACTAATATGCAGTCATGATCAGATTTGGTGACCGCTACCTCTTGGTTCAGAGTTGCCATCTATAATTGCAAACATTAATTTTCAATAAACATGTTAGGCAGTTTCTGACGAGGAACAAACAGGTTTTAAGACTGGATTTTATCATAAAATCTACAAATTCCTTCGTGCTGCAAGGACAACAAAGCAGGTCACAAGCATTCCAAGAGACATCTGGAGTGCACTGATAATGACTCCTTGACACAGGCTGACTGACGACCTGATGAGGCAAAGCACTCTAGTGGACCTGGTGTCAATAATTAGGAACTGGATGTGAAGGTTGTCTTAGCTTTGTCTGCAGTGACCGTAAAATGATGGTGTTCAGGACCCTGGAAGAAAAGACCAGGGTAAATAAGATCACAGCTTTGAATTTCAGAGGAATAAGCTTTGCTCTGGTTAGAGTTCTGCGTGGGGCAAACCCATGTGATAGTCCTGGAGAGAAGAGGGATCCAGAATTGGTGGGTCACCTCCTCTAAATTCAATATTTGTCCATCTGAATGTCAAGGGAAGCTGACAGGAGGCCTGCATTGGTTGATACAAAGCTCTTAAGAAAGCTCAGTCACAACCATATAGGACATGGAAGTAGGGACTTGGGAGACAAGAGAGAAACGCTGCCTGAGGGTTTGGGGACTGGCTTAGAAAAAACCAGGACTAGATGGAACTGAAGCTGGTGAGCGATGTGAAGGGCAAAAAGTGAGTTCTACGGTTTTACTGGCAGGAAAAAAGGAAAATTTGGAAAATGTGCGTCTGCTGCTGAATGGGTGCAGGCTGCTGGGCACCAAAGGATGTAGAAATCTGGGCTGCTCAATGTAGGCATTGCTTCAGTCTCTATTGGTAGGATTTGCCTTCAAGAATCCTACACTCCTGAGTCCAGAGGGAGCATCCGGAGTAGTGAGAACTTTCCTCAGTAGAGGAGGATCAAGTTGGGGAGCGTTTAAATGAGCTAGCCATACATAAGGGAGGTGTCTCTGCTTTGAGCAGTGTCTTGGACTAGAAGATCCAATTGGACTAGAGGTCCAATCCAACCTCAACCAATTTAAAATTCTGAATTCACTTTTACACCACAGAGGAATATGTTTGCTAAATTTAGGTTTTCCTAAATATTAATATGCTTTTAGTTTAACTTTCTTTTCATTTATGTCTCCTGCTTCAGCAGATATATATTTAACCTGCATTGTCTGCGTGATTCATTAGTTCATCTAGCAAATAATCTAATATTCAACAAAACCACTTTCTTCAGGGTGTAAAAGTGAGTAGAAACAAGTTTAATAACATGATCTGTAAGTGATCAGAATGAATTGGTTTTCTTTTTGATCTTATGTGTGAAAATTATTCTCGTTCATTTACTTAATGAATGAATGTCTGAGTTTAATATTTAGCATAAGTATTTTTAACCTGAAGTGATAACCTTTTACTTTGTCTTCTAAGTAAAAAATCTCTCTTGCAATATCGCTGCTTTCCGCATGAAGAGTTTTAACCATTAACAACTTTTCTCAGTATTTGTTTGTGGGTTCTAATTCATACACATTTATCATGATGTTTCTTTTAAAATGTAATTGCATTAACATATTTTATGTTACTATATTTAATAAAGCCATAGAACATTCCAGAAAATGTAGCACAAGACTTTTGACTATGGAAACATTATATTTGTTGGTGGGAAATGATGAAGTGCCACATATTTAGCCATATATTCATGGGTGGAAAGTGGTAATGTTGGAGGTTTTTTTTTTTTTTTTTTTTTTTTTTTTTTTTTTTTTTTTTTTTTAATTTCCTATTTGATGAATGTGCAACGAGTTCATATTTATTACATTCTGTGGAATTGTTGAGCATGAATAGAAACAGAAGTTGAAGGAAGTAAAGAGAACTTAACTCATGTGGTATAGGTCTATGCTTTTGGGCAATTTTGTACAAAGAATATGCCTTAATTGACTTCTGAATCTGACTTTATTTCTGATTTATGTATAATATGTAATATTGTCTCTAAACTGAATATTTTTGTTCTCAAGGTCATGGAGTAATATGTTAAGAACTCTAGGGCAAGAGGTAAAAATGTCCAGGTTAGATGCCTAGCTGTTTTATTTGCCTCTTTGCATATGTAAGTTGAAAGAGAAAAAAATGGTTTCTAACCATTATTATGATATTTTGATAGTAAACTGCTGCTTAAGCGCAATTACGTATAAGTCCTTTTTTGGCACTCTCCTTGCACCATTATTTCTGATTACATAATCTCTTGAGTATTTTTGTAGATGAAGTGATGGATAATCTATAAAACCAACAGTGTTTTTATGTTAGGAATATGTGTCAATTGCAATCATCTAGATTTTTTCCTGTTGTCGAATTTTCTTTCATAAACAGGCAAACATTTCTAGAATGGTAAGGAAATTGTTTATCATCAGCATCCTAAAATGGGTACAAAAGCTAAACAGTTACATATGACATTGATTATATTGAATAAGATCATCCCTGCAGTATTTTCCACATGATGATTATGCAAAATCATGCTTCCGATGACTTAATTGCAGTTCTTTACATAATTTTTCATTAGAAATAATCAAGCTCTACATTTTGCTAGGTATTGTCATAAACTTTACATATTTTTGTGAGAGCTGTAGTGCTTAATGAAAAATTGGCTTTAATTATCAAGAGAAGCTGAGTAACATTTCCTCCCCATTTTAGACACTAACTTGTTTCTTCTTAAAATAATTTAGAGATGAAGCTTGTCAAATCAGTAGGCATTTTATCAACCAGAAGAGATGACTGAAGTTAAACTTACAATTATATAATTGTAAAACATATACCTGTTCAGGAGATATTGAACTAGAATAGTGAAAAAGTAGAGAAGTAGTAGGGTTTATTAATGTTAAAAGTAGTTGTGAATTATAGTTTAAAATACAAATGTAAGAAATTTATGTGGATAATGTACTCCATTGTTTATTTTGAAAAGTATGTTAGATGTTGAACTAAGTCTGCAAATGAAAGTGCAGTGTTTTGTAACCTGTATGTGCCAAGATTTACAATAATTTGCAAACACAGGGTGTCTCTGTTATATAGAAATTTCATGTGTTGGAGGCTGAGGTCTTAGGGTCTCACAAATGTCAAATCCATGACGTACATAAGTAGGGTCATTGAATGCATTCCCTATATACCATCTGCTATAGAACAATTGTTTTAAAAATTAAAAGGTCTGAATGCATCTTTCTTGCATTCTTTAGTCAAAAAAGCAGACACAATGTTTAAATAGTAGTAGTCCAAAAGACCTTGTAGGTAGAAAACAAATATAAATCCCAAATACTTCTAGTACTGACCAGCAATAGCTTTTCATTAAAGTGAAACCATCTGCGTACAAGTACACATATTAAAAAACATAATAACATTAGTTTTCTTTGAGTATTCTGGGACTGAAAGATGAGTCTCATTGAAATTTTTTGCCTTGACATTTCTAGCTTAGCCAGACAATGAAATATCTCATCTTGCACGTTAAAATGTCACAAGCTTAAAAAACAAATGTTGTTGGCGTATGACTGAATAGAACTCAGGCTAGAGTCAGAGTATTTGGGGGGAAAGTCATGTGGTGAAGTGTCATGTAGTTTATGAAATTAATAGCAGCAATTATTGGAATCCTCAAATGCTGAGCACGTTGGTGTTGACAAAGGGTGTCAAAAGGTAGATAATGCAGTCAAAGGTCAGGGATAAATTTTGTTATATTGCATCCCCTTTGAATGTCTGGTAATACTGGATCTTGGAGACAGCTGGCTACTTTTCCAAAAGATGAGTAAGACATAAGTATTTAATTGTTAACTGTAATTGTGAGCACTCTAGTTTGTAGGAAAGGGTTGTGTTCACTACTCTGGGCAGAACAACACATATCCTTGAAGGCTTCCAGAGGAAAGGCCTAGAAGATCACTTCTGCCAGCTGGTGCTGTGGGAAAGCACCAAGTCAGGTGCTTGTAAGTTTAGTTTGTGATTTAGAGGCTTGTAGGTCTTGCTGATGAGGAAAGGTTGTGCTGTGAAGTAAATGTAACTTTTTCCCTTTCAAGCTCATCTTACGCTACACCCTATTTGGAGAGGAGTGCTTTTTTTGTTTGGTTTTTTTTGTTGTTTAAGTAAGAGTGGTTCCTTTCATTACTGCTAATTTTTTCTGTTCATCTCTAAGTCCTTTCTCGATGTGACCCCTGCATGCTGAGCAAATAGAAGCTCTCTCTACTTACTGATAGTACCTTGTGTACCTGCATGTCTAACATCATTTTGCAACTGCAAAGAGGACCATGGCTCCTTTCTTCTTCACCTTCACAAAAATTATCATCCTCCTTCATTTTTCTGTAATGTCTTCTTATAAACATAGCTTGCTTTTAAATATTTCCCTAATATTTCTGTTTCTTCTGTAAATTAAAATCAAGATTGCTGGAACTGTATCTTGTTTAATGATATTCTGTTTGCAGAACCTAGGAAATAAATGCACTTTTCAAACTGACATTGAGTTGAAAATGCAAGATAACTCTGGAAGTTCATGGAAGTGAACTCTGGGGGTTCATGGTCCTATGCTTTTGGGAATAGGTGAGATATCAGGTCTTTCTTTGATAGATTAGTCAAAGTTTAATCAAAGGTTCATGTAGACACCTATGGTAAATTATGCGCTTTCTGTTCCTGTAGGTTTTCCAGTTAGGAAGGAGATTTAATTTGCAAATCAACTTTAATGCCTGAAATAAAAGTAAATGCAGAAATATTTTTTTTTCTCTATTTTTCCATATAAAGCTTGGGTCAGCATGAAGTATGTTATATACAGTTTTTCATATGGTGCTTGGTAGTCGCAAAACTAACGAGAAATCAACCCTCTTCAGTCTGTGCAGTCCCTGTGTTTGGGTAGTGAAGTGTCCCAATGGCTACGCTAAAGCGAGAAGCTGACCTGCCCAGTAGTTGCCTAACAATCCTCTTTTAGCTTGACTGGCTGCTTATTCACCCATTGGAAAATGTATCCTGTAAACAGAAGAAATACCTGCAAAGGTGATTAGGTTCATGCACAACATATCTGAGAGTGCAATTGCAGCTCAGTATTTGATTTTTTTTTACATAACCAAAACTCTTTGGAGTGAAGAGAATAGAGGCTATATTTTTAAATTTTAACAGTAATAACCAGAATTCTGCTGTTTTTTCATCTGCCATAGGTATTGCAAGAGGTATTACATTTGATTTTGTTTCTGGCATACAACATACAAAATTATGTTTCCAGATGCTAACAACCATTCTTTCACTTCTACAGCTTAAACTTTCTTTACGTCTATTGTCATTTTTTCATTAGTGTAACATGCTCCACTGCTTCTGTATAGTTTATTCATAGAATTGGAATGATCTCTCCAGTGCAGCATTCTTGCATTTTTCATAAGAAGCATTGTATTTTTAAGGTTTCCTAATAATTTCTGGCAGTTTTGTTTGGAGTTTTTTTCTCTGTGTGAGTAGTAAAGCTTGTAAAATTCTCTAAGTAATTTCTGTATCTGTTCTAGTAATTTGCCATTATTCTAGCATACTTCAAATTCACTTCCAAAAATGTTAGAATATGGGTTAGATTGTTTTAGCTTTAGGCTAGTGAAGAAACATCAGGTTTTATAGATGCCTATATATACAATACCTGTTTTTAAGTTAAAGGAAGAGGTTACAAATTTAACCTAAGATAATTTTAAAGTGATGAATTATAATAGGTTAAATAGGGATTTGGGGGGATAATTTGGACAAAAAGGAACATTAGGAAATTATAGAACACATTGTATTCTTTTTTAATTCATTTATCTACCACATAATGTATTTGCAGTCCTTGAAAATATTCTGAGTTTGGAGCATTATGCCTTCTAAACTAATAAGGTAATGAGTAATTCAGTGGTAGGAGTTTAAACTATGAGTGGCAAAGTTTAAAAGAGGAACTGGGCCTGTACTTAGCTAATAAGAGAAGCTTTGAGCTAAATCATGTAACTTCATTCTTTTATTGTTCACTTCCCTGATATGTATGGTGGCTTGGGTGAGGTAAATAAGGTAACTGGATTTTGTGTAATTTATTCTTGGGGTTCATTTGTCGCTTTCAGAAGTTAAATGTGTTAGTTAAGCACTAAATAAAAGAATCAAAATAAAGTCTGTCTGAAGCATTCACAGATGTACAATTATCACATTTTAACTAGAACACTTGCTACAGTGTGACCTTTCATGTAAAATACATATAGACACAGCCATAAAAATATTTTTTGTAAGGAATTTATTCTGTTGAAGTGTATTTGTGCGAATGCTTCTGAAAGTGAGAAACTACAGTAGCAGAAATACTATTTATGAAATGGGTGACAATGCACTGCTGCAAATGAGATGGTAAATAATCACATTTGCTTCATCCTGTTTAGAGAATAAAAAGTAAAGTGGATTTATATCAACAAAGCACTTAACCCCATTTCTAACTTACTCATGTCAACAGTAGAACCAGTGATTAACTCTGGTAACACTTGTGTTTTTGCAGCAGTGGTGCTGTGTTAACACTCCATGTTACAACGATTACACTGTTCTATTTCCATCAAAGCTCCTAAAAATGTTTTTTAATGTCATTGTATATCTGTTCAACAGCTGCTGTTGTGTAGTTGGGACAGGTAGTATACTACAGTGGTATTGCCAGCAACATAACAACAGGTCTTTTCCTGTTCTAGTTTAAAGATTTCATATGTAATCAGGGTAATTTAATACAATGATGGTGAATAGTAGTTCTTATCACTGGCATTTAAATTTACCGTAAAAGAAAAAAATTACATTAATGTAATACTATCTAACATTGATTTGAAAAAAAACACCATTATTTAGCAGAAGGCTGGGGAACAAGTACTTCTCTCTGACACCCACCATCCTGTTCAGTTCTTAGGTTTATATCTGTCTGGCTTCAGAAACTGATGAGAAGTGAGCACATTTGCACTGCATATTTTACGTGTGCCTCACTAGACCCAAGTAATTTATTCACCTGTAGATTATTCACTGAGAAATGTACTTGTGGTTTAACATGGTATCTGAATAGAAACGGAATTTATCACCTAACATTGTCTGATCTGAAAATAGTGGGAAAAAGGCACAAAATTAATGTGACACTATTCTTCTACCCATGGCCCAAGGGTCAGGTGATCTGCATGCTTTATAGTTTTGTAGGAATATCTTTTACTTTTTACTGAGTGGAAATAGGTACACGTGATCAGAGCTCCTGTTCTACCTGTCTGCAGAAGGTCTCATCTGCTTGTTTGTCCTTGCTAGGTAGCCTGGAGCAGACATCCAATGTAATGTCACCCACGCCGGGCTGCTCTTTAATGCTCTGGGTTGTCTCCATGCATTCCAAATGTTCTGTCACATAAAGGACAATTCCACTGGCTCATCCTTTGTAAAGAGCCTGTATCCATCTGTTTCAACACTGTGGATATATGATCCATCATACCATGTCTCTATGATCATAACAATATCGTGGTCCTGCAACTGCACACAGATATCTTAATTCCTCATGTTTATTCCCAATTCAACAGGTATCAGTGTGCTTACTTCCTAGAGATTGTTGCTCACAATAAGGCAAATACTTTAAAACAGTAGTCATAAAAAGAATATAAATATATTTAAAAAGGGAAAGCATTTTTTTGTGTTCCACTGATACCCATTCAAGTACATAAAAGGTATGTTAACTCTGTGAAGCAGTTTGCCATATGCAAGAATGCTGCTCTTTTCCAAATATTATATCATAGCTATTCAAAGTGTGGCAATAGCTTTAGGCATGAGATAAAACTTTGAGTGCCATTAGTTTAAACTTACATGGAAAGATGTTTATGACACTACTGGAAATACTGCATTGAATTGCACTTGTTTCCTAGTTTTGTATTGGGCTAAAAGAAGTCATTAGCAATTTGCATTTTGAGAGCATTTTTGGTACAATATGGTGGTGTGAGTCACCAGAAGCTTAGTGGCATAAAGAATTGCAGCCTGAAGGAAAAAATAATAGTTGGCCTAGAGTACTGCCTCTCATTTAGTATATTATAATCATTGCCTTTTTATGTCTTGTTTTTCAAAATATGAATTTAGTGCTGGTAAAAGGTACTGACTCAGTTTTGAAACTTTTCCTCTGTCCTTGAACAGACACAGCACAGGCGGCAGCAATTTGTGTCTGTGAACAGATGTAGCACAGGCAGCAGAACTCTGATCTTCCCCCCGCAGTTCAGTCCTGTACCTTGAATATGACTTTAGATCAGTGACAGATGCACATCAGCTTCTGGGCTGGGTTGCAAGTTGAAGTTGTCATGTGGTCAGTAGGACACAGTGGTGCCTCTACCGCTGCTGTGTCAGAGTTCACTTTTCCATTTTCTGTTGCTTTAATGGCCTAAATGGACTGGTATGATGATGATGGCAATATTAGCAGGTGGTTAAATAAAGCTAACCCTGAGTTCCTTTAGGTGGCAAGACAAAATTTTAAGGGGACTGGGCATATCTCCTTTTCTGACTTTTAGGCAGCCTTCACTGGGAATATGAGAATTGTAACCTCCATTGCTTTCTGATATACACAGATCTTTCACTTGAATTCACTATGTATATAGTTTTTCACATAAGATTATTTAAAAGTAAGAAAGAAAGCATTCATTTGGAAGCAAAGAAGTGAAAGAGACTGTGATTTCATTTATAGGGAGCAAAAAAAGAATTAGGGACCATCCCATGGAAATACAGTTTCTGTAAATTGAGTAAGTTACAATACTTTGGCCAAATACAGATAAGACAAATTCTTTTGGCAAAGTTAAAAGTTTTGATTATCCTACACTGAAATTGATGCTACAGCCCCATATGATTTTTTCTAGATGGGGAATATTCAGTATAAATAGATATGAACATGATTTAGCAGCAGATAGTTCAGGATGATGCATCTAGATAAAGTTACATCTAGCGTTTTGTTTACCAAAGGCTGTTACATATGAATATATATCTTATTCACATCTGGTGAAAAACTGAAAGGATATCCCCAACACCAATTTTAACCCCTCAGTTCTTTCTACTCCAAACTTTACAAACTCTTATTCTGCCCAGTGTTCGTAACACTGTCACGGTTAGTTCTTTTTTTCCTGGAGACTTCTTGTGTTTGCAGCCATATAGAGCATGAAACAGAAGGAATATATCAGCTTTTTTGTCTTAGCCTAGACACTTAAAACACAAGAAGTTATACTATTCTAACATCTCATACAACATGCTTATGTGCTGGTTTATTTTAAAAACAATTTAAATTCGTTAAACAGGAAAACAAAAATTGTAACCCAGCCCCCAAAAACCCAACCTTTACTGGATCAGCCTGGATCAGTGGACCTTGGGTGGCCCAGAGCTGCTTAAAACTAAATTTAGACTGGATCGAAACTGGGCTCCAAATCTTATTTAAAAGTGTTCAAGTATAGTCCAAAAATATGTCTTTGAAACTTGTGTAAACTTGCAGTACTTGGAAGCATAAATAATTACTCTTGCTGAAGTTACTATGACTTTTAAATATATTACTTTTACAAGAAAGGGTATTAACATCTCGCTACTTGCTGCTGCTATGTACTGGTGAATTTGGATGACTGTCAAAATTCTAGAAAGTTACTAGAAGTCTAAGAAAGTAAAAAGCATACTCAAACTACTGAGTTTTTCAGATTAATAGCTGCCGAAACAGAAAATCCACACCAATTCTTTTTTCTAAGTTCTTTGTATAACTTATGACTGTGTCACTACTTGATCTGGGTGACGAAACTAATCTTCTTCATGGACTGGTTTTTTTTGCTTCTTATCACTTAAGTTTTCTATTTGTCATGGTAGGATTTTGATAGCAACAAAGATGAGCATTTTATTTATTTAATGATGATGACAAATTTATGTAATTTGATAACTGAGAATAAGAGAGGTTTATTTTCTTACCTTTTTTTTTTGTTGAGATCTAAACATTTTTCGATTTAACAACAAAGAGCTAGTCAGAAGAGCTGAGTTTTGCACTGAGTCTGGCTATTTTTTTACTTAGTAGAATAATATATTTGCTTTCTTGGAGTAATGTGGATTTCAGTGTGATGGAAAAACACTGAAAAAGATTGTAGGGGAAGGATTGTCTTAGATTTTGAATTTTTTCATGCCAGAGACATTTATATCTCTCTTCCAGATGAATGCATAGTTATGACATTTAATAAATAATGTATTTAGCTATATTTTGTGTCAAAAAAATTTCAAATAACTCTAGTTAGAATGTAGACCCAACTACTAGATTTAGTTTCTTGCATTATTTCACAATTCTGACTCATTATGTCCTCCTTTTTTAAATTTTGGATACAGGCATTAGAAGTCTGTCTCATCTGTCCACAATAACCTTTAATAAACAAATGTCCTAAAAATTAAAGAATCAATTAAAGCAGTAAAAAATTCCAGATGCAGTAAAAATTAATCACGTGTGTGTGTATATATACATATATAGGGTGAAATTTTATTGAAATCTTGACTTTAATTAAAATGTAGTCAGAAACTTGCAGTTGGAGGAAATATTTTAAAGCATTTTAAAACTGACCATCATAAGGGAAAAAAAAACTACCTTTGACAGTTTCTCTAAAAGAGTTACTGTGTAGAACTTTGTCAGAGTAGTTCTTTGTTTCTGCTGAGAGCCACCTGCTTCTACTGCCTGATCTGATTTTGGATGGCAGCATGGGGATTTGGCTCCCGAGGCAAGAGGCAGGCTCTGCCGTTAAAATACATGTAAGAGAGAATCGTGTGGAAATGCCAATTAAATAATGGAAAGCAGGTAATGGGTTTAAAAACCAGGGTTCATTTTTTTAAGCAGCTATTTTTCTTTTAGAATTTAGGAAGCAACTTCCCCCTGTGAACAGCTGAGTCAGCAAGATGAAGCTTGTGCTTTGGAGCCCTTCAGCTGGTGGGTATATGTAGCTACCAAGGTGGAATTTTCCTGAGTGAAGCAAAATTATTTAAGGTCACTGAAGTTTTATTGCATCTCATATACAATCAGCAAATGGAAAAAAAAGATTGTCAGGAAAAGAGGAGGAACATAAGGTCAAGTGAGCCCTATCAAAGAGTATCTAGTGCAATATGATGGCCAAGTACAGCCCTTAGAACTAAGAGGCAGAAGAAAGTTAAAAGACTTTCAATTAAGGCTCAGCTTCTGCCTGACTCTGTCAAGTTCTGTATAAAGTCTGGCAGCACCTTTGGCCTTGGTGATAATGGCAATATACCTGCATGCCCACCAAAACTGATATAATTTTGGGAGGTTCATACAATATGAACTATCCAAGACCAGGCACAGACAGCACAGAGAGGTGATATTTCTCTCAGGAGTAAGCAGTACAGTTTCACTCCAAAGGGTCTCTGATTTTTACCTGTTATCAGTCAGTGAATTAAGTGCTAAGAGATTGAAACTGCCGCAGCTGTGACATAACTCAGTCACAACAAGGTTGAAGAGTTCTTTTCTTGATTCAACTACTAGGTATTCAACTACTACAGTAACTGCATCTTGGACTTCACTAAGCTTTAAAAAGTCTACCTGTCAGGTTTGTCAGTAATCTCAAAACTGGGTTTTTTTGACAGAAAATGTTGCTCTTACCTTATCAGATTGATTCCCCTTAAAAAGATTAGACCCAGTGAGGATGTTTCTGAGTCATGCAGCTGATCCCATCAGGTTTGTGAATATCAACTGCATTAAATATATGTTCCGAAATGAAAAATTCCAACTGTAGTTCTGGGAGCCCAAGTGATAGGCAGATCAATTCTTGACATGCTCTTTGGTGACATGATTTTGTTCTTGGTGATCTGAATTTGTCTGAAATAAGTGTTCACTTATTCCCACTTTTTGCCCTCCCTTTTTGTTATTAAATGTGTTAGTTTGTAGTTTAGCCAATGGTCCTTGACTATTCAGAGATGGTGCAAACTTTGGAGTCATCTCTCAGCAAGGAATATGAATTTCTGTTCTATGAAACTATTTACCTACCCACTCAATCAATTTCAAAACTTCATTTTCCTTTGTACAGAATGTAAGATTGGTGTTTGTTAACAATTCACCATTCCCAGTTTATAAGTTACATATTTCTTCAGACCACTGTCACTTACAGCAATGGTAATAACTGTTTGCGTGTTTACCTTCGTTGTACAAATGTGATAAATTTTGAGAGACTCCACAAAGGAGTTTACTTCAGCGTACATAATGTTTTTTAAAAGATGTTAAATGTTATTGTCAATGTCAGTATTTCTAAATGCGTAAAATTTGGCAAAGAGATTCAATTACTTGTTTCTCCTAAAATGGCTAACATCTTGTATTTCCTCCAAGATTATAGTATGACTTCATTCTGCACCATGTCAGATTATGTTTTTAGTCTGGGCCAACAAACACTATGTAAGAACACTTTTTTTCTCCACTGGAGAATTGAAATCTTGTGTAATTAATTCTTGATTGGTGTTTGTATTGGTTTTTCCTTGGGTTTTTATTTTCCTGTTTTTTTGGTTTGGTGGCTTGGTTTTTTTGGGCTTTTTTTTTCGGTGTTGGTATTTTCTGGGCAGCAGAAAACCTCCACTTTTCAATCAAATATCCTTGCATTTTTTAAGAAAAATTGATATCTTTCAGAACACAGGAAAGTAAGTGAGATTTGTAGCTGTCAGTAGAAATGAGTCTCAAGCAAAAGTTAAGGAAAATAAAATAACTTTAGTAAATTAACTTAAATTTAGGAAATCTGTACTTGGATGTTGTCTGATTGCAATTCCCATTTCCTACTAGCTAACTGAAAGCTTTATATAATTTCCACTAACACTAGAGTCTCAGCTCATATTGTTTGGCCCTTAGCTGGATTTCTTCTAATTTCTTTTCAATTTTAGTCAGAAACCCTGTTGGCTTTTTAAGAGATTTGCAATCTGTAGCAGTCATATTATACAGAACAAGAGGAAGAGTCTGTGCTTGGTCTTCTGTTTAACAGGAAGGCTGTCTTCAACAGAAGTGCTCCACTGCTATTGCTTTTGCAACATATCATTACAATCAGTATCATTTGTTCCATGCTTTTTCAGCATCTGTGAAGCAGCAGCTGGTTACTGCTTTCTTCATCATCAAAGTGCTTTCAAGGACATTGGGCTAGAAACTTCTAGGAGAATTTTATTAATTTGCAAACACGGGAATATGAGAATTTGGATGTTGGTTTTAAATGTAGGTCAAGTAAGATGTTAAAAAATGTTGGGGAAGACTCATCCACCATGGGAATGTGTGTGTTAATCCAAATATGAAACATCTTCTTGGAAGCAATGGAATATTCTTCTTGTAATTTTGATGATTCTCCATTATTTTGATAGTTTTAATTTTCTTCTTTGTAGTTACCTTTTATTTTGCTAGGGATGCCAGAAATAAAATTGGTCCCTTTAAATCTTCATGTTGACATAAAATGTCTACCTTTGATACACCACTCCAGGGATTTACATGGGACTAACACAAGTAAATCATCTTCAAAGAGACAACTTCGCACATTGTAGCCACCTGTAATTCTTCTGCAACATGGAACATCCACAAATCATGCTTAATTGATAGCCACCAGTATTCATTTCACTTCTGTGAAGTTTGGCAATAAAACCAAAAAGATCTGGACATTTCCATTTAAAAGGCATCACACTGTTGGCACTCCCTTTGCTTATTTGTTCTTACATGAAAATGGGATTCCATTTTTATGGCAAAGCTATCAAGATATGAATCATGAAGAGGCAGTCGCTGTTTTAGCTAATCAGTTACCTCTTATTAACAATAATGCAGCATAAACTTGGGGATGTTCACATGCAGAATGGTCAACAGTTAATGCTTTAAAATAGGTAAGAAACTGTAATAAAGACCTTATGGGACAGAATATTAGGTTATCTCAGTGCTCTGTCAAATTTTTCATTTAGCTAAGCCAAACCCATTGCACTTGATGTTGAATACCATTAAATATACAGCTAAATTGCTTTGAATATACTATAAGATGTCATCTCTGTGCTACTTGTTAGACCTAGAAATTCAAAATAATTCTTGCTTTCATAGTCCTTTTAGAATTAGTGAGGTGGGTCATTTTGGAAAGAGACACAACAAACTTTGCTGTCTGGATTTGTCCACCTATCCACTTCTTGCTAAAGTATCTAAACTTCTATTGCACTTTGTTTGGTAAATATAAATTCAAGTCATTAATTCGATACTATATTTTTTCCCAAGGAACCTCATTTATTTTATTCTGTTATTACAAAATCATAGAATCATTGAGGTGGGAAGGGATCAACCTCCTTGCTCAAAGCAGAGCCAACTGCAGCACGTTGTTCACGTCCGTTTGCAGGTGGGCTTGAACATCTCCAAGGGTGAAGACTTCACAGCTTCTCTGGGCAACCTGTTCTGGTGTTCAACTCTCTGACATTAAAAAAGGCTTTTTATTACATATGACAGCAATTTCCATTATGTTATGTTGCCTCTAACTTTCAATGGTTACTATTGAAAATTGCCTGGCTCTGTCTTCCCTACTGCCTTGCATCTGAGATTTATACACATTCTCCCCTGAATCTTTCTTCTTGTGGCTGAATGGTCCTAGTTCTCTCACCCTTTCCTCATATGTCAAAGATTGGAAATTATTTAGGTGAGGAAACCATATTTTAAATACTTAAAATACAATTCTAAAGTTTATTCCAACTTCCTTATTAATGTATTTTTGTTATCCCTAATAATTTTATTATAGATATGCTGATCCTAAAACCATCACATTCTTCCCCTCTCTCTATTAAAGTATCTCCTAGGACCTCTGCATGTCATTTTAGTGTGTAAAGTGTGTATAATCATAAAATATTTCTCATTATGGTTTAAAAAATGAAAAAAATTACAGTAAGTGTCTGCAGTTGTGTAACATTTAAGGTGCAGTGGTTGTAACACTGTGGAATACTAAAGTACATTTATTTAAAAGGTGTTTTGATTTCTGTGACTAGGAGGTATGTGTGCTTTCACATAGCCAGCACTAGAAAAACCTACATTGGCTCACCCTTTTCATACAATCATTTCCTTTTGGTTGATAGTCTGTTCTTCACTCCTGCAAAATGACCAAAAAGCATTTTCTCCCTCTGCCTTTCCCAGCAGGTCTGCATTACCTTAGAAAATAAATAATAAAAAATCTCCAATCTAAGCTTTCTAATCTGCAAAACCACTGACAGTAGCTACCTGTGTTTTTTCCTAGCTTCTTTTTTCAGTAACACTTATCATTTCTTATGACTCTTCCTTCTTCAAAATTTCTTTCCCCAGGATTGATTTGTAACTTCTTAGGATAGATTATTTTCCAGTTGCAAAATTGCACTAGTATCTATTATTCTCTGTGCACTTTCAATAGATAAAGGTCAGCAAGGGGCAAGAAAAGTGACCTCAAATGAAACAGATCAGGCAAAATTTTGTCATGGGGCTTACATAGAGTAACAAGTGCTAAATGTTAAGATTTTTTACTCTAGTTCAGGTTCTACTTGGAGGCATCTCACTCTGGTCAAGCATCTTGAAATCTCATTCTGCAGAAATGTGTGGAAGGCTTTCAGTCTCTTTCCTGCAAAATTTTACACACACAAATGAAAACAGCAAAAAAATCAGTAGAAGAACACTTTTTTTTCCATTGAAGTATGACATACAAGAATCATAATTTCATACAAATAGCAGGATATAAAAATAAGTAATAAAACACCTTACTCTGAAATATATCAAAGTACTGATCAAGTACTCAGGGTCAGGGATACAGCATCCTCACTTTTTGTTTAGATTGGTTTGAGAATTAAGATATATGAACCCCATTTAGATATCAAGAAGAAATTCTTCAGTGACGGTGGTGAGGCACTGGAACAGGTTGTTCAGAGAAGTTGTGGATGTCCCATACCTGGAAGTGTTCAAGGCCAGGTTGGGTTGGGCCTTGATCTACCTGGTCTAGTGGAAGGTGTTCCTGCCCTTGGTGGGGGGTTGGAACCAGATCATCTTTAAAGTCCCTTCCAACCCAAACACTTCTATGATTAGCTATGGAAATAGAGGGAGTTTTTTTCTATCTTATTGGTTGGTCCCATGTGCTCTTCTTCATATTAAACTTTTGGTAACATTTTTATTTATCAATACAGCTTCATTTAGAAACCCACTTAAGATAATGGTTAAAATCCCATTTGCTATGTGTTTATGAGCTTAGTGATTGTGGGAAATGTTATCTTATCCATACAAAATTTTTCATTAGCTGCATGATACTACAGGTCTTGTCTTGCATCAATCATATCAAGCCAAATTTATTTACTGATTTATAATCAGTAAATTTCTTGACTGTAGTGAGATTTTTGCTCAATTTAAGACCTTCAGAATTTGGTCTGTAGTTTTCTCTGTATTAAAAGAACTTGATCATGTTTTCATGAAATAAATCTAGTATTCTTTTCTATTGGTTTCTCCCTTCCAGGATCTCATTTCCTCTAAGACATCTGGCATGTAAAATTGGCTGACAGGAATGTTGCCTGGTGCATGAGCCTTGGAATGTTAGCACTCTAAAGCTCAGTGCCATATCTTGAGTGTGTTTTTCATAATGTTAGGAAGGATAAGTTTCCAGTTTATTCTTGTGCACAGACTCAGGATTTTTCTTTTAATGGTGCCTTCACCAGTTGTTATATGTAGGAGCTAAACCTGTAGCTGGTAATGTACAGAGAGCCACTATGTGTTCGGTTAACCGGTCTCAAAACAAGACATCAAAGCTGAAAGTCTTGATTTCCTCTCTAAATTGAATGCCATGAATACATTCACAATGATTGCAGATGTTTTTCCCCAACTTGTGTTTTCACTTATCTGTTACGAGTTTGATGGACTGTAAAAATATTTGCTTTACGGAGTAGTCATGGTCTATGTCTTTCTAGTAAAACAAACAAAACCAAACACCAGTCAACCTGAAATCATTCTTTGGTTCCCCTGGTATGAGAGGATTCAACTGATCCTACTTTATTTTGGATGGGGCTCTTAGGCAGGCTTATAGCTAAACTCTTTTTAGTTTTTTTTAATGTAAGGGATGTATAATTGAAATATTCCGAGCTGTTGTCATCTACTGCACATAACATATGAGTGGTATTATTCCATTAGTCAGAATTGCATCACATTTGAACTGTCATACACTCAGCTATAGTGAAGTCAAGGAGCTGCAGCTTCTCTCAAAACCTTGTTAAGGTTCTGTGTCTGTCATATTAAATCATCAGGTGAGTGCCAAATTCAACGACGCTCACTGAATATACTGAGGCTAAAATTGCTGCAAGAAATTAGAGAAGTAAAGCTGAGGAGCAAACAGGGGTGGTGTGAGGTAGAAGAGGAATGAAAAGGCAGGGCTGAAAGCAAGCAAGCAAAAAAGAATTTGTTAAAATCAAGGGGCAGAGAAACCAAATGTGCCCTGCTTAAGTTTCCTTAGCCTGGTCACTCATCCCGGGCAGATGTTCCCTATGCTTCAGTTCCTCAGTGGCATCGAGTTCTCCTTGGTGCCGCTGCTCGTCTTTCTTGCTCAGAGCAGGCTGATCCTGTCTCATTTGTAGGTTTCCACTCGGTATGTTTGATTTTCCTTTCCTGTCTGGTTTTCCTTAATTCTGTATTATGCAAAAGTTTTCACTTTTGGCTGCTTTATATCTGTGGAATTCCAAGGGGAGAATTTTTTTTTTTTTTTTTTTTTTTTTCTCTAAGCAACAACAAATATAACAGTGAAATACCCTACTAACTGTAAATACCTTCACCCTGGCACTGTAATAAGTGTGTATAAACTCCTAGGATTTCCATTGCTATGGAGGTAGGGGACTTGCCTTGATTTTTGTGTTACTGAAAGATAGAAAGTCACCAAAAATACGCATTTTCAAGAAAATTTTTTATTTTAGAGAGCCGAACATTTTTCATGCCTTGCATAGCCCTGAGTCTCTGCTGAGAATTTGCTCCAGAGACAGAACCTAAAATAATATAGCCATAGAAAGGATACTGCATGAATCTGAAATGTCTGCTTCACATTTCAGCTATTGGTTTTGCACAAAGGAAATAGTTTCTTGTTTGTCAGATGTAAGATAAAGCTTTCTGTGTCACATACATGTAGAGTTAATATTTTTCAAAAATTTGTAGGCAGATTATTTCTGATGTCCAGTAAATTACATATCTTTTCAGAATGCTGTGTTCATAAAGGAATTTAAAGTTTACACTAAAAGCAGGTTTAAATATCTTCCTTGAAGAATTAAAAAAAAAAGTGCAGAATCTGAATTTTGAACTCAAGTTTGTGCATATCTGTAATATTCTGCTAAATGTTTAATAGTGCTTCTGTGCTGTGTAGATTCATTGCTATCACTTGCCTGTCACACAATGCAGGATATGGAAGGCAATAGTCTTTTTATGTGTTTCATTTACTCTGCCATCTCTCTCCAAGACTGAAAGAACCGAAGCTTTTCATGTTTTCTTGTACATCATGTTTCCCAGATCAGTGGTCATTTTTGCATCCCTGTGGTACTTTCCATTTGATACAATTTATGGACTTTGATGCAAAAACTGAGTACAGCATTCCAGTGGAAACCTTAATGCTTCTGAAATTCCATCTTGTATTCTTCCTTCCCTAGCTTTGAATGTGCATTTTACTATGGAATCGGCTCCACTGGAAATGAAATAAATAGTTAAGTAAATTTAGTGTGCTAAAGATGAAGAATTTTTCTCCTTGTTTAATGAAACATGTGCAAAATATGAGAGCCTTTTTTATTTTTTTCTTCTGTGGTGCTTTGTATTAGGACGTGTGAAATTTATCCCATGGGGGTTGTAATTTCGAATCTATAGCATGATGTTACTTGAGCGATAAGGTGTCCTAAGTTGCTGTATGAGAAGCCTTGTCACGATTTCTCAGTCCTAGATTTTGGACTAATAGGCGAAGCATTAATATTTAAAATACCTCATCATTTCCATGGCAGGCTAAATTTATGATACTTTCAGAGGACATTTTTTTCTACTGCTTTAAGAGCAAGGCCTGAAAACTAAAATTTTCAGGAGTTACAAGTAGTTGTGGTGGATTAGTGCAAATGCACAGCAGAGAAAGTTAGAAATTTCTTGGAAATTCCTCTCTTGCTTTTTTTTCTATGGTGAATCAAGCAGATGCTAAGCTAAAGTTGGAAGCTAAAGTTAGTGGAAATCAAAAATCACTTGCTCAGTGTTTCATAATGTCTAAAATTCTACAGAGATAGGTGTGTATTTGTTTATATGGATAACCAAATTTAATAGTTTTACCCCAAAGCTGTAACTGGGTCAGCTGACACTATTTTTTCAAGTTTCTGCCCTGGATGAACTCCTCTGCATGCTCTAGAACAACGAAATGAGAAGTTCGAGACAAATGTTTCCACCTCAAAATGCTGCTTTGCCAATACGTAAACTGCACATTTGATCTTCTATATCAAAACATTTTTTTAAAGGACAAGTTTAAGTTCTTGAAATATTCCATAGTATATTTTCCAAATATAAGTTTGAGGCAGTCATCTGAAAATTTGGGCTATAATTTCTTAGTTATAAATTTGGTCTTCAGATCTTGGATTTAAGGTAAGATGAATGGCCTTAAAATGAAAGAGGGTGGATTTAGATTAGATTTTAGGAAGAAATTCTTTACTGTGAGGGTGGTGAGGCATTGGCACAGGTTGCCCAAAGAAGCTGTGGATGCCCCATCCTTGAAAGTGTTCAAGGCCAGGCTGGATGGGACTTTGAGCAACCTGGTCTAATGGAAAGCATCCCTGCTTGTGGCAGGGGGGTTGGGACCAGATGGTTTCTAAGGTCCCTTCCAACCCAAGCCATTTCATGATTCTGTGAATGTTTCTCTTCAATCAATACTGATGTGCTTCCATGCTCTTACTGCTTTCTTCTTGACCCAGTATGTAAACAGAGATGTCATTACTAAGCCTTAAGCAAAATCTCGGTCCTCTTCTGAGCAGAGAGCATGACAAATAATTATGTGAATTTAGTGTATTGACTTTTCCATATTCAAAAACTGCCCAAATCTCATTTGATTAAGCATAAAAACCCTCTGTGAATTCCATTAGGAATATTCATGAATATTCACATTTTCATTGTCTCCATTTGGTTTTGATAAATCATTTTTAAATTACATGTTAGTCTTTCCTCTTATATGAATAAAGTTTTATTCTCCAGAGGCCGAAGGAATTGTATTCACTATAAGATTTTATTTAAGCATTCTCTTTTTCAATTGAACTTGAAAACTTTAATCAGCTGGTAAATTAGAGTGTACTTGTTACAGCTTGCTTGGCTGAAGATCTTGCTTCCCTTATAATACAAGATTCTTATAATCTTACTGACCAGATGGTCAGAAGAGAGGTCTCAGTTAGCAATTCAATAAGTATTGGTTTATTTTCTTGAACTATCTCAGGTTTTTTGTCTCTTTTGAAGTTTTTGCTGTTTTGACAGCATAGTCTCTGTTGTGCAGCCCTATTGACAGAGTTGAGAAATATATAGCCATTGCTGATTTCTCCTAATTCAGTATCACCTGATTACTTTCATGATTTAAGTTCCTGTTTTGATCCCATCTAGAGACAGATTTCTCAAGTGACTATTAGAGAGAGACAAAATCCCCTTACCATTTCTTTTGTAGCTGAATTTATCTCTATGTTTTTTTCAGGAGACCAATGAGACTATGTTTTGACAGAAGAATAATAAAAATAAACCTGTTATGGGTAGCTATATAGTTCAGATTTCAATTGAAACTGGCACATGGTAAGTGTTTACAATGGTTGTAGAGAACTGTGTGTGTTTTTGTTTACAGGCCTGTCACAGAAGGACTCTGTCATATCCGAGGATGGTTCCTATGTGGTGTTTTCAGTGAGATTTCTAGGCTGATGCCAAGGACAGCAGCTTACTGTCACCTTCTGAATTTGCAGACTGGTAGATTCCAGTGGCTGAGACTTTCATACTTGTAGGATGTTATAAGTGAGATAAATATATTCCATATATATACACACACATCTGAGATGTTTATCTAACACTATGTTCAAATGAATGCAATAGCCTAATTTTTCTTTGAAGTTACTCTGAAAAGCCTGGGTTGACTTTATGTGTGTGTTTTAGCACACAGGTAATTTCTTCAGCAAATAAAGAAGGCAAACTTAAAGACACAAGCAACAAATTTAAATGTGTGAACTGGCATTGTCCCGTGACATATAAAGATAGATAATCTCTTTGTAACTGGATAGACATTGTAAAAATGTCAAAGGCCTTGACAGCACTTCCTCCTGGTTTCAGTACCTTTCTCATCAGGTCTATCCTACACTTGATGCTCTGTTTTCCAAGTCTGGACTAGTAGAATGGCTGCAGCAAAATATTTGGTTTTAACAGTGAATATAAAACCAGTGTTGGAATTCTTAAGTGCTGCTCTTGGTTTTGTTATGAATTATCTGGTTTTTAACAAATTAGCTAGAATTTGGTCTTTTCCTTTTGTCTGATGCAAAATGAAGATAATTCTGCTTCATTTTCTTCTGAAAAAACACTGTGATAAGTTCCAGAAGTAGAAAGAATTATTCCTCCATGATCTCATAACACAATTATCTGTACTAATTACTGTCAACTTTTTTGTTATGTTCAAATTATATGGCATATCACCTTTATACTGTGTTCAGGCTGAAGTAATCTGAGGGGCCATATGACACATTTCTAAACTGAGGGTCTTAGAGGGGCTTTTATCATAGAGTATTATGTATTTACTGTTATGTTTTAGCATTTACATTTTTACATTTGGCCTTTCAGATTCCTGAACCTTTTTAGGTTAAAATTTTGCAGGTTTGTTCTCTTCCTGAGCAGTATCTGTAATGGCATGAACATTCTGAAATTGGGCAAATAATAGACATTTCTGCATAAGGGGGCAAGCTGGATAGGAAAGAGTCCGCTGTATTATTATAAATTATCGAGAATTCTTTTCAGCGAAATATTGAACAAAATTTTTTAGAATGGAAGAGACAGTCCAAATAAAAATTGCATTTGTTTGTTCCACTGTTTGCGCTGATAGATTGATAACCCTTTTCAAATTGTATATTGCACATTAAGTCAGCTTTCTGTGCAGCTGGAGAATCATCTGCACAAGCATGTGCTGCATACATCTAATGATTCTTGGTCTTTCTGGTGCTTGAGAGAGTTTAAGAAACTGATTTAACAAGTCAGGAAGAAATCACAAGATACTGGAAAAGCACTGTGGTGTCATGGCTTAAATTCAGATTTTTTTAATCAAGGTCCCAGAGACAATTTACCTGTATCTGACACTATTGTGCTGAGTGATATTGGGAAGTTATTCTGTCCAATCCATAATAAAATGAAAACAGGGTGATTCATTTCTCACATATGGGAATGTAAGAGGCATAATGAAGGAGGTTTGTTAAATATTCTTTGGAAATTTTCAGCTTTAAGTAAATAAATTACTGTGTTTATTTGCTGCTGGGAAGCTTGAAGAAATAGTAAGCATTGCAAAGAGAAAGACCTGTGGCCTAGATTTAATCTCACACAGAAGGCATACAATGTGAAAAATGTTTTCTGAGAGGTTCTCTGGACATATAATTATTAGAACATGAGGGATGGGATGTTCAGCGCTGATCCTTTTTAATACAAAGAAACTTGTTCACATAGAATGCAACAGTTGGAAAAGAAGCAGAGAGAGAAAAAGAGAGTGTTTCCAGTACTGATAAATGCTAAAGATAATGCCAGCAAGGATAGTTTCAGAACAAGATATGTAATAAATGGCATTTTCTGAAGCAATAGTTTGTCAAGGTGCTGGAAAATTACTTTCAGATGAAAATTCAAACACACATTTACAGAGTGTTCTTTTCATGCAGTCTACAGCTTCCTCACGAGGGGAAGAGGAGGGGCAGACACTGTTCTCTCCGGTGACAGGGCCCGAGGGAACTCCATGAAGTTGTGCCAGGGCAGGTTTAGGCTGGATATCAGGAAAAGGTTTATCACCCAGAGGGTGGTTGGGCACTGGAACATACTCCCCAGGGGTGTGGTCACCAGAGTTCAAAAAGCTTTTGGACAATGCTGTCAGGCACGTGATGTGATTCTTGGTGTTGTCCTGTGCAGGGTCAGGAGTTGAACTTTGATGACCCTTCCAATTCAGAATGTTATATCGTTCTATATTGTATTAGCTTAATGTGATTATATAGACACTTTCTAGGAAGCTGACTTCGACAAATGGTGGTGGCAGCTCCTCAATCAATGTTACCTGAAAAGTAAAGATCCACTTGCAGAAATTAAGCAGAGGCTGTAAGGAAATTAAGTCTGTGTGTTGCTAGGAGTCAGTGAATAACCTTACTCTCTGAGAATCCTCTTTCAAAAATGAAAGAGAATATGTGGATTTGGGTTTAGGGGTTTTTTTTGCATTGGACAAGGGAATAGAAGAAAGAAAAGGAACAGAGAAAAGTAAGAGAGCATAAATAGAAACCAGCCAAACAAAATCCAGTCAAGGAATTTGTACTCTGGCAGGGAAAAAACTTTGAGCTATATGAAAGATAGGAAACCTGAAGTTTATCATTCGTAATTTATCTCAAAGGCATATAGTAATTTAAAATCCTTAAATGAAATACAGTTTAAATGTAGCACATATTGAATATTGTTGAAGAATGTCAGTGAAGGAAGAAAAAAGAAGAGAGAAATTTAAAAATAATAAAACTTATTGCAAAGCCTTCTGTTGAAGTAGCAAGAGGCATATAATGAGTTTATAAACAAAAAATACGATAGTCTATCTATACTAATAGACTTATATTACAGGGAAAAATACTTCTGGAGTAAGAATTTTAATAATTGTATCAATATCACTTTCATTACTGAGAAAGATTTTAAAAATGGACCTACTTATGGTATATATTTATGTACTGATTAAAACACATTACTGAGTCTTGGCCAAAGACTTGGATGGCATTTCCATCCTGGTAATTCTGTTACTGCACTGGAGTTTAGAATAAGTAAGTTTAAAGAGCCAGTCTGTTTCCTTTTAGAAAGGAAATAGAAATGCAGAAGGACTAAAAGAAAAATCATTCAAACCAGAGATTTTCTTTATTTAGTGCCCAGGAGAGTTCCAGTCTATCTCAGAATAGAATGGTTAGAAAGAGGGTTGACTTTATCCTCAAAATTACAGAAGTATTCAGAGCTGGCCACTGGCATTCTACAGGGTACAAAAATACAAGCTGTGAACTCATATAAAGGAAAACCCTAGATGTCAGTGGTTACTTCTGAGGGCAGTAGAAGTGTCCACATTTGAATGTGAGATCTAAGTTTGTAAGAAGCTGGTGAAATTGCCTGGCTCACGGGAGGCCCTGGATAGGGTTAGCATGCTGCAAGTTCAGCCATTAAATTATCTTGATTTTGAGATTAGAAACAGTATGGATGGTGAGATAGGTAGAGCAAAAAGGGATATTAAGTATAGGAAGATATGTTTTAATATTAACTGGTGCAGTGGTTCTGGCTGGCATATCAGAGACTATGTAATATTTGAAGGAAGATTAAAAGATGGATAAAAAAACATAAATGCTGTTTAAACAAAACAAGAACAGCGGGAAATGTGTTTGATAGTAAGATTTATTTGCAGAAAAGGCTACTTGAACTGTTTTGTCTGAAGTAAATTGCTTATTTATTGATTACTAAAACAACAACAGAATGTGCTTAAAGCAGCACAGGATTGTTTTCAGCCTGTTAAGAAATTTACTGACTGATTTGGCTCTAGGAGTTATGTGTACAAAAAAGTATTTGAAACTGGGAAGTACCACCAATGATAACAATATCCAGATGAAGATCTTCAGGAAAGACAGTGATATAAAGCATTATTTGAAAAGGAAGGATTTGAAGAATGTGAAATGAAGAAAACTCTCCCCCTTGCACAGTATGAATACCAATTCTGGTAGGGATTCTGCAGGCACGTAGTTTTAATAAAAACCATATTAATTCAAACACAGGTAAGAGACTGATTCTCTGTAATTTGAATTAGAATAAAAATGGTGGATGTGACTGAAACTTAAATAATTTGAAAGAATTAAGGAAAATTATATCTGAAATCCTAAAGCCTAGAAAAAAACTGAAAAAAAATTGGCAGCTTCTGTGTGGTCTGTGGATGGTGGAAATAACTGGTTTTCTGTGCTCCATCTGCTTTTGAACCCAAAATATCTTCAAGTGATTACAGTTGTGTTATGTGCCATGAGATGCTGAGGGCATGCTTAATGCTGTAGCACTGGGCTCCCCAAAAAATCTGGAATTTTGGCTTTGCCTCCTTCTCCCCCAAATTTTAAGCTGATTGTGGTATGTGTAGAATTAATGGGAGATCTGGTTTCATTCCATGTTCAGCCTGATGGCATTCAAGCCTTTATCTGCCAGCATGCCCAAATCACGGGTAATTAGACTTACCAGCTTTTTTTGTCGCAAGGACTGGGAAGATATTTGCCACTTTTCCTATTACATCGGGTCACCATGCAGCAAGAATAGGTGGTATATGGAACAGATGGAAAAAGCAAACAAAAAGAGTGAAAACATTACTTAGTGGAGAGAGCACCTGCTGAGAAGCAAGTCCTGGAGAGCTTGGAGCCTGGTACAAAGACAGTGCATTTTAATTGAAACGGTTGTTTTATTAAAGATTAAGTCCAAGCACTCCCCAAACAAACAAAACCAGCCCAGTGGTAATCTGAAAATCCCACTTTAATCTTTTTTTTATCTCAGTTTGACTAACACTTCTCTTCGTGGTCTGTTCAATTTCTTCTCAGCGTTTTGGTTGTCAAAACACAGAGATGACAAATGACTTCTTTGCAGAAGCCGGCAGAAAATCTGTGTATGGCTGAAGCATCACGCAACATGTGCGAACTGTGGAGAATGTTAATGGCTCCGTCACCCTCCCAGTTGGGAAAACACTTCTCAGAGGTAGCTCCTTTCACAGAGATGAAACATTGGCTTAAAATCACCACTAATTGACTTTATATTTTTAGTTATTGTATCTCTTGTATGCACTTTTTAGATAAAGTTGTAACAGGCAAAATGTAGGCAATGATGTAAAGGGTATTTTGAACCAAGTGTAAAGCAGTATGAAAATACAGGACAAAGCCACACGTAGCTTAATGAAGTTGCCCGTTGATTTAAAAAAAAAATCAGTTTAGTTCTCCATATTCTGTGTAAACTTTGCACTAATAAAATAAGAACATCTTCCATGACGTTATTAACTGCTGGTGTTAATAGTCCTAATTTTTACTAAGCTTCCACAAGTCTTGCTGGTCTTCGTGTAGCAATGGATTTCTAGACTGATTTTTCTCTTTAGTTGTGATCCAAAAACTGTTTCAAGTTAGGGCAGTAAATAAGATGATTTTCAAGTAAGTCAATATCCAGCCTTGGTTAATATGCAGCAACTCTTAGATCAAAATTCCTATGACTTAAATTCTCTGCATCTGATGAAGAATTGAAGAAAGAGGCTGAACACAGAAGTTTTTATATTTTCTGAACTGCTAGTAATTTCTTATTCATTCCCTCAATCCCTGTGTTCTTATTTTGCTTGTGTTAGTGTAGTTTACCATCCAGTCATATTTATTAACAGGTTGTAACAATCATGTAAGATTAAAAACTTGTGGTAATGCAATACGTATTATTAACAACCTTAAAAAAACTGTGATTAAGATTACAAATTAATGAATTTTTAAATTTTTCCTTGGCCACGTTGCCAAACCCACAATTTGTGATCTTCATTAATTGCATCTTGTCATGAGAATGTAAGAATGAAAATTTATTGAATATTGTTGAGTGATTATTTTAAAACCAGAATCTCCCTGAATTGCTCAAGTATTAAGATAGTGTGGGTTTAAGCATTATTGCCTGTAAATATTTAAATACAGAGAATTTTGTGTGAAGAATACTACTTCAGGGATTGTGCACTTAGAGATTGTGCATTTAGAATCTATAATGTCTACTATGGCAGCAAGACAAAAACACAAGGAGTCAGAGTAAAGGTAAGATGGGGTAACCAGTCCAGGAGACTGTTTTGCCCTTTAGCCAAAAATCAATTATCTAGGGAAAAATGCTAGAACAAGGCAGCATGTAGTGAAACTCCTACCCTCCACTGACTCACAATTCAGGGTCTTCCTGGGCCAGAGGCGTTTTTTTATCTGTTGTTGCAGTGGTAAGGCTGTCCTCAGGCCTTCCAGGACCAGAGATCACTGGCAGAGAGGAGCATTTCCCACAACTAAAGTAGATGGAATTATGAAGCACTTCAGCCAAATGGAGATACACAAGTGTTTGGAACAAGGTGGGATGCATAGGAGGGTGGTAAGGGAGCTGCACAGTGGTGTTGTGAGGCTCTTCTCCGTCATATTAGAAAGATTTAGGAAAGTGTGTGAGTCTAGTGACTGAAAAAGGCAAATACTGCACCCACCCGAGAGGGCCATGATCTGTGGAGGTGCAAGTACCTGGAAAATTATAGAAAAATATCTTCCTGAAAGCTGTTTTGAAGCACATGAAGGACAAGTTGGCAACTGGGAGCAGTCTGCATAGATTTACCTGCATCATACCTAAACAGTCTGATCGCCTTATTATCACCAATAAACTTTGTGGTTTTGCTGTCCACTCCTTCTCCTGTTCATTTAGGGTAAGTTTGAACAATGCAGGTGCTGGAACAGGCTGCAGCAAGATTTCACATATGGTGCCACTCCACCTATCAACTGGCCATTCTTGCTGATGTCTCTCTTATGCTTTTCAATCAGCAGTGTGCAGGTATGAAGAACTTGCCTCTTTCCATGACAGTTTAGTGTTTTAAAGAACTTTGGATGAGGGTCCTAATTTACAAACATGTAGGAAATACAAAATCACCCTGATCATCCTTGACTAGGTTCTTGTCCTTTTTTTTTTTTTCAAAGAACTCCCAATAGATTCTGAGGCTTAACTTCACAACAGCCATCTTCTTTTTCCTGCAAGATACCGTATTTATCATATAGTATTTATTCACCTACCCACAGATTCTGTTCTTGAGAACAGAAGTGATAGATATACAAGGCACAGTATTTTGTGGTTCCTTAAATGTCCCTTGGATATTTTTAAAATAGTCCATATCCACTGGCTACCTCTTAGTTCTGTTGAGGCAAGGAGCTTTTGAGAGACCTCTGTATATCAGAGTTCAGTCATGTTCCTCTGTGCATGAACACAGTCAGTTCCTGGTCATTCACTTCTATCAATTTTATCTATAGGTTCCATAATTTTATCTGCTGACGCTTCCTTTCATCGAGGCTCTTGAGCCACTTTCCATGCCAGCTCTATTTTAGGATGAATGAAGCCTGCTCATCCTGCTAAGGTATGTCCTGATTTTGGTGTATTCTGCGAAAATTGAAATGAATGTGCCAGGGAAGAAAAAGGAAGAATGCAAATTGCTGCAAAATCTGCATGGATGATGAATTTTCAACACATTTTTTATTAACCATAATCCTTTATTAGACCTCACAGAGGTGTAAACTATACATACAAATACATTAGAAAGATACCCTCTTAACAGTAATGCTTCACATTTTGGACCTGATACCAAGAGGGTTGCAAACATTTCAGTACATTCTACAAACCAAGGGTGCATTAGCCTTTATGTATACAGAGTGACAAAGCCCTTTACTGAAATCAAAGTAGATAAAAGTGAAAATCAGTCAACTACCTCTTCCAACCTTTACCTACCATAAATGCATATAAAAGCCTTTAAAAGCATGAATACACTATTATTTATGGAGCAAAGTTTACTGTTCTAGACAGCTCATAGATAGAGGGGAAGAGAATGGTCAAGATGGCATTACATGAACTGCAAACTAGCAAAACTTCTTGAACTTTTTTATATTTGTACATATCAAGAGCTCCATTTTTTTGATTTATTGGTTGTTACTAGAAAAGCTTATAACTGCTAAATGGGGAGAATAGCGCAGCAAAGACATTGTTGAGGTATTTGGGGGATTCTGCAACACAATGATGTTACATACACAGTATGAAATATTATTTGTCATCAAGTAGTGACATTGTATTATGAGTAAGCACGAGAAAATAAAAAAGAAAGAATAAATCCAGTTAGAACTCTAATAGATATTTAAATGGTTTCTAGTAAATGAACACTTAACACTTGTCACTGTCCGGTTATAATGACTTGAAATGTTCATAGTAGGATTGTTCAGTAGTGAAATCAGAAATTCATGTATCCACATTCATGCTTTGCATCATGGAAATCCCAGTTTTAGGTTACCAACTGAGGTCCAGCACTGGAGAAAGGGAGGACAGTTACTCCTCATGAAAAGGCTGTCCTGAAAACCAAGTGCTATTAATCTCTTCATTTAGCATTCTGGGTGGCTTTGCATTAATTTGGGAGAAAAGAAAGCTTATACACGATTTGATTATCAGCAGCAGGTGGTGCTGCTTCTTCTACTTAAATTTTTTTTCCTAAAATCCTTAGTCTTGATAAACATGTTTAATATTCAATCCAAAGACTCCAGGGATTAAGAAACTGTGAAACAGAACCATCACATTCTGATAAAAGCAACGTGAGGTGTCAGACTACAGGTGAAGATGTTCAGAACATTATGAAGTACCAGTGTGCTTTCAGTGGAGTGTTTTATGACTCATGTCTGATGAGACTTAGTTTAATCAGGCAACTATTATCATTATACACTTTTGACAATTATTTTTTCACCTTGCACAGGATTTCTATAGAATTCTGTTGGACTAATTCCTTCGAAATGGTAATAAATGAAAAGATATGATTTATATACTGTATCATGCGCTGTCACTTGCGTGTGCTTTATTATATTCAAACTTGTCTCTAAGTGGAAATAATGAAGAGAACGATAATTCTTATGCAGTATTTGTATCAATTTTGTTTGAAATTCTAATGTAAAAAAATTAGGATAGAATTCATCACTGTGCACAAAATAAGGACATTTTACCTCTTTTTTGATAATGCTTTAGTCTGTTGGTTTTGGATCCTTTGTCTTTGATCATTGTTAAAGTGAGGGTTTTTTCACACTATAAGTCAGGTTAATGCCAGTAAACCAGGAAGAGTGGAACATTCATTTGGTTTTTAAATTTATGAAGTTAAATATTTCACTACAAAATATGAGTTTCATTTAATCAGTTGTATATATAGTTATCTGGCTAAACCTTTTTATTTGAAATGAGTACATGAAGCATGATCCTATTTGTTGCGAGAGAGTCCTTTTGGTTCTGCAGGTATTTTGTTGCTGCTTTAGAGGAATGAAATTATACTAATTAATGGAAAATATAATAAAATGCAATGCCTTTGATTTAGTTAAAGAATGGTGGGGAAAGTTATCTTTCAATGGTATTTGTTTTGTTTCTTAAGAACCTCAATAAAGTGTGAATATGTAGGTATTTTAGGTGGGTGTTTGTTAAATACTTGTGGGAAAGAATGTTTAGCAGCAGAAGTATCACATTGGTGCTTTTTATGACTTTTGTGAGCCAGGCTGGCAAAATGAAAAGTTACTGAAGAACAAAAAAAACCCCAAGAATTATTATAAATAATTTGGGATATAGAAATTTGCTAAGCCTTTTCCACTTCTGATATAGTTAAGTGTGCTGTAGAGAGGGATGAATTACAAAAAACATAAATGAAAAATTAATAGTTGACGTGATGACAAATTTTTTTTCTGCTCTGTTTATATCACCCAATGTTCTTACTTTGAAGAGATGCTTGCACTTAAAAATATCACACTTAATAGAAATTTTATGGAGAAAAATGAAATAAAAGATAAAATTTTAATAAAGGTTTTCATAATATGGCCCTCAGAGTTAGTATTTTATATCTGTATCTAAACAGATAAATATATTTGCCTGATGACAATGAAGAGGTGTCTTATGGTTTAAATATCTGGTCGTTCCTTTAGGTGTGAAAAACAAAGACAGGATCTAAATTGTGACATCCATATTATACAATGTTCTTCTAAAATTAGATTCCAGATGGATTACTGAATATAATCCATAAGACTTGAAGAGAAAAAAGCAAGCATTTCAGATTTTACCTGACAGGAAAAAGAAAAGCATAATATACACATGCACACACACATGCACGTAGACATGCACACACTGTAACATTGCCTATATATACACATATATGCATACGTGTGTCTATATATGTGTATATATACACACATACACCCTTTATGCAACTCGTATGAGTTTTCCTAATGTAAGCATCAGGGAGATCCTTCTCATTTTGGTCTCTGCTACAATGATATCTCTATGCTGCGTGACATGTAATCAAATTTCAGACATTCCCGTAACACCCTTGGTGTAAAAAAAAAGAAGATTTCTATATATCAGATACTGTGTGGTTGGGCATTTATAGTCCACTAGAATATTCCAGTGCTGCCAGAAACAAAATGTTTGGTGTAGGAGTAAAATGGGTAAAAACTCTGTGTTAAAATCTTTTTTTCCTTCTTTCAAGACAAATTTAATCTAGCTGCTTTACTGAATGCTGCTTCCACACATGAATTGGATAATTAGTAATCTCATTAAAAAAATTCTTTATTTTATGCGGATTGTACCCAAGAGAAAAAAAAAAAAAAAGTCACTTGAAAGCCTCATCTCCTCGTCCATACCCCTCACCCCCAGAATCAAAACAAAGTGAATCAAAGCAAAACAACCATCCCAAACAAACAGACAAACAACAAAATTATGTTGCAATAGTGTTTTAACTAGGTTTGCTGGGCAGAGCAAGAGGGAGGAATAAACGTTGCTTTTGATTAGAACTTGGGTGTTTGGAAGACTTATTTCCACTGACCAGTATCTTAAAAAGAGGGACCAGTATAAGCAGACCCCCCCAAATAAATTATTACTATTCCTTTTCAGACTAAAAATAAAACATTTTAAATATATTGATTATACTTTCATCAGAACAACATAAGTATTCTATCTGGCCTATAGGTTCCAGGAATCTCTTTTTGGGCTTAACTTAGCATAGTTTCAAAACAAAAAAATGAAATGTGAAATTTTGCACGTAAGGATGTTCATAGTGACCACATAAAGTAATAAAAAAAAATAATTCACAGACTGTTAGCCATATATTTCAACTTTTTCTCACAATTTGGAACTGGTGAGAGTTAAAAAAGCCCATGAATTTCCTGTTAGGAATATTTTTTTTTAATTCCTTGTTAAATTCAGATGTGTTTGCATCTTTTGCGGGTTTTAAGAACATTAAGTTTTGGATTATGTGCCATGAGTGAGAAAGTACTCAGGTAAAACTAAAAACGTGTGCTCAGTGAAAATCTCGATCATATCCTGCCACTGACCAAGCCAAACTCTACACTGATTTCAGACTAGAGTGTGGCTTAAAAATCTCTGCTATGATATAGGACTCACATAATCTGAAAGGCTTTCAGTCATATCCATTGTTCCCTGACTTCTAACACTTTTCTTCATCTGAATTTCTGACTTGGAGTAAAGGTTCAGCATTTCATTTAAAGTCTATGAAGTTTTGTGGCATTTTGACTCTTATTCGTGCCCCATCTGCATCAATATAAGATTACTTTGCTGCGTGACAAAAAGTTGAAAAGTTATGGCTAGTTTTATTTCTATTTTAATAACCATACCTATGTAATTGTCTTTTTCATACATTAAAAAAATATTTATGCTTTCTTTAATATTTTAGTCAAGTACTTCCTTAAACAAAACAATAGCACCACTTTGGCATTGTTGGCCAAATCAGTAACAGGTAAAGCAAATATGCACATTCACTTTTCTGATCTTGTCATATCCCAACATCACGTACTTGCTTGTTGAATGGAGAGCCAAGAAGACACAGTGCTTGGCCTAAAGTCTTCATTAATCAGCTTTAACCATTGATACTGAGAGAACAAGGAGCTCACAGGGCAACTGAGCGTGGCTCCTGGTTGCGTATGGAATTCACTTCTGTAAAGAGAGCCTACCACTAATTCACCCTTTAATCTTACCAAAGGAATCGACATTGCAATCTGCCTTGGGAAAAAAGGGGGCCTATTTTAATGTATCTACCAGGACTGGATAGATAGGACTGGACAATATCCCTGGGTTCGATTTTTCTCGTCTGTCTTGGCTAAATGGTGCAAATGAGCTCATACAAGTCTTTCACAGAAATGGAAGTGTGGGTTTATAACCACATTTTGAGCAGAATAAAGAATTTATTGATTTTCCATTTAAAGTCTTAATGACAAAGTATGTTTGCTATGGAGATGAGACTTAAATTTTGCTATCTTGATGAAAGAGAGGTACTAACTTCAGTGGGTTTAGATCTGCAGTGCTTTTTGGACTGGCTGAAAATGAGGCTTAATGAACTTTTTTACTTATGCATTTCAGTGACATTCTGTGTAATAACTGGAATTTTAAGTCTATTTTAGAAAGCAAAAATCTGTGATCTCTGTCATGTGACTTACACGATAGGGAAGGATGGGAAATGGGCTTTTCTTTACCATTTAAGTGATTTATGAGAATCAGTGGCATCCGGTGGGAGCCCTGTTCCTAAATACCTGGAGTGCTTTTAAAAATCCAGCTGAACCTTTCGATTTCTCTAATTAGAAATTTTTCAAAACCGACTGCTTTGTACTTTGGGGAGGCAGATGCTTTGGCTCACGCTTCAGCTTTTTAAGTAGAGGATTTATTGAGATTATTAAGCTAATGCAGCCCTTTATCTTTCACACTAACTGGTTGATCATGTGCTCCTTGCCATATTACTGGAGATTTCTTACACCTCTGTGGGGCTGGAGCTACTTTCCATTTTTTGATACTATTTATTCTCTAGTAAAGCAAAGTGTTGCCTTTGAAGTTTGCAGCTATTCATTATTTTAGTTACTTTCAAGAATTGTTTTAATCTGTTTAGGCTGTTGCCAAATTGTGATAAATATTGCTGTCTCTGAGTGACATTTTCTCATTACGGTTTCTCAACAGGAGAAATATGGTGGCATGAATGTGAGCGTGTAAATCCCAAGATAAGACCAAAAATTTGAATTAATTTACAGGAATTAATGCAAAATGGTGTATAGTTATTCAGTTAACAGTGCATCATTAAAAAAGTTATCTACAAAGAAACTTGCTGCCACAGATATTTGCAAATTGCTTTTTACACTCACACCTTTCTTCCCTCTTCCCCTTAGAACTTCAGAAGAGATAGGGGACAGAAAGGGTCATGGGGAATGAAATTGAAATATGTATTATGTCTGTGACATCAAAATAATGGCTTATTCATCGATTGAGTTTCAGAATTCCTACAGCCATTAAAGTAAAAGTCCTTCCCTCTCCATCCCCCCTGCCAAAAAAAGGCCTATAGGAGCTGTGGCAGATATCAGAATTGCTAACTCCGTTTATTGAGTTGGTGGTAAATAATTAGGTTAGGTTCCACATCTGTTTCTCTTTACTTTCTTCCTTTTTCAACATAACTATCTCAGTCAGTGAGAGCTGTGACATATTCTTTTTATTCATTTACTGTTCTACTTTTACATTGCTATGGCAGCTTATTGTGCATATAGACATCCATCTCACAGAAAGCAGAGGGTTTAAAGAGTTGCATAGGAATACATTGCACTTGTTAAAAATACAAACCGCAAATTTTCTATGGGAATAAGACAGGAACTACAATAATTTGTTAGACTTTTATGACCTTTCCTTCTTGTTTCACAAGGGACTGTTGAGGAGCTGTACATAGGCAGTCTGAAGAGAACTTTCTCTTGTGTTTAAGTCAATAGTTATCGACTCCCTTGGTTGCAGTAGAAAGTAAAGCAGATTTGAGCTGCCCTTAAAAAGAGATACTTCCTTTATAGATCTAAGCTACCTCCTCCCTAACTGCTCCCTTCATACACTGTTCTCCAGTCCCCCTTTGGAGCTGACCAAGAGAGGCTTCATGCCTTGCCTGAGCTTACCACATGCAGCAGGGTGAGGGGAAGAACCTGAATGGGATGACATTGGAGTTCTTGGACAGGGTGGAACAGTGCATTCTCCTCTGCCTTCCCTTCTGTCACAGACAAGTTTAATGCTCACCTTGGGACACTGTTGGCTGCTTATCCCCCTTCACTGCATGGCCAACCTACACTGAGCCGATTTACAAAAATTCAGCGGAGGACACGGTGTCATGCAAGGCAGAACCAGTGCAGGGCCTATCAAAGTTATGTAGCAGAGGTTATCTGGGAATCTCTGTCTCCCACAAATACACGTGAATGGCAGTTGTAAGTAAGGGCGTAAGGAAGTTACGGTTAATCTCTCCTCAAGGACTCATTCTACGCTAGTAATTTGGTGATTAGATTTGCTTTTCTGATTTACAGAGAGATGCAGCAGCCCGACTAACAGTCAGGTAAGCCACGTCTGATTGTGGGAAGAATTGAAATGGAGGGAAACTTGAATACCCCTTTATGATTGAATGGAATGCTGATATTTCAGGAGGATTTAGGCCCTGGTGTGCTGCCCTTTGAAGCCACTTGAAGGCTGTTTTTCAAATTGTCTTCTCTGAGCCTAGACATCTATGAGTTTGCGTTCCACATAATCAGATGTCTAAACACCACCCTTCAAATATCTAAAAGGAGACAAATATCTGAATTTTCTTTTGAAGATGGTAAAGTTCAGATTTCATGTTGAAATCTGAAGCCTTTTTAGTTGATTTAAGCTGAATATTTTGAAAGTATTTTGTTATTTAATCTTTGGCTTGGTCTTTCCATATTTGCTTTTACCTATTACCGTTTTGGCCAGACCCTTTCATGTAACAAACTATAAAATAGCACCGTTGTACTATAAAACAGAGATTTTTACATACTGTTTGATATATGTGTATTATTGATATGCTAAATTTTACATACGGCATTATACGGAGGAAGAAAGAAGTTACCTATACTGTTGCAAAATAATTACCTGGAAGAATCATTACTGGTTCGAGAGCCTATGTATGATTTAACTGCTTTTAAAAATCTTTTGTCTCACAAATTGCAAAAAAACAATGCATGTTTGCAAGAGAAGGAAGAATAAAACTGTCTTAAAACAAATGCATCTATAACCCATATTTTGTCGAAATGCCACAGATGGAATTAATGGATGTTTAAAACTGTGTATGTTACCTTACTGCTGCTGTTACTGGGAATGTCAAACTGTGCAAATATGAAGGGGTAGACAAACAATGTTTTCAGACACTGTAAAACAAACAGCCTGTTGCTTGTAAAGAAGTGCAAATAAAAAAACCACCACTTAGACAAGGCTGATGAATGACTCCAGCAGCCAGTGTTCATAGGTTAATTTAGTGCAATTGGATCCATCAAAGGCCCATAAATTTGTAGGCCTTTGAGGGGCACAGGACTTTAAGAGTTTTCGTGCAGGACATTTAAAATAGGTTAACAAACAGCATATATCAACCACAGAATTTTTTAGCTCTGGGCTGCTTAAAATGTTCTGTTCTCTAAAGACTTAATATTGGAATGTTTAGTTGCATTGTTCACTGGGAGAATGCCCATTGGTTGAAATTGCATCAAGCTTTTTAAAACAAAGGTTTTTTTAAGTCTTCCAATGTTTAACAAATAATTTATTTACAGCAAAGTATCCTGCAGATGGCACATTCATTCTTCATTCTTGTGGATGGCATGTTCTTACATTCTGTAGTTTCTGTTTCCTGTGTTCCCTCTACTTGTATTCTTCAAATGCACTTCCTGAAAGTTTAGAAAGAAAAATTTATTACAGGTAGGTTTAAATACGTTGTATGATCACAAAACTTACAATAGTGGGAAAACAGTTGTTCAGAGTGCTGGAACTCTTAGACAACTGTATTTTAATCAGTAATTCAGTTATCTACAGAGAACTTAACTATGCAGAACTTCTGTACCCAAAATTCCCTGTACTCCTAGACGTAAACAGTTTGACTCTTGTCATTCTTGATCTTGGCAGAGGAGACATCTGCACACTGGAACCTGGACGGGCTTAGGGATACGGTAGGTACCAAAGATTTCCTTTCTTTCCCAAAGACATTTGCAAAAGCAGGATGTATAGGGGCCAGGGAACTTTAGAGTTGTAACTGCAGGATTTGTGGAATCTCTTGGGCTTTGTAACCAGGTATTTTCAAAATTGCTCTGCAAACTACATATTGCATAAATGGCATATTAGATGCGTTGGATTTCATAGGATTAGGCCTTGAGGAGGAAAAAAATTGTGGGTTCACTGTAGGAGCTGCAGCCATATAATTTGTATTTTCAAAGCAGACAAGGTGATGTGCTAGGCAAATCAAGAGAACTTTGGAATGAATACTGCCCTCAGTTCCCTGTCATTCCAAGCACAGGCCAGTCTTCAGCAGCAGTGATGGGGGTGGTATATACATTTCAATTTGATTTCCTTGTTTACCACACTAGTAAATATTAGCCAGGCCCAAGTCTTTGCATATTCTGTATCAGGCAGAATTGTTTATAATCCTCATATTTATAATCCTCCATATTTATAATCCTCAACGGAAGTAAAATTCTTAGTTAAGTGAAATTATGGGGGTTTTTTTTCAGGAAAAGCCAAAAAAAATTTTTAAAAAAAGTCTCTGTGACAGATGAAGCCATGCATCTACAGCTCTACCACTGCATTAGTGGTTATTTAAGCCCTAAAATTTAAAAAGCAGTAGCGTTTTCTTGCTTTTCTAATGGACAAAAATAAAATGGAAGCTAGTTTGATGAGTTAGTTTTGTGGGGGTTTTTAGTGATTTCCCATAGAGAAAAGACAGAAACTACTATTCTGTATATAACCTTTCTATTTCCCTTCAGTATCTATTAAATATCAAATAAATCAGAAACTTTCAAAGGATCACAAAACTATAGCTCACATAGAGCTTATTAATTTTTACTGGATTTGAACTGGCTTCTGATGGATATGAGTGGAATTATTATTTTAAGTATATACAACAAAAGTTAGACAGTACTAGTAATTGTTAAATTAATTATACCACCACCACCAAGTATAAAACATTGAGCCAAACTAGGATTTATCATCACTGACAAGCCGAAGTTGTTAACAGCAAAATAGTCATAATAAAGAAAAGTTTTTGTTAGGAATCTGCCATTACAGACTAGATTAATCATCTAGTCACTATTCCTGTGAACAGTTCAGAAGGATACTGGCTTCTCCTCATTCAGTTTTGCTAATATTGCTGTAGAATAGCATCAATCAAATACAGAATCAGAAGTGTCAACAGAATTCTGCTTATCCTTAAATTAAAATACGTGTTTTGCTTTTTGTCGCCTGTTTCTCTTCCAGCTTTTCCAAAACTACCTTTGCTGTCTTTACTTCTTCCTAAATTATACCTTGGTTTTCACCCTGAAGAGCTCATTCTGGGTAAACCCTTAAATTTTCACTGCTTTTCATTAAAATCATCATTGCAGCATTTCACAGGAGTCTGCCAACACTAAGGATCCTGCCTTATTCTACAAATGCTTATATTGGTTACAGTGAGCTAAGAAAACAGGAATTTCTTTACTCATCTGCCCAGTTTTTTTTTTCTACACAGCAACAAAACAAAATATTCTCTTCAGTGCTGACCCTAGGTGCTCCTCCTTGAAGAGAGTTTACCAGCATATAGGAAAAGCTATATGCTACATTTTATTTGCCAAAAGTCATATGTTCTTAAGGACTACAAACTCTTGATCTATAAAATGGACAGTGAGAGCCTTATAATGAAACAACAGCCATTTGGCATTGCTGTGACTTTCAAAGTATATTTAGATTGAAAATTAACTGCGTGTTTCCCAAATGAAAATATAAATTCTCTCCACTACTGTTGTTGTCTGACTTTCAAAGGGATTTATCACCCAAATAAAGCAGATAATAAAATGCAGGATGGTTTCACTTACAGCTTTTAATACTGACATGTAGGTGGAAAAAGAGCTGTCATGCTACAGACTAGCTTTGAAATTAAGAGAAGATGGCAGGTTGCTTTTAGAACACTTCCTTCTCCAGAATCAGCATTTTGATGAATAACTACCAGTAAGTGCACTGGTAGGTAGTAGCATGCATGCCAGAAAATGCTTTGACCCCCATAACACATTTTTTTCAAGTATGCATTGCTGAGACCACTGGGGAAAAAAAACCCTAAAACCAAAAACCAGGGGTGAGTGCCTGAATTAGGTCCTCAGACCTGCATTTGTACTGATATGGAAAAGTTTGGTTCATTTCTCAAGTCCTTCAGAAGAAGGTAACTAGAAATAAAATTGCTCTGAGCTGATATTCAGACCCAGAAAAAGACAATCATAATTTTAAGATGAGAGATGCAAAATGTGAGCTATATATCAGTCAGCTCAAGAACAGCAAGCAGACTTGTAGTCCATCACCTTCAGCATGGATCTTTGGAGATAAGGCATCATTAACAATAGGATAACTACCTCAGTGATGGTCATTTGGCTGAGCTGGAAGGGTATTGGGAAGCATGCAGCAGCATTCTTATCCTATTATGGCAGACATTCAAACCTCATATTGGCATTAAAAGTTCCCTTGCTTTACTGGTAATAAATGGAAATTCTAATGTTTGTAGTAACAGGCATGATACCTTAGCTATGAACTCTCTGGGGTCTCTTTGAAAGCTTTCTAGTTCTGTGGGCAGTGTGATCACTAACATAAAAACAGGGCTGCAAAGTAAGCAGTGGGAGAAAATAATTCTCTGAAAAGGCCAAGTCCTTCTATCTGTTACACCTAAAAGTTCATTCATTGGCTTGGTAATGTGGCGTGGCTTCAACAGAAATTAAGAGTGGTGCCATAGTGCATATTTTGGCCTGTAAATGTATCTGTGAGTTGATACTGAGCCAATTACAAAAGAATATGCCAGTCTTAGAAAAATTAATGAGAAATAATGCAATACTTTTTCTGTTTTCTTAATGGCATTTTCTTAAACTAAAAATACTAATATCTTTTCCCTTTCTCCCTTAGTCCCACTCAGTGCTATTTAAATTTTGAAGATTAGAAAAAATCTGAAAAGTATTTTTGAGAGAATCCACTTCCTAATCATACTTTGTTGGTGTATATATTTATGCATATTTTTCACATATGAGGCCTAAAGAAGAATAAGGACAGAAAATCTGACGAAGAGCAAAATTATAGCTAGATATGCACCTCTTTTACCATTTTACTCAGGTTGCAAGGGGATGGCACTATGTTCACGAGCAAGTTCAAGTTGTGCCGGGGTGGTTTAGATTGGATGGTAGGAAACCTTTTTTCGCAGAAAACGTTGTCAAGCACTGAAACAGGCTGCCTAAGGAAGTTGTGGAGTCATTACCCCTGGAGTTATTTAAAATGTGTAAATGTGGCACTTATGGACAGGGTTTACTGGTGGACTTGGCAGTGCTGAGTAATGGCTGAACTCAATGTTCCTAGAGTTCTTTTCCAGCCTAAATGGTTGTATGGTTCTTCTTTTACTGGATTTAAAAATCAGCCTTACCAGCCTTCACATTCAGTAGAAATTTTCAAGGTACCTTGAAAACTGATAAGAATTTTGACATTGTTTCTGTGACACTGCTTCATTTGAAAAGGTCACAGTCTTCTCTCATGTGTACAGTTGTGGAAATTGCTCAGTTGTTTCCTTTGGTAGGGCAGTTGTTTTTCAAAGGTGCTACTCAATAGTTTTCCAAATTGCTGTTAAAATTTAGTTCGCTTCAGGGTAATTGACTAAACTTTTAGAATTTTTCAGAAGAGAAAGAAACAAATGAAAGAAAATCTTGATGGTACCGTGACAATGAAGACAGGACTTTAACTCCCCTTCTTGCTCTTGTTTTGCACTTTAAAACTCTAAATATAGTGTAAAACTAGGAGAAACCATTACTTTGCAGCAGAAATACTGAAACTGTAAAGAAAAGAAGATCCCTTCTTCATTGGACTAAGATCTTCTACAAAATTGTGCCTAGCAGAAACAATCTGCCCAAGGAATTGGGGAAATACACCACTTAAGCACTAGAAACTCTCTAAAAACAAGCAAAAACCCAAATACTGGATTTGTCATTTAAAATTTAAAAAGATTACAAGGAGATGCTAAACAAAGACCCTATCAGATGTATGAAATGCATAAGAAACTGATTTTCTATGAAATCTGAGAGGAACTGTACAACATCTTATATACTGTACTTAGTCCTACCTTACATCTTAGATCCAAGTAAGAAAATTTTGAAGAGGTCATATATATATTATCATAGGTATATATATATTTTCATTTTCTATGAGTGAGCTATAGATCTCATATATAATATATAATATTGAGAGAGAAACAAATTGTTTAACTGAAAATTTATTTGAGTTAAGCATATCTATTTTTTTTAGTTAAAATCAGGGGCATATCAACTGTATGAACTAGCTAAATGCATTCATCTTGGGAGAGTCTGTCCAAAAAAGTTTGAACATAGTTGCCTTCCTTAATGGTGGCATGTACAACTGACTGCAAAAAAGAAAGAGAAATAAAAGAAATTAAATGAGAATATGTACCAGTTTTTCCTAATGAATTCACCTTGTCTTCCCTCCACAGTATTTTCCTTTTATCTATCATAAATCTGAATAATAGTTTCTCCTACCCCTTCTCTTTTTGTTTCCTCAATCTAATTTTCTCCATCTACAGATAAAAAAGAAAATTTGTTTGTATTTCCCATCAGATTTGTTATTTTATTGCCAAGTTCCTATTGAGAAGCATTTATGGTTTCTTTGATTCTGTTCAACATGCTCCTTGTCACATACAGTTTCTTTGAAGGTGTTGTTTTCTTTAATATTAATTTGTCTCTAATTTAATTTTCTCTCCCATTTTCTCAAAATTCCATCCTTTATTTGTGATGCAGGTTGGTGCCTTCAGTTTTACAATATTTTACATCTTCTCAACCTCTCTGGTCTAATTCCCCTCCTCCCCCCCCTTTTTTTCTTTCCTAGTGCTCTTCCTTGTCCCTCTACCGCCCTTTTCACCTCTTGATTTTTTCCTTTTTTAATTTCTGAGATGATTTCTTCAGCAGCTAGGTTCTCTCAATTACTCAATTACATACTCCATCTATTTTTTTCCTTCTTCCAGTCTATTTTTTTCCTTCTTCCAGTACCCCTCCTGAGTGCTACCTCCCCTGATGCTGCAGAAAGATACAAGGTCTTTCCTGTCTGTAAAAAACAGTGCTCTCCTTTCTATGTTTTGAACTGGGAAGAGGACAGCTGCCTAAAGATGACATCATTCCTTAGTCCTCCAAGGAAAGTGGTGTGGAGATCCATCAAAGAGCTGGCAGGTATCTTGTCTCCTTTACTCGAATGTTTTATCCATCGCCTTAGCAACAAGCATGGGAAGGAGCACACAGACTCCTGGCCAAGCCTGTTTTCTTCTTTTCCAGCAAACCTTAGGTTTATGTGTGCCCAGATAGGCATAAACCTAAAACAGGAGTTTCTTGTCTACAGTTGAGCTCTACCTGAAGAAGTCTTCACTTGCTGCCCTGTGTGCCCTTTGAGGTCTAAAGGTCCGAGGCGATACTTCCCAGGAGGAATCATGCAGACACTGATTTTTGGAAAACTCTTGAGGAAGAGGGAAAAGGATTCCATTCTATGGATTGACTTACGGTAAAGACTGGATGCTGGAATGATTACAATAGTTCTTTTCATAAAGTTGATATTAAGGATTTTAATATACAGCACTGATTTCCTGACTTCCTATGAAATCTTAGGTTCCATGTCTTGTAAGCAAAAATTTTCAGATAACTGCAGGAGTGGAGCCAACGTATGTGTAGGACAGACAGGGTCAACAGCAATAAAATAAATCACAGGAGACTTACAGCAGAAGACAGATAATATGTAAAACAGATGTTCAGACCTCAAACAAGAGAGACAGTTGGACATGAGCTTAATTTTAGCCTGGTCTAAGATGGGTTTTCTGAACTATAGGCTCTGTTGATACATATATGTACAGTATATCTGGTATCAGAGGAACAAAAATCTGGGTACTCAGAACTCTGCAACTGTGTAAATAATACCAATCAATATTGGAAGTGCTTGGAGAACATACATATTAAATTTTAAATAGTAAAAATGGAATATGCAATGATTTCAGTGACTATCCACTGAATTTAGTTTTGATAAATTAAAAAAAGGGCAAAAATAATGAAGGAAAAAAATATTTGTTCATTTAAATGTAAAATGAATAAGAGAGTGGCTGATTTCCTTCTTGAGCACTCACTGTACCTCTCCCTAAAAGTGGAGGGTGAGTGAAGAGATTCTGGATAGATGAGTTGTCAAACATTCAGTATTTAGTTTCTCTTTTGAAAGAAGTCTCAGGTGATATTTATGATTGGATGATGCACGTACTTGTCACTTACGACCCTATGGCAGGATAAAACCTCATAACTACTAGTTTAGCAATTCCATGTTTTACTCAGTGTTCTGAGAGATGAGATGGAACACACCACTTCCTACTTATTTCCCACCTTGGAAACTAATTTCCAAAGTTCCACTAGATCTAGTAGGCAGAACACATAAATTATCTTCTATGTTACCAGCCTTAGTAGAATTTTCCTCCCCTATAATACGTAGGGTTTTTTTGGTTGGGCTTTGTTTTTGTTGGTTTGGTGTGATTGTTTGTTGGCTGTTGTGAATTTTTCCCAGCCTGGCCTACCTTTTGTGCTTTTGGCATGTCGGTGTGGCGCTGAGCACGTACGGACCGTGCGGATTTAGGTGGCTTTATTGGAGCACAATACATCTCCAGCCTCCTCAGGTCACAACTCTGGAAGCAGCATTCATCCACTATTCCCTTGTGGTGTAAGCGTCTACTGCTGGATCCATACCCTGTAGGCTTACCTATTCAAAACACAAAGGGAAAGGTTTTATGTTAGAAAGAAAATGCGAAGATCTCAGGTCATGTTATTAAGCTGTATTATGTTAACTGAATCACCAATGACCATTGTAGAGCCTGCCTGTGTGTATCTATTCTAAGACCCTGTTCTCAGATACACCTTTGAAAGATATTCCTGGCAATGGACAGCTTTGATCTCTGCCTATGGGTGGTTTCTATTTAAGCATTTGAGCAAATCTATGCCTTCTTAGAAAAGTATTATTAAAGTATTTTCTTGAACTGCCTGAGCCTTGAAAATGGAGAGGGAGGAAGCGGAAATCTGACATTCAGAAACCTTGCAAAGGAAGTTTGTCATTTAGCTTTTGTATGAAAACTGATTGTTGAGCCACCTGAGGTAGCTGGTGTGTAAAGACCATAGATCACGACTGTGTTGTAGACAAGTATTTCCTAATGGAAAAGGCTACACCAAGGTACTGTGTGAAGTCAGAGTGTGTTCCAAAGGGGAAATGAATACTGTGTACCACTGCACAGGCTGTAAGGTCTGCAAGCTCAAAAGTGGGGAGCAAGAATCAAGACAACAAAGTAACCAATGAAATAGGAGGTTTGATGAAACAGCTAAAAGCAAAAGATTTTTATATTCCATAGATTTGCACAAGGTAAGAAATGGGACTGACACGGCATGGCTTTCCTTTGCTTTGCATTTGCACCAGGCATCTGTGGAAACTACTTAATTGGCAAATATTCTGCATTTTTCACTCAGCTCCAGTAAAGGCTAACATTTTCATTCATACAACTCTTACACACTTACATTTTTGTCTTTTTCCCTTCTGTGGTTTATGATTTCCTTAGTAACTGCTGAATTCTCTGCTATCCTACGCAGAGATTAAAGGCCCATTATTTCCTGGGATTTTTTGTACACAACCTAGTCAGATGTGCAGTTGCATTGCTATGACTAACTAGAAATGAAGGAACAGTAAATTCACAAAAAGTAAGTAGTTGCTTACTTACTATATCTATTTTAAAATTCTGGTAGAATTTGATTTCAGACAGTAAAATTCTGAAAAGATTAAGTGTTTTGTTTTGACATTTTCAGCAATAAATGTTTCCATTTACAGAATGATCCACATTGGTTAAGAACTAAAAAATATGGAAAAAAAAGACAAGCGTGCCAAGAGCCAAAAAATGAAGTAATTCAATTCAGTCAGCTCTACTGATTTCTTTGCTTGCCTTTTTTTTTTCTTTTCTCCTTCTCAGTTATATCACTGAGACCAAAAATCTGTTATTCACAGAGTTTGGCAGGAGTTTATATTTTAAGAATTACTCAAGTTAGATAAAGGATAAGGATATCAAAAAAAGAGGAATATTCAGTTTCTCTTTGGGAAATTACTGCCCCCAATGCTTATACAGCAACATCTAGGTTGATATCCGTGTGTGTTTCCTGCAGTGGTCAATTTGAAAAGACAGAACTGCATTTTACTGTTCCCTGTGATTAAAACATGTATCCACTGATGAAGAACCCTTGAGGCCTTAGAATGTCAGTAAATGAAAAGACCTCTAGTGGTACAGTACGTCTTGCATTTAAGCCAGCAATTCAGCCAGCTAAGAACTAACTATCCCTATGAGCTTTGTAAACCCAGAAAGCAGGTTTTGAAAATGTCTTTTTTTTTTTTTTTCCCCCCCAGGGGCTATAAATTAAACAAAAAGAAAAACATGCTTACTTAGTATATTGCAATCCACTGGGGGCCTCTATATTGTGCACTGCCTGCTAAATTATTTGTTTCATAAGACTAAACAGAACAGCAAGCCAGGAGTAGATTACAGTAATATTTTGGTTTGTCTCTGTGTGGTTTTTTATGTGTATCACTGAAAAGTGTTCTAAATACTAAGATGTGGGGTTGGTTTGTTTTTGCTTTTTTTCCCCAGACTATTTTCCCTCACTGAGTTATAATCTGAAATACAAGCTTTTCCCTGGAAATTTTTCCTGAAATCTGTTAATCTGGTTGTTTTAGCACTCATGATAAAGTGTGGAGCATCGTTACTTTGCAGTATACCCACAGCTGTGCCACATTTTGTCTTGCTCCCATTTAAAGCATGGAAGGGCAAATTCTGTTCCTGGATATGCAGGTGTAACTCTTCCTAAAAGACCAGCTGAACTATAGGTACAAGAATTGATGAGTTCAGCTTCCCTTTCTTTTATCAGTCTGTCAATTTTTCATAAGCAAGCATACCCTAAAAGCTTCCGTTCAAGTTATTTTACCCTTCAGTATCCAAATTTAATCATTTATAAAGTTGATAAAATACTTTTACTAACCTATGTCTGCTGCCTGCTTTATTTAGTCATTAGTAGCAACATTTTTCCTCACTATTGTGTGCATAAATAGTTAATGCAAATCCTGAATCCTGGAATCTTTCTGGTGAAAATCTCAGAGTACTTCAAAATCATTTTTAGTGTAGCCAGACAAAAGACACTTATGTGTTATTTTTCTTTCTGACAGAATAATAATTTTATGAAGGATTACATAATGTCTAATAGCTCTTTAAAAAGCCTGTATGGTGCATGTAACAAGATGGGAATGGAATCTCTATCACATCAGTAATGGTGTCAGCTATGAAATGTGACATTAACTTATTTGTAGGCTTAAATATTCGTGCATCACATGGCATACTAAATGCTCATCCTTTGTAGAAAGATAACATTAGTATTGAGAAGTCAGAATTTTTTCTTTCAAGAAATGTTTTCCCAAGACTTTTGAAAGACTTAAGCAGTCAAGTATACTTTAGATTTGTGTGATGTAGAAAGTGATATTACCTAAAGTGCTGTACAACGGAGAGAGCAAATTAACAGAAAAAACTACTCCTTTTCAGTAATCATGATCCACAATTGTAATTGAAAAGTATCTGATGACTAAAGTAATTTTAAAGCAATAGATTTTAAGTTGCTGCTGACCTCTTAAGTGCTGCAATATACAAATATGCTATCACAGAGAAAGATGAGATAAAGAATTACAAGGAGATAGCACCACTTCTACAGGTGTTATCACTGTTTGTCCAATCTGTTCTGGCAGGACTGCAGGATCTGATGGTCCCAGTTCATCAAGTTACCAAAGTATGCACTTAGATCTAGGCAAATGCTCAAGCTCCTACATGGTGCGTTGGACTAAATCGCATGTTAAACAGTGAGCACATGCCTGAGTGCTCTCCTACTTAGGAACTGATATAACTAAGCACTTAAGTTAATTTCTAGACAAAAATCCATATTGGTAAATAAATGGCTGCTGGTTCTGCATTTTTAATATAATTTCTCCTTCTTAATTTTTTTTTAAAATAATATTGCCTTCAGTATGGACTACACCTTCTGTGTCACTATACTGGGAACCCATGTAGTTCTTTCTCATCTTTCTGACATAATCTGAGTGCTGCCTTCCAGCTGTTATCAAAAGTTCCTTCTATTTACTCAACAATCAAAGTGCTGCCTGTGGACATAAAACAGTCCTAGGCGTTCCTTTGTGCTGATGTACACTGATTTCCTTGGAGATTTCTTTCCTTTTTTATCAGTTGCTAGCTCAAAAGAATTTCATATCATGTAGGTCAAAGTTTACTTAAATAGAATATTTGGCTTTTATTTAATCTACTTTATCAAATCTGTGGATGTTTCTTTCAGTGTGCGACAAGCAGCTACAAAGTCTAGTCACGCTGTTCTGAAGTGCCCTGAAAGCAGACCAAGGTATAGGATTCCAATAGTTAAACAGCTGGCTTCTGCACTAACAGCACTTCCCTTTAAATGATGCAAAGTCAGTGGAGTAATGCAGCAGGACTTGTTTACACTTGCTTTCTCTGTTTCTCCTCATCCCTCCAAAATACCCTACTGTTGCTGCCACTGGTTCTGCTCTACCAGTGGTTTCAATGTGAGAAGCACTGGGTGTAGGTGGACTACAGACATTTCAAAGGTCAAGTTATCTAGGCATTCTGGGTAGAATCATAATCTACTGTTGTAGTAGCAAAATTAGAAATAATGTGAGAACTAGCCCAGGATAAATGCAAAGTTTATCTACTCTAGGACTCTAGGAAATAAGTGGGGTTATGTGTCCTGGAACTTTTATGTGACTCTTTGTATTTGCTCTTGTGTCTCTTTTAACCAAGCAGTAGAACTCGAGAGTGCCATGTAGACTGTAATTCAGAAATACATCATAAATCTGAAAAACAGCGGATTTAATCCTAATCCAGTATTAGAGTCAATCTCCAGCTGCAACTGCGGCTTTTAAAGTATGGTGGAAGGCCATTGACCTATTAGAGTGCTATAGTCTTGTACCAAGAAACCCAAAATGTTTCCATCCAAACATCAGGGTAAGGTACAATTTGGAAGCATTGATAGCAGCTTACAGTATCAGGATGTATCGGAGCATCCTGTAAGGCAGCAGGTCAGTCAGACAGGATTTTCCTGTGGCCTGAACAACAGGCTGAGAGTTTGTGGTGCTACATCACAACACAGTAATTGAACAAGCACATCCTGTGTGCTAGATCCAGTCTGGGAGCTGGTGGTTGGAGAGCTTTTGATTTGCATGTGCTGTCTGCCTTATGGTGGCACAGAAGGCTAGGGATGCTGAGTTTTGAGATTCATCTTGCTCATCCATGGTCTCTGAAAATTAGGGATCTGATTTAAGATAGTGAAGTCAACAGGCAGGTGTGCATGGAGAGTGAATTATTCCTGTATTGGATTCTTTGCTTAAAATTAATTTTATTCTTGTCCTCTGAAAGAAATGGTCTTCTTTCATCGACTGCAGATAAAGCTAATTGATCTAGTCTTAGCATAAATGCAGAGCTTCTTCTAGGAAATTGAACTCAAGGAAAATGAATTAAATTAAAAATTATTTGTCCTAAATCACAGAATTTATGTGCCTGGTGTAGTAAAAGGCACTCTTCCATTTCCAATTTAACAATTAAATATAATGACAAATTGTTCTAAAGAACAGTCCAACCAGTGTACTCTTTAATTATGTATCTCTGTACCTCTTTGATTACATTCTGTATGTTAGTCTAGTATTTCTGTCTATTTTTGCATCATAAATGCCTGCATATGCAAAATAAGAGACTGTTGATATCACTTTTCATCTCCTTGTAATCTTGAACAACTGGATTAGTGTTATATTGGTAATACTTCTTGAGGGTGCTCTGGAATTTCTCATCTGTATTTGAAAAATTATGAGTCAATGTTCAATCAGCAAGAAATGCCTGGGTTTTGATACTTCTATGAAGTGTTAAAACAAACAAACAAGCAAATAAACAAACAAGCAAATAACAAATCTTGGGGATTGTTGTAAAGTCCCTAACCAGAAATACCTCAAGGTTTAAGTGTGCAAAGTAGGCAATCTGATTTTCATGTAAATAAGTTGCATGCATTTGAAGTGACAATATTTAATATTTAGTTTCCATTTTCCTTCAATGTTTTGTTAATGCAAAAAAATTATTATGCTTAGACTGATTTTTGTTTGTATTCATCAAATGAGCATATATTAGCATTTATAAATGCTCAATGAATGGATGCCCTAGCTCTGAAATCTAATTTAATATGCATGAGAATAGAGGACAAGCTTTATCAGTATGCCCAAGTAAAATCTTTATGAAAGCATATGCATTTTTTAATATTGAGATATTGCACTACAGCTACTGCTTTGTGGAATATTAGATTATATTAACTACTGAGTCCAAAGCAAGAAGATGTTTGCTCTTTGCTCTGAAATCCTAGGCAAGTAAGACTGGGAAACGTGCACACTCAGTTAGTATTGATCTATAGGAGAAATTGGTCAGGACTTCACAGAGCGTTTTGCCTGAATAAGTGAGATTTATAAGCTTCACCTTTTGAAAAAAAATTATAACTCTTTGTTGTTTCAAATGCAGAGTAAAATAACTATTTCACTTTGTCCTGGGGTGACTTTATGATGTGTATCCCATATCACTACTCTATTGACTTTAGTCAGTGAGACAAGTGTAGCTTTACTCCAGAAGATGTCTTAATTTGTAATTTGTAAGTCTATGTTTATTTAGTCTGTCACATAGTTAAATAATTTTTTTTTCTTCTACAAATATCCCTTCAGAAACATTTTTTTTTCCTTCATTGTGTATAGAATTGGGAAGAAATTCTTCTCTTCTCCTAAACTTATTTCCAAAGTACAGCACTTGTAACAGTTTCCTCTCACATACAGGAGTGTTGTTCTCTGCCCTGGTTAAGGAATAGCTGCTTTGGAGGCCATCAAGTGTGCTAAGAATGTGATAGAGCCATTATGCTTCACACAGTTATTCCCAAGTCATTTGCAATGTGTGAGGAGAAAGAGCTGTAGTTTTGAGTGTTGTACTGGGATATGAAGCAGGAATTTCAGAGTTTAGATACTTTTGAAGAAAAAAAATTTGGAAAAAGAGTGGGAAACAATATAATGTCTTATTTTACACCAATTCAGTGCTCTGGAGGCTGAAAACCTTGCCGACCTAGCACAATTTACAAGCCTACATCAGATTCCAGGGCTGGAAAGTGCCAGATACTGCCAAAAAATATATACTTTGGCAAGGGAAATGCTTTGCTGAAGAGAAATTCACAATTGCGAGGATAGCCAGGTTGATCAGGGTTTAGGACAAGATAATTAGAAGCCAGTAGGTCATTGTTACATTTGAATATTGCCCCTTAAAGTGCATTGAGGAGGGCAATGATTATACATCCATAATGAAAATACATTCTCTCCCCCTCTTGTGTATGCTCTCACAGGAAATAATTACTATTTAACCTTGCATGTGGTGGAAGTAGGAACAGTTGTGATAGAGACTTTCATATCCTTCTTATCCCAAGCCAATGTAAAACTGCATTTTATTTGGATTACCAAATTAATAACAATGAAACCCTATAACTCAGTGAAATTGTAGCATTGCTGAAGTCACTGGTAAATCTTTTAGTGCAGTCAGGATTATGTCTTGATGAATCAGATGCCAGAAGTTACTTCTATGTAACCTGATCCAAGGTCTACTAAAATCAATGGAAAGATTTCCATTGTCCTTAGTAGGCTTTTCAGCATGCTGGTATTGAACGAATGCTTTTTCTTCCAACCTTACAGTTCAATAAGTAAATACTGTCTTAGTGGCATCTAAAGAGATTGCAGGGAATGGGTGGGATGAGATTCCTTGAAGGAGGTGAGAAGAAGAGGTTACCGATGTACAGTGTGAAGCAGAATGACTGGTATGTGGTTAGTGCCACTGATCACATAACAAGCGGTCCATTGCTTTGCACTTTGTAATCAGAATTTTTAGCTCTAGAAAAGTTACTCTTTCTCAGCTGTGCTCTGAGACACGAAAGCAAATAGCAAATGACAAGCATGGTGCTCTTGCATTTTGGCATCATCATCTGATTAGAGGCAGAAGGTGGGAATGGCTGTTCCAAGGCCCATCTAATACCTTTCCCGTTGTCCAGGAGTGCACATATCGACACACATTACAATTGTAATTTTTATTTATACAGAATAGTCCTTACAGGAGGATAAGTAGGTGGGCACCGGCCAATGTCACCTAACAGAGAGGTAGACAATTCTCATTCCCTTATTAGAAACACGTACTGGTTGACAGCAGCTGAACATGAGCCAGCAGTGGGCCCAGGTGGCCAAGAAGACCAATGGCATCCTGGCTTGTATCAGAAGTAGTGTGGCCAGCAGGAGCAGGGCAGTGATGGTCCCTCTGTTCTTGGTTCTAGTGAGGTCACACTTTGAGTGCTGTGTTCAGTTTGGGGCCACTCACTACAAGAAAGACATTGAGGGGCTGGAGCGTGTCCGGAGAAGGGCAGTGGAGCTGGTGAAGGGTCTGGAGCAGCTGAGGGAGCTGAGAATATTTAGCCTGGAGAAAAGAAGGCTCAGAGGAGACCTTATGACTCTCAACAAACACCTCAAATGATGTTGTGGTGAGATAAGGGTTGGTTGATTTTTACTTCTTCCGAGTAAAAAGTGGTTGGAAAAGGGGAAACAGCCTCAAGTGCCAAGGGAGGTTCAGGCTGGACGTCAGGAAAAATTTCTTCACTAAAAGGGTGGTTAAGCATTGGAACAGGCTGATCAGGGGAATGGTGGAGTCACCACCCCAGAAGTGTTCAAAAAACACGTAGGCACTTTGTGATATGGTTTAGTGGGCAAGGTGGTATTCAGTCAAAGGCTGAACTTGATGATATTGGAGGTCTTTTTCAACCTTAATGATTCTATAAGTGTGGCAATAGAAAAAAAAGCAGGAGGGGGAAAGAAGGTAAGGCCAGTAAGAGCCCGGCTCACTCCTCACTGACCCCATTAACTTAGTGGATTTGCTCTAATGTGCTCTAACCTTTGTCTAGTAAGATCTCACATCATTGCCAAGGGCTTTGCCAGGGAAAAGCGTCCAACCTTGTACAGTGATGCAGCTATAGAGCATAAACAATATTCAGTTTTGTACCTATGAAGTCCGGAATCTTCTCTAGACTTCCAGTTATTAAAACTTTCTGTACAAGTCAGAATGACATTAGTTACTTCGAAAGTTACTTAAGCATGGTAAGATGACTTAATGCTTTTGGTGAAAGTCCAGCATGTAGTTTTCTTACAGCCAACATTTTGAATGTGAATCATTTCCCAGAAAAAAATATTTTTTATTGTCTGCTACTTTTGCCATATTGGGATGCTTTTACTTGTGAAGATTGACTTACAAGATTCCTCATTATAAAGTACAAATTAACCACTACATTCAGAATGGAAATTAAGGCAGAAAGATTAGGAGACAGATTCTTTTATCTTCTCTGATGCTAAACAGTACTGTATCCTAAATTACAAGAGCTCTTTGCAGAGATAGATAAGAACTTAATTTCAGTAATATTTATGGAATCTAACTATCAATTAGTTGCACAGGAGAAGGCTGTGTCAATGCAAGGAACTCAACCTACATCAACATAAGCACGAGGCCAATGATTTAACTATATACCTGCCTTTATTTAACCTCACTTTTGAGTCAGTAGGGCATGCAAAAGTATAATCTTGAAATGAAACATTCATTTGAGGTCATGATGCTCCTGGTTAAATTTGTCGAAGGAGATAAAAGAAAAGTGAAACTTTCCAGAGGAGTACACAGTTATTAGGGAGTGGGGCTGAGGTCATTGGGATGAGAAAGGGACAGTGCGTTGTGGCTGGAAACAAAACCAGAACTAAACCTAGCTAAAATATAGTTATCCTTGATTCATCTTTCACTCACAATGGTTTTCTACCAGTTGTAGCTCCATCCTTTTGTGATTTAGTTTTGCAGTAGGAGCTAGGAGAATCAATTCTAGCGACAGGAACATAAAGAAAAAGAAGTCAGTGCTGAATAACAAATGAAACTACACTTGCTCTCCTTGTCCTTCCAGCTCACCTTGTTATTGCTGAAGAAATGCAGGGGGATTATAAGGGAACACTGTTACAGTGCAGGGAGAAATTAGTTCCAGTATAACGCCTTAAATACCAAAACTAGAGTTTCTGTAAGATCCTTGAAAATGGAAGTGCTTGTAGGCAGTAAAGCTGTTTTATGAAACAAGGAGGACACAATCCTTCTTTTATGGGGCTGACAATGCCCTCTGCAGTCACGGTGTTTAAAAGGGAATGTAGTTTCTGAGTAGATTTTTTTTTCAGTTCGCACTTGCTAAGTTTCAGTGGCCTTTTCAGGGAAGTTCAAAGATTTTTAAAATTCATTTCCATTAAAAGAGAAGATTTTCTAAGTAATCAGAATTATTCCTTTCTTTTATTGTTTCTTTTCCAACTTGTTTGATTAATGATCAAAACCTTTGCATCAGTTAAAGATGTTTTTCAATGGCTTCTCTTATTTTGCAATCCTGCTATCCTTTTATTTCACGACGCTTCTTCTCTGGGTCATATGGGAATACTACAAACTTTAAAAGGGCTGTGGCAATGTTGAGGTTGACCTGGCCTTTAAATTTTAGGTACTCATTGACTTTTTTTGAGCCGCAACATCCACAATTATTTAAGCAAGTGAATCCAGTTCAGCAGAAAAGCAGTAGGATGAATAAATAGTCTTACAATGGTGTAGAGTTTTTAATTTTTTTATAGGTGCCATAATGTGTAAGCTTAATAGTGACTCTGTAAAACCTAACTGTTAGATGCACTTTGTCTGCAAAATCATTCTTCCCAATGCTGGACCAATATTTTTCACATCATGTCATCCACTTCATCAGTCTGAGCCTACCCCTGCTCAGCATCTATGGTGGTTATAAAAAAAAAAAAAAGAAAAAGAAGTATTGTGGAAAAAATACTTGTGTTAGGCATCATTGGCCAGTGGAGGGCTTACATGGTATCAGAGCAAATGAGAAAATAGAACCAAGTAATTCCTATGAAATGCATTTCTAAAGAGCCTCTTTTATTCCCATGTTGGTTATTAAAAATCACAGACTTTTTTAACTCTCAGGTCTTCAACACCTATCATTCATTTTTTATTCCTTTACATGCTAATAAATCTCAGCACCCGGAGGACTTTGAATGAATCTTTTGATCATCTGAAAGCATAGATTCTGAGTTTTGTCTTGGATATAGGCATCAGTATGAATATCTTCGTTGTGAGTCTTTAGATACTTAGTTCTGTAGTTACAAGTTACCTGTACTTGAAATTTAGAATCCAGTATTCAAATTAAGGGTCAAGGTGTACAAAGGAAGATTATGTTCAGGCATACCCCGTTGATACCCAGAATTTTACTTAATAAGATCACAAATATTTATAAATAACTATCCTTAAGTAGTTAATTGTAGTTAATCCTGCAATTGAATCTGGTACTGTTGTATGTAAACTGAGTCAAATAGGATAGAAAACAACACTTCCACACAAGAAAACCACCCAAACACCAAAATCCTTGTAATTTCTCATCTTCACTTCTTCTGATTTGATACAGGTAAAGTAGTGGGCGAATGTCCAGGTGAGGCTAAGTAATTTTCCGATATTTTAGATGTGCAGTTGAAGAGTTTTTCATTTAATATCATATCCAAATTAACTTTGTTGTTATCTACTCAAAAGTCATTGAGAAAATTAAAAAACAATACTTGCAGCTGCCTGTGCTATTAGTATTTATATAGTTTTAGTGTGGATATAGATGCCAGCAGTACAATATTTCTTTCTTTTAGGTCTTTTGTAGCAAAGCCTTTTAGAGTTCTTTCCATTGAGAGTGATTTTTTGGATAGAATACGACCATTGCTCTCACTGAAACTTTGGGCAAAATGTATCCCAAATTAAATTGAATTTTTTGTGGTTTGGGAAAGTTGGATTAATTTTTTCCCTTGTTTTTTTCTTTTAAATTCCTCTAAACTCCTCATTGCTTGCCAGAAAAGGAGGTGCCAAAATAACTCAAGGAGGCTGTGCAGCCTCTCCAGAATGAGAAGTTCAGTAAGTTTAGTGAGAGTGGCTGTTCACTCATTTTCCCCATTAGTGAAATTTAGAAAAGTTTCATGTCTGCATCCAGGATAAAATCTAAATGAAAGTACAATGAAGTCACTTTCACAATTCTTCTTGTCTAAAATGGGTCTGAGTTTTCACTTCTTTTTTTTCTAAATGCTTACCTGAACTGCATCTCTTGTGATTTGGCTTAATTATTTGCAATTTCTCATCGTCTGTTAGTTGCTTATGCCTCTCATGTGTTCCTTCTTGACTTCTTCTGATACCACTTCATAACTTTTCTAATGAATTTCCTAAACTCATTCCAGCATTCTAGGTGTTCTTTGTTTATCCCTCTAGCAGTTAGACAGCAGGGCATTAAATACATTGCTATCAATTTAAACTTCATAGTTGTTTTGACTTTCCATTCAGCATCATAAAGCTGCTGTGCAATCAACTATGATCACTCTAAAGACAAAACCCACAAAAAATAAACTATTGCATATGGTTTTCTCTATGCAACTTCAGAACAGTATTGCTTTAAACCAGGTAAATTTAATGTATGTCTCATTTAGAATTGGTGACAATAAAATAAACAACATCCTTGCTATTTTGTTTTCTAATCTTAGTGATACAAAGCATGATATAAAAGTTTTTTATGCAGAAATAGCTGTGTATTATGGACCTGAGTGGGATTGAATATGTTTCTCTCTTGATGTGTCAGTCTCTCTCTACTTACATGGCTGCATTCTTTTGTCATATTGCCATTTGCAAATAGATCTGAGCACTGGAATTTCCTGGGTATGGTTATATTATAGTGCAAACTGGCTGTGTCTCTGGAAGACCTGAATGATTCTGTGATAACTGATAAATTTTATCCTAGTATACATAAGGTTTACAAAAAAGGTTTCTGTCCTTCAAGCGGTTCGTATCAATTGTTCTTAAGGTCACAGTCTATTGAAAAATTTAAACAAAGTATTTATCTGACAGGGGCTGCAGTTTATTTCTACATTATTCTCAAGGTTTCAGATCCTTTTTTCAATTAAGACTGTCTTTATGGTCAGTCATACGTTAGCCCTGAAATCACATTATGACATATGTATTTGTTTGTTTGAGTTCAGGGTTGAGATCCGGGGGCTTTGTAATTGTTGAATCTCCTGGGCAATGTATTCTGTTGAAATGCCTGGAAACTGACAGTGACATTGTTCGCAGTCATTGTTTTCCTCTGTTATTTTTGTGCAAATTATGGGCTGTAGGTCCATTTCTTATTCACACTAGAGGGCCCCTTCACACTTTCTTAGCAGTGTGGCAGCACCTACAAGTCAGAGTAGTGGAAACATGTTGCAGTGCAAGGGTTTGCCTGCATTTCAGGACATAATAGGGTCCTGTGTCTTCCCTTCACAGAAATTGCTTCTGCGTATTGTAACACTGTCACCTCATGAGCAGTGTCAGAATGGCCTGTGATAATTTCCTCTCCTTTTTACCACATCATGTGGGAAGAACAGAAACACTACGGGACTATTTCTGAACAAAGAGAAGTTAAGATTTTCTCCCTGTTCACCTTAAAGGTACTCATGAGAATAATAAATGTCATAATCAAGCCAGCTGATAAACTGGAAATCTTACCTTGAATATCTCCTAAAATTAGGTAAGATTGTTGAAGACTATTGAAAATCATCTGGACTTGTCTTTCTGCCTTTGGAGTGGCTGAGATGATCTAATTTCAGTAGTGAGGACCTGTGTTTTTACAAGTTGAAGAAAATGCTTATGCTAACTCTGCATGTTGCAGTAGTCTTTCTTGTCAGTATTTGTATCTTGGACTACAGTAGCTCAGATAACAGAAAAGAACTAGAAAATTAGGAGAAAGAATAACTGTTGGAAGAAGGCACTCCCATGTGATAACTACTCTTGACCTTTTTTTAGACTAGAATTTCAGATCATTCTGTCTTGTAAATACAGCTCTGTAATTTGAAAACTAAGTTGGTAGAGAAGATGTGTAAATCAGGAAGCAAAACCCTTCTCAAATATCTGCCCTGTTGTCTGTCCTCTTTTTCACAATATTAGTAGTTTTCTTAATTGTCTATACAGAAATTTCTTAGTTATTAATCAGATTGGGCTTTCTTAATGTCTAATTTGAATGAAGTATTATGGCAGAAAAACCTGAAATTTACTGACAAAATAGCTGTGTGCTATAGTTCAGTAAGCTTTTACTTTTCTGAAATAACTGAATTTTCTTCAGTGTGAGAGGCTGTGTAGTAAACAGCATCCATTCAAGTAACAATATTGGAAATTGTTCCCAAAACACTGAGTTGTGTTGATATTTTAAAACATTGCTACTGTTTTCCACAGCGTCGGCGCTTAAGCTCTACCCTGCTCTTTGTCAGCTTCATGCTTGGGAAATGTCACTGGAGTGACAGCTGGCGGAGTGAAGGCAAAGAGCGGAGAAGAAACACTGGAAAAGGCAAGGCGCGGAGACAAAGCACTGAAAAAATGCTTGGAACACATTCCTGTGTTGTAGGGAGAAAGGACGCCAGAAATAAAGGAAAAAGTACATGGCTTTTAATATGCACGACGTGTTCCATCCTGTGTAAAAGCCTGTTCAGTGCTGGTTGCATTTAAACGTCCATGCATGATGGGCAGCATATTTGTCAGGACTCCTTGCCACTCTTCAATAATGCAGCAACAAGGAAGATTATCTTTCTCTTACTCCAGGATGACGTCACTGCACCGATAAGTAGGACTTAGAAAAGGTTTATGTTCTTAGCATTAGATTTAAAGAATATAATGCTCCTTTTAATATAGTAATTTCTACCTCTACTAATTTTCAATGTTTATCTTGCAAGATCATTAGGAAATTCAGAAATCATTTCTCTGGTTTGAGAGGAAAAGAGTGGGGTGACCTAAGGATAAATAAGCTCTCTGCTGTAGAGTTCCTTTACCACTATATCACATCTGGCAAGTATCCACAAGGTCTTTTCAAAGTGATATGCTGTAAAACTGATAAAAATGCAGTCTTTAAAAATTCAAAATATTGTTAAGTTTTTAGTGTTGAAGTTGGTAGTAGTTATTGAGTACTTGATTTTTTTTCCTAATAGAACAGTAATTTTAAATTTATTATTTCACATTTTAAACTTTCATATTAGACACCATACTGGATCAAGAGAAAGTATCAGTGACTGGACACTTGTTCTTCCCTTTTAATCAGAAGAAAACAGATATTATTTTACCATATCCTGCATCTTGCTCAGATTCATTTTGACTCATTTCCTTTCAGAAATTGCTGAAAACTCTCCAGAGTTCTTCATGGACAATTCATTCATTATTTTCTCATTGCCCTGGCACAATTATATTAAGTTGTATTTAGTGGATGTAGAAGAAGAAAGATGAAGAGTTAGCTCTTCTGGATGAGCTATATGGCATCTGCTATAGCTCAAACTGGAATCAGTGGGGGGCAGCCCAATCCCTAAAGAACAATTCATCCTGATTTATTGCACAAAGTGCATATAAGTGTTTGAGATTTAAATACTTCTGCAAAAGCAAACTAAATATCCTGCAACGCTATCATCAACTGATACATGACAGAACACAAAGTTTGGTAACCACACATATAAATTCTGATTGTTTGGCATGGCAGTATTGCCAACACTAATTGTTGGAGCATGTAATGACACCTAACCTTCAGATTGCCTGACATTTTCTAATACTAATCTCTGCCTTAACACTGTTATAACTTAACCAAACATTGACTGGGTTTCAGGTTTTGTGGACTGTGCATATTCTATATGTTCCTGAGGTGTTTTGTTTTCTTCTTGTAGAGGAGTTGGAAAGAAAAAGGTGCAGCTAAAACCATGGAGTCATTTCTGACAGTAAGGTTGGAAGCTATATGGTTTTGCCCCTGTTAAAATGTAGCCCCCTCTTCCCTGAAGTGTGTGCCTGTTTTACTGAATAACCTTTGTTCTTCCATCATGTGAAGGTGGAAATTGGGGAAGAGGCAAAAAGGAATCATGGTTTGGGTTGGAAGGCACCTTGAGGATCATCTAGTTCCAACCCCCCTGGAGATTACTTTGGTTCAGATGCTTTTCTTGTTATACTCCCCTCATGATAATTTCAAGGAGTTGTCATCTAGCAACTTTCCTGCTGTTTAGAGTGGCTGCTATCATTTGTTACTGCTGCCGTAGATGAACCTGCTGTCTGATATTGACATTTCCCCATCTGAACATTGACATGAGGTTTCTCTTAAAAACATTTTTTCTTGGAATCTACTGATACTGAAGTTAAACAAGGTGTGGCTGCTTTGTGGTCAGGTGGGTTGGAGTGGGTGTTTCTGTAGAGACGCTTCAGAGTCTGCACTAACCAGGACTGCAAAATCGATATTTATGTATCTGTCCACTGGCATGCAATGGCTACTATGTGGGGCAGTCACTGCCCAACCCAGATCTGGTAAGAAAAATGTGACAAGGTTGCATGTGCTGAGCGTTTGTGAGAGGAGAACTGTCCTTGAAACCTGGTTCAAACATGATTCACCCTCAAAGGAGTCAAAGTCCTAGTTCAGGTAAGGTAGCTGCCAAACACACAACTTTGTTAGCAACTTTTAAAGGCTCCTCTGTCTTAAATTATATTTTCTTCTGATTCATCATTTTCACCTCTTTCTAGGTGAGGTTTTTCTGCCTTTCTTGTAACACCTTTCTGTTACTGCTAATTCTCACCTTCTTTTCTCCTTGATGCAGTTCTGTTGTATAATGAATGCTTTTAAAAGAAGTGTACTAGAGTATTCACTCCTTTAAATTCATAATGGATATCTCAAAGGTCAGACTAAGCCTTTTTTTTCTATTGTTTCTGCGCTAAGAATACTGGAAACTTTTGACCAGAATTTCTATTAAATTTGAAAGAGTAAAACTTTTCTCAACTGATTTTTTCCAAGTCAAAAGTACTTCGCAATTCTGAAAAATAATGCCTTCACAGCTCATCAGCACAGTACTGACCCAGAACTGACAGATATCCTAACTACAGGGAAGTCACTGACTTTGGAAAATTAACCTCATGGGAATATTGATAGAAATGAGACTAGGAAAAGACCATGCAAGGCAAGTGTGCTCTTCTCTGAGGTAGTTATTTTGATTTATTGGCAGAATGTTGTGGAAAATAAAAGAAATTGCTTACTAGGCTCTACCACTTTATTGAGAGGATGCAAAGGAAGTGTGAAAAGTGGAATGTGTGGGGAATTAGAGTGAGAGCACAGTATTTTGTTGCTGGCAGATGTGTGCTAGGCTTCACCATTTTACTGGGGTGGTATAATTCAGTTGTTATGACACATCCAGGAAGAAAAACAGAAAACACGAGCTGGAGGCTTGGAGAAAATTAAATGATGATGACTCAGAACTTACACCCCAAAGTAAAATGAAGATTGAAACACTGCACCAATTTGTTTAGCAGAGAAATCTGATGCAAACATGAAAAAATGAGCTTCCTTCAAGTTATTGAAGCTTTGTACTGATCTTCAGATGAAGAGGGTAATATTAGAAAGGTAGTGTCAAGGTGAAAGGCAAGGATGATTACAGATAAACTGCAAACTGAGCTTATGCTTTTGCTGTCATTTTATTTTCAAAGTATTCTTTTTGTTCGTTGTGCAGTCGGCCCCACATCTGCTTCTGCTGAAAACCAAGGAAAAGCGTTTCAGTGCCTAAAAGTGTTATTGTTTGACTCGTTTGGCTGGGAGAATGAGTCTCAAGAAACCTATGAACTCTGTGCCATATTCCTGCAGTAAGCAGAGGGCCTGCTGGGGTGATCTACTTAACTTGCCATTAAGTTTTATGTAAACTGTTATAACATTGTTTAAAAACGGTTTGCAGGATTCTCTGCAGTAATATGGCATATATTAACTTCTAGACTGAAAGTAGTAGCCAATTTGTATCCCTTATGTAAACAGATCTATTTTTTTTGTATTTACTGAACTGTCTTCCTAAGTTTCATAGACTATTACCTATAATTTATCAGCAGTACTGCAATGTGACACTTTGCTTAAAACTTTAACCCTTGCAGTATTTGGGTTATATGTGGGTGAGCTTCTAAAAAGTAGTATTTTGTTGGATCTGAATTGTTACCTGAATCAGAGGATTTCAAAAGCAGTTTTAAAAGGTGAATAAACATCATTGCCTCATTTTCACACATGGTGAAAGTAAGACAAATACAGATAAAATTAGTTGGTTCAAGGTTATGTAAACCAGTTAGTCCCATAGCCAGAAATAGTCCTAGTCCTCCCACCTGCTTACTCTTTATCTGTAGTCTATCTAAAGAAACACTTTGTCTGTCCTCTGAAATACAGATGGGAGGAGATTTGCACCAATTAGGCTTCTCATATTAGAAAGTCTAATTTCTGGATTCTTGGAATGCACAGAAACAGACTGTGCTAGTCATAATTGCATACTGCTGGACCCCTACATTTCAACATCTCATAATTTCTTTTTTATGGTTGCAAAATTTATAATGAAATTTTCTGTACATATGAGAAATTGGCTAGCAACAGTATAATCTTATGCAGCATATCAATCAAGTGACTGTGGGTTTGATACTGTAAGTAATCTGTGTCCAGAAGTCTTGTGCACTTTAAGTAGCATTTACAATTGCCTGGTGTTGAAAGGGAAGGTGGTGGTCTTGTTACTTGCTACCAGAGAAATTCAGATATTTCTACCTTTGCCAAAGAAGCTGTAATACTGTCTACCCTAGATGATGATGTTGCATGGAGCACATCATCCCTTGTCTTCTGAAAGCATAGCCTCAAAACTCACTGAACACAGGGCAGCCTAAGGGGCACAGTGAGCTTTTATTTCATATTTTTATGCATCGTAAAGACAGTGCTAGTGTTCTCCTTGATGGATTATCAGGAGGGCAAAGGCTACATTACACCACTGCTGCTGACTGTGATCACGGAAAGGCACAATCAGACCGACATTAGTTCCTCTGGCTTTCAGCTCCAACATGCTGATATTCCAAAAGGACAGATAATAGATAACGCCAGCTACTCCACACCACGTGTCACCTGAGGCAAAGGGTACTTGTCATTCCCTTTACTAGTACACCTGGCAATGCTGAGCTCTGTTTATCACCAGCCACTTGGCAACAAGAATTATTCTTGGTCAGGGCTTTGCTGGTGTCCTGCAGAGCAGCTACTCTGGAATTTCTGCAGCTCACAAGAACGAGGCAATTTCTGTTGTTCCAGTGAGAGGAGGAATAGGCTAATGATTCTCTGGAAGGGCATGTAGGGTTGAAAAAAAGGAGAGGAGGATTACGTTCCCAATTTCTGTTACATGTTATTCACCATTGCTTGTAGTTGTTGGTCTGAACCTATATTAAGTTCACTTGGGCTGATAGCTGCATCATTTACTCAGCAATTCGGGTGTGCTATGTTCTTTTTTTTATTGACTGCATATATTTTGGCGCATTTTAGCCCATTTGTAATGTAAAAGCCCAAGTGTATTGCTGTCCATTAAAATGATCACTATTAGCTCTCTTGCTATACTATATCATTGTGAGTTAGATTGGTGATGAAACCTGTTCTTACTGTGTCTGTTGTCTGAATCCAAACTTCCAGTGTTAACATTGGCTTGACAAGCTTTACATTTTCTGTTTCCTTTATAAAAAAAAAATACAAAGAGCTCATATTTCAAAATAAATCTCCTGAACTGTACTTTACTTAACAGCTGACACCGCTGAGATTTTAAGCAGCTGAATGCACATATAGTGCATTTTAAGAAGTGACATTGCTATGGTTATGAGTTACACAACAATATGATGTCAGCCCTCTGATTGGTGCCATGGTATTTAGCAATGCCACTTGGACAGGAAAGTTCACACACAGAAGCCTGTCCAACAGTTCTAAGAATTTTATATCTTTTGAAGTATTCAATATATTTCTTTATGTGTTGAAGCACTGGCCTTCCAAAACCCTTGTTTTCATTTTCCAGCAATCTCAGTGAACTTGGGGTCATTGGATTGTTTGCTTTCTCACTGGCTGCACTGAAATCAAGCAGCCATCAGCTAAATCACTATAGCTTGAATGTGTCTAAAAAGAATTGAAAGCAGTCCTTTAAAACAGCATTATGACTGTGCTTTTAACTTAGCATGAAGATATAATAGAAACTTAAGAAGTGGAGGCAGTTCAAAGGAAAGGTGGATTTTTAGTATTGGCTCAAAATAAGAAATGATGGGACTTTCAGATTTCAGCTGCATGCTTCAGTTTTCTGTGATTGTAGTTGTTTCAGCAACAAAACAAACTACTTTTGATACAAATTTAGTTTTAGTTTTCCAAGCCATCTCTCCATCTCCTGAGACTATAGGGAAACACCAAAATGAAAACTTTAGCAAGATATTATCAATCTATACTGGCCTTTTTGCAATGATAGCTTATCAGTTCCTTTGTCTGGAAAAAAAAAAAAAAAAGACAAATTGAGGCCATTGAAGACAGACTTGACCAAAAAAATTGTATTTATCTGTTTAGGTTATTCAGAACCACCAGTTTTCCAAGTGTTGTGTACAACATAGTGAAGCAGAATGGAAAAAGGAGGAAGGAAACCAGGTGACATACAAAGTGGCTTTTTATTTAGTAGATTACTGTTCATTGCAAACAAGGTTTGGTGTGTGAAAAACACTGAATTTTTATGGTGACTGTTGGAAAATGCACTGGTGGCCTCTGCTAAATGCTCATATCATAAAATCACTTGAATGCATTCTCATCCAGTTGGTAGTTTCAACTGACTAGCCATGTGGATAAGCCTAATTCATGTCACTATGGAAGACAGGAAATTGCTGAAGGTTTAGAAGACAACTCTGAGCTGGCACAGTGCCCTGGCAGCCGGGAGGGCCAATGGTATCCTGGAGTGCCTTGGGAAGAGCATAGCCAGCAGGTGAGGGAGCAGATCCTCCCTACTCGGCCCTGGTGAGGCACATCTGGAGTGCTGTGTCCAGTTCTGGGCTCCTCAGGACAAGAGAGACAAGGAGCCTACTGGAGAGGTGGAGGGTGACAAAGATGATGCAGAGTCTGGAGCACCTCTCTTATGAGAGACTGTGGGAGCTGGATCTGTTTAGTCTAGAGACGACTGAGAGGGGATCTCATTAATGCTTATAAATACCTCAGAGGTGGATGCCAAGAGAATGGTGCCAGACTCCTTTTGGTGGTGTCCAGTGACAGGATGAGATGCAAAGGCCAGAAACTGAAACACCAGAAGTTTCACCTCAGCATGAGGAAGAACTTTTTCCATTGAGGGTGTCAGAGCACTGGAGCAAGTCGTGGAATCTCCCTCTTTGGAGACATTCCAAACCCACTCGTTCCTGTGTCACCTGCTCTAGGTGACCTTGACTTGGCAGGGGGCTTGGACTACATGATTTCCAGAGGTCCCTTCCAACCCTAACAATTCTGTGGTTCTGTGAACTCTGAGAAGTGTTAACACAACTACTGTACTTGTTGAACCTTTAGTGAACAGATTTAGGGGTTTTCTGTACCGCCTTTCGTGGGGTCCTTCATTAGCTGAAAAGGAAATTTAATTATTTTTTGTTCTCTCTTAATTGTTTTTAACCTGTTAATCTAAAATCAGATCTCTTGACCAAGACATTTCCATAATTTAAAACTTTAATTGTTTTTGCATTGAATTCTATTTATCACCAGCCACTTGGCAGCAAACATTGTTCTTGGTCAGAGCTTTGCTGCTGTCTTGCACAGGAGGTGCTCTGGAATTTCTGCAGCTCACATGAATGAGGCAATTTCTTTCACTCCAATGAAAGTAGAAAGAAGCTAATGATCCTTTGGAAAGGTGTTTAGATTTGTACAAAAACAGAGGAGGATTACATTGCTTTTGTTTCCAGCTCTATGGGCAAAACTGCTCTGTTAGTTCATGTAGATAGGGTATATGCTGAAGCTGCTTTTGAGGAAGGAGCACACTTGCAGCTGCATGCTTTGGGGTTTGTCTTTATCCTTCATTGTTCCCTGTGTAAAGGGAAGGTACTACTTCACTGTATCGCTTCATTAAATTCATTGACATTTGTATTCTATTTTGAGCATGCACTGTTCTAGCAGAGATATAAAAATTATTTTAGGAAGTAAAAGTTCTTGCCATCCCCAATTGGATATGCAATCACTAGGGCAAAAAACTTACAAATGTTCAGAGGAATAGATGATTTCCTGGGATATTGTAGCATGTAATGTGTTTGTCTGAAGGCTGCAATCGAATACTTCTATGACGAGCACTTCAGAGGAGTTTATGAGGAAAATATTAATTCTTATTGTCTGCAGTGTTTGGATCTTGGAAGTCAATAAGGCATGAGGTCACCCATTATGTAATGAAGACAGTGGTTTTTTTCCTTCTCCCAGGAAGTGTGTGTTCTGCATAACTATGGATACAATTTTAGTCATTTAGTCATGAACTGTGTATCATAAAATTTATTGGCCTGAGACCAAAATTAAGGCTAGTATTCCCTGATTTTAAGGAATTCGTAAAGACATCTTCAGTCACTGGTTCTTTCATTAAACTCTTCTGTTTGCATTGCATTATGCTTAAAAGTGGGTTTAATTTACATATTCCTGTATTATTTGTTGTTACACAAATAATACTTTCTAATAAAACTTATTCCTTACATTACAATGTATTTTGAATTATTGCAGTAAATTTAGGTGCTGTCAGATAGTCTCATTGCAGGGGAGACAAGGTCTAAGTCACAAGTATGTGAAACTACTAAATAAGACTTCCTAAATAAGTTTATGAGAATTTAAATTAAATTTTCCTGGTTAGGAGACAAAGAAAATGATAAGATATGCATTGTCTCCAACTTTCTGCAGTGATTATAATTTTTCTCATGTTTGATTTTCATCCAGTATTGTTTGTGGTGCATGTTTAGGCTTTGGCGTCTTGCAAATGAGGTTAGTAGAAAGGTAGCATTTACTGTACTTATTAACCACTGTCTGTTCCAGAATGCCTCTTAGAATATTTATTCAAATTCAGCCATCATTATTTTTAGCTCGCTTGGGAAATTATTAGCTTTCATCTGATGCCTCACATATTTATGCTAGAAATAAGAAGATTTCATACTAAGCGTATTAGTGTGTTTAACGTCAGAGAGGAAGCCAAATCATTATGCCAATTCTTATTTTGAAGAGCTTTTAATAGTGATAGCTTTTTGACAAGTAGTCAATAAGGTCCATAAGGAAAATTTAGACAAGTAGGTAAGGACCCTGACTTGTATTTCCGAAGATGCTGAGGCAACTAAAAACAGAGGTATATGCCTAGAGGGATTAGAAAAACAAAACAAAACAGAAAAACCTGCTTAGGATCACCTGTCTTTGATTTTAGCAGAAATCAGATACATGACTGCTTTTGAAAAATCTCTTGAGTGTCCATCTGCCTCTTTAATGCCTAAAAACCATTGAAAATCTGACTCATATGCCTTTAGGAGCTTCAAAGGTCCCAATAGCTATTCATGAGGCTTGTGCTGATTTTTGGGAATAGGGTACCACTTCTCAAAAGCTAGTTTTCAATCTTTTAGATGTAGCCATCTACTTGCCACAAAATCAAGAATAATTTAGGTACTTTAGCAAACAGTTGAAGTATGAACTTCAACAAATTAGAGAGATGAGCAATCCCCAACTGCATGAAGTTTAACAAGGGTAAGTGCTGGATTCTGTACCTGGGGTGGGGCAGCCCTGGTAGTGTGTATAGACTGGGGAACAGGAGGCTGGAGAGCAGAAAGGGCCGTGGGGGTCCTGGTCAATGGCAAGCTGAACATGGGTCAGCAGTGCCCGGGCAGCCAGGAGGGCCAACCCTGTCCTGGGGTGCATCAGGCACAGCATCGCCAGCCGGGCAAGGGAGGGGATTGTCCCCTCTGCTCTGCACTGGGGCGGCCTCGCCTCGAGTGCTGGGGGCAGCTTTGGGTGCCACAATATAAAACAGATATTAAGCTGTTAGAGAGTGTCCAGAGGAGGCCACGGGGACAGTGAAGGGCCTTGAGGGGAAGCAGCTGAGAGCACTTGGTTTGTTTAGCATGGAGGAGGGGAGACTGAGAGGAGACCTCATTGTGGCCTACAGCTTGTGAGGGGAAGAGGAGGAGCAGACACTCGTCTCTTCTCTGTGCTGACAGGACTTGAGGAAACAACATGAAGCTGAGTAAGGGGAGGTTTAGGTTGGGTGTTAGGGAAAGTTTCTTCACCCAGTGGGTGGTTGGGCACTGGAATGGTCTCCCCAGAGAAGTGGTCACAGCACCAAGCCTGACAGAGTTCAAGAAGTATTTGGACAATGCTCTCAGGCACATAGCGTAATTCTTGGAGTGTCCTCTGCAGGGTCAGGAGCTGGATTCCATGATCCTGGTGGGTTTGTTCCAGCTCAGCATATTCTATGATTCTCTGAAGAGCTGAATTGTAGATGAACTTTAAAATTACACTACAAACCTTTCAGGTTGGTCTGAATATTGTTAAAAATAAGGAGTTTTTTGATGTGCGTGTACCCTTTTCAAATCAGGAACAAATAGTATCTATTGATTGCTCAAAAGAGCCTTTATGTGCTGTATTTATACACAGAAAGAAAAATATCAGAAGTTCAGCTGGTAGTTCTTAGGAAAAACAGGTGACTGGTAAGAAAGCAATGGGAATCCAGTCAAGGGAAAATATTTGTGGTGTAATGATACTTATGGCCAAAAGACCTAGGAAAATCAATGATCAATGTTTTCTTTCGTGAACATAGCACAGAGAACTCATGAAATGGAATTCCTCAGACTAACTCCTGCTATCCTCAATGAACTGAGCTAAAGCCATTTGAAGTTAACAGATAATCCTGAGTGAGTATCCATGAACTCATAATTTTGGATTATGAAGAAACTCCTGGACAGGGCCAGCCTGGATTATTAACATTACTATTTTCTCCTTCTCTGGCATCAGCTTTGTCCCTTCTTTATTATACTACATATCGGATTTTCCTTAACATTTTCTCTTTGCCACATGAAAGTGTAGAGATACGCCTTAAAAATATTACATCCTAAAATAAAAAATAAACAAGGCACTTCCACCTGTTTCATAATTCAAATATAATAATTTTGCATTCAAAATCTGTTGCAGGTTGATTCTTGATGGGGCAGGGAAAGCCTTATTTATTAAAAAAGTTTTGTTCTTTTTTCACAGATCTGAATTTCATCTGTTTCATGTCAAAGTATAAATTTCTATTTGAAAAGAATAGCAGACAGTAAGACTATCACCACTTATGAATTCTGCTCATTTTATTAGTCTTCATCTTAGTGATAACAGGAAATAGTTGTATTTTATTGCATCAAACCCTACTGCTTTCAAAAACTAAAACAAAATGAGTAGGAAAGAAAGATTAAGGTAGTTGACTTAATGCCATTAGAGCTGCAGTTGTAGAATTTCATTCCATTTTTTGCAAAAATAAAGACAAGGGAGAAATTCTGCAAAATGTCTTCCTTTTTTTTTTTTTAATGAACAGATTTTCTTGATCATTCCACTTTTTAAAATGTTTGCATCTTGGAATAGCTACATTAAATCTACTGTATGTAATTCCTGAAATAGTGATGGAACTCCTTAAGTGTATGAAAATCATTTTCATGTCTCATATGAGGCCCTTTATGTCTTTTAAATGCAGAAGCAAATATATAACCGTGAAGTGAGAGCCTCTTTTCTACCCCTTTTTCCTCAAGCCAAATCAACTGGGAATAGTACAGTGCACAAGACTAAGAGCACCTTGAAATAAGCTAAATGATATACATATTTATTCATAGAAAATATAAATAATTCTTTCTTGGTTTTAGTGGTTGTTTTTAGTCTGCTTCAAAACAATACAGTTGCTGAAAAAGGATTATCAATGTCCGAACAACCTAAAGGACAATTCCTGTTGCCGTAGATGGTTTGGAAATTTTAACTATTGTGATTACTGTTCCCTGCAAAGGGATCACTTTAGAGAAAGTCATGAATTACAAATGTCTTTGAAGTGGTTCTGTGCTTTTCTATATTGCCTTGGATGAAGAGGGGTGCTGAGGCGAGGAAGGTGGAGATGCTTTGTGGTGTTGTTTCAACTCACTGAATGGTTTACAGCCTCAGGTGGAATTCTTTCTTAACTCAGATTACTGCTTTTATAGGTGACCTCATTAGGTCAGCAGTAGCTATTTTTTAAATCTTCCAATTCATAGAATAGTTTGGGTTGGAAGAGACCTTTAAAGATCACCTAAACCAACTCCCTGCAATGAGCAAGAATATGTTCAACTAGATCAGAGCCCCATCCAACCTGACTTTGAATGTTTCATTGCCTGAGTATCTCAAAACTGTGCTTGAGTGTCATTATGTGTCCTTTCTCCATGATGATACCATGACAGAAGGCACAGCACTCTAACAGAGAAAACCCTTCTTTAATGACATCTGATATTTAACTGTCACTGTAGGTTATAAATATTATTATTGTCTCAATTTCTTACAAAACTGCTGGGAGATGAATTTTCGTAGGAATAGAAATGATCTTGTGTGAACAGCAGTGTAAAAAACTGCTTCATTACTTATGCACCTTATTTTGCAGGAATAAAACATGAAGGAGTTTTACTTGTTACGGCATGGAAGAGTATATTCTATCTATTATATCAAGAAAGAAAAGATAGATAAGCTTTTCCCTTGTACTTTTACTGTGTCAAACTGCAGTGCTTTCTCCAACAGGATTCACACTTAGTCAGACTAAAGCCTGGGAGTTTTTAAGAGCCAAAGGAGTGGCTCTAACTGGTGTTACGTGCATAAGGCACTTTCTGGGTCTTTGCTTAACTGTGTCATACCATAGCAGCTAAAATAAGCTTGGATTTACTTTGATCTAAAATGTGATCTGTATGAGTGCATCCTTACCTCTACATAGAAGTTCATAGTGTGGTTTTAAGCAGATTCATTCCAACAAAATTTAGGCTTTTAATGGAGGGTCCTTACTCAACTGACTTAACAAGCATAAGGATAAAATTGCCGCAGATTCATTGCTTAATTTAGTGGAGAAGAAAAAGTATGTCCTAGGGAAAATTCATAAATTAATGAGAGCTCTGAAAGTTTTTTAGTCCTCTCACTGGCTGCAGGATGAGCTTGAGCAGACTCAGAATCCTCATTTAAGTGCCCAAAAGTAGATGGACTGAATCTGAACCAGAATCTCCTTATTTCAGGTCACACTCTCTTCAGTGCTTATCATTCAGGAAGTTCATTCTGCATGTGGATAAATGAAAATGATGTATGTCTAGAAACGTCTGAATTTAAAAGTCTTTTGTCTGAAAAGACACGAAAGGAACAATACAGTCAATAACATAAAATTCAAATGAGAGCCTTTTGAATACATCTATCCTTCCTCTATATGAACCATGGAGGTATAATAACATCACCTACTCTTCCTACACCTCTAGCCTCTCTTGAAAAAACAAAAACACCCAAAAAACCACAAACAAAAAGCATCATAAGGAACATTTTTATCTTACTGAAATCCAAAATATAAGTAGGATTGTAATGCAAATTGTTTCAACTAGTGCCTCTGTTTTTCATTCAGCGCCCATTGATTTAGAGAAAAATGCCAAAAACAATTAGAAAAAAACCCAGAAGTGTTCTAAAAGCAAATATATATGGTGTTTTTGCATTTAATCTTAGCTATATATTTCAGAAATAAACATGGCTTTTATTCAGGACATGTATTTGCCAATAATACATTTGATTAAACTAGGAAAATTAGACATACTATCAGTAGCTTGGTCCCAAATTACACAAGAAGAAATTAGATACATTTTCAGTAGCTTGCTCTCAAATTTCTACAGTCTATGAGTCACCAGATTCTTTCTGCCAAACTAAATATGTCTGTGAAAGGCTGGAAACTTTAATGGAAAGAAACATAAAACTTGAAATACGTAGGAAAAACTAAGTTTTTTTCATGGAAGACCTGTTGACTAGTAATTCAGGAATTCAGGGGATGTAGAAACAAATTATTGCAACAATATTATTTGTCCACAGAAGTTTCAAGGTAAGAAACATATTCAATTTAAAGCTGCTATGCTAACCTAAAATAGATAGCCTTAGTAGCTTTCATGTAATCTGAAGTAATCAATGAAGACTTACAAAAAGAAGCTGTAAAACTTTCATTATAAGAGTAGAAGCCCATATCCAGTCATTTTGATGGGGCTGAGTTAAAAGAAACCTTCAGTATAGCTAATGCAAGTTTGAAAAAAAAAATCCCTCTTGTAAATTGGATTTATTATACATGGTCTGGAACAGCCATCAAACAAAATTAGGAATGTACTTATCTTTTCAGATCCACAAGCAGAATGACATCTTCCCTACGATATTCCCCACAACACTTAGACTTTTTATACCTTTGCATAAACCATGCATTTTAAAATTTTCTTTAGAATACAGACTTGTGAAATACAGCATTTCTGTGCGTAATTTAAGATTTTATCCATTGCCTTAGAAGGATATGGCTGTTAATGAACCTTCTTTTGAAGTCAAACCAATTTTCAGGAGTATTTGTTTTACTTAGAACCTGCTGTTTATAGGATTTGGGGGTATTAAGTGTTTACTTTTTTGGAGATAGAAATAGTATTCCTAGAATATTTATTTTCAGAAAGAAAAGAGTTCACTGATCTGGATTGAATCAGAATGGTCTGAGCCAACCCCTTCTTTTTTCTGCATACTCAGCCTTTTGCAAATTTCTACACAACACATAAAGAAACAAACAATATAAACAAATAGTTCTGTATGAAAAACATCATATAATTTCAGGTTTGAGTCATTATTTCCCAAAGGGAGTGCTTTAACAGGACACTCTTTCCCTATTTCCACACTTTTATGGGCACATAAGAAAGCAGAAGGGCCTGCTGTCTGGATGCATCCTCTTACTCTAGAAAAGATATATTACACAAATGGAAGATTGGGATGGCAGCTGAATTTCAAAATAAGATTGGGAAATATTTAAATATACTCTCAGGAAAAAAACAAAGGAACAGACACATGCGCCCTAGAAAGTTTCTTTGGTAAAAGGAAGCTATTCCGGTTTTCACTAGAAAAGGATTTAACGTGACATAAACAAATGCATTCTGCTCTGCCTTGTAAGACAAAAGACACTGAAAACATAAAATTTCTCTGCATATGGCATTCAATCAGAAAACAGAGCAAGTACCTCAGACTTGAGTTGGATTTTTGTTGGAATTTAAGTAACTTTCCACGAGCTGGAGTCACCCACTGATATGCCCCTCCAAAGACTATGGATGTGTTACAATTCTTGTTCTCAGAACCTCATTTACCGAGGCAAACATGAAATATGCCTGTCATTTCTTAAAAGTTAGACCCAGTACTTGGGCTTTATCTTTCATAATGGTTTTGCACTAAATGTACCACATTGAAACTATGAATTAATGGCTTTTTCTTCCTCTTGACGTTGAAGTTCCTGTGGTTATTACCAGAGATAAATTTAGCATAAATTCTTCAATAAGTATACATTTGTGGTATTTCTTTTGTCTTGCTTTCTAGACTGAGAAATTGCTTAACTGTTGGTTATCCCTTGCATTTGTTGTCATATTTTTGAACAATTAAGCTTGTGTCACAGGGAAATACTGACATTAGGGTATGGTTTAATAAACAAGTCCAGATCCATCCTTTCTTAACAATGCTCTGAGTTGAAAATGGTTTTAAGTCTTTATTTGATTTTCAGTGATGTGAAAGGGTTTGAAATATGCATAAGAGCTGAAGTGCTGAATAAGCCCTAGAGAAATGGCTCTATGAACTTCTGCGTTTGGATGAACGCTCTGTACAGAATGCCCTTCATGCACAGGTAGTAAATGCAAAAGGTTTTCATTAGCAGGGCGTGTGGTTCTGCTAGACTGAATCATTTGCTTTGTGGCTCCTGCCACTGTTGATCAAGAATCACAAGCGCTTTATTGATACCAGAACAAACAAAGAGGTCCATATGCAAAGGTTTTGGCCAATTGCATAAAGCATGTGCCAGAGTTGAAGTCAGTGAAGGGTTTTTCTTGGTATTTAAGATTCAGTGGAAAAGTAAGAGGGGCAGCTATGCCAAGAATTAATGTTGATCTTGCCAAGCGCTTCTTTGAGTGACTTTATCCAACATGAGACTAAACAATGTATTAAATACACATATAGCAGTTAGGGAATCAAATGTCAAGTAACAGCTTTCTGTTATTTGAGACCAAATTTGAAGCTTGGTCTAGTGCATAAAAAAAAGTAAACATCATAAAAAGCATTAACATCTTTAATATCTACCAGCTAATAAGGACATATATAAATTGAACTTCTAGAGAAAATGTACTTATTTAGTTTTGGTAGTAGGCATTTTTTTCAAAGATGTTTCTTGTAGAAATTTTGACCAATGATTTGTTTCCAGTCACATCATTAAAATTATCATCACTACTGCAGTCCCTCTTAAGGAAAAGGTTGAAAAATTATAAAATCCTTGGTGACCTGAGAAACTAGCTGTAGAGGAGACCTGTTTGCAGGGACTAAATTTAGTGTATATCGGAGTCTAAATCCTCCTAGACTCACTCTTCAATCCATGGAGAAAGAAGAACCCCTCTCTCTCCATTATTAAAGAGGTAACTTAAGAAGATTAGCCTCACTAAAGTTAGCCTTTATGAACACTCCTTACCCTTTCTTAATGTGGTAAAAAATGAGAAAATTCTTTCAAAGACTGGCTTATTATCAGAGAACTTCCTCAATGTTTACTACCAGGGGCAACAAAGCACACATCCAACTTGTGTCAGCTGTTTGACTATACAGTGATATCATTCCAGAAGTCAGAGCTGTTTTCTTTCTTACAGAGGTACATCAGTAGCTGTGCCTATAGTTCTGGCTCCCTGAGCACTGACCCTGCAGACCTGGTTAAAGCACATCTGAGCTCCTTTCCAGGTTAGCTTTCCTGTAAGAAGGAACCTAGGGACAGATAGAGAAATACACTCGAATCTTCCATAGATACAGTATTTGGACATGAATGGGGCACATAGCCAGACCAAGGAACTTAAAAACACTCTCAGATCTTGCTGTGTGAACACAGCCAAGATGACCAGCAGTTGTTTGCAAAGATTTGTAAGACTGTCAGTGACACCAGAGACTGTGTGTGTCCATGGCAGCTTTTCAGCATGCCTCGGCTGGGCTTCTAACATTAACATTCCTTTCAATCAGGGATGCAGAGAGGAGCTAATGACTCATAGCTCCTACAGGTATGGAGTACTTAAAGAACTGAGTGCCATGCCATCTCTTGTAATTATGCTGATAGGTTTGACAGGCCTAGAAATTTTAATAACGTCTTAAAAGCAGACTTCCTGAAGTAAACAAGAAGCTCTTAACTAGAGGGAAATGGAAGAAGCAAAACGTAATTGCCTATTGCTATGCTGCTTGTTTCCTCTTTTCTAAGGCAGCAATTCCTCCACATATACCTTAGCTCTACAAAGCAATGAGATCTCATGACAGCTCTCATTACCCAAAATTATGTTCCATGGGCTTATCCTGATTTTCTGATGATTATAAACTAATAGTCTTACATTGTGCACAGCTGGGGATTTTCCCAAGAACAACACACAATTTTGATTGTCTTTGTGGACAAAAAATTGTAGTAAAAATCTGCAGTAATTCTCCACAAAGCAGCTGACACAGGGAACATTAAGCTGGATATCAGAAAAGCCCATCTTTTATGGGATTCACTGCTTTACATATGGAAGCATGTGCTAGATCATTCTTCATTCTCTGAAAAATATCAGAGGAACTCCAGTGTCTCAGGTACCTAAATTCAGCTCTTTCTTTTTTATGCAAGTGATGGTTCAGAAGATTCACCACAAGACTAAAGCAGTGTTTTTATCAGGACAAAAGGTAGAGTTTTAATTCATGGAGTTGATTGCCATGGTTTCAAATAAGTATTGCCATCCAGCTTAGGCTTTAAAAATTAGAAGACTGAAAATGTCTGAGGAAATAAGAAATCTGTTTCTTTATTGACACTCATGTATTGTTAGCCAGGCTGCTATGTGTTTATTGTAAAAGGAAAAGGTATATTTTCAAAGGAGAAGAAACTAGATAAAAAAGAATATAGCATTTTCTCCTAAGAACAAGCTACCTGATCTTTCCTTTCTCGTGGTAGTAATACTCTTCAGAAAACAGCATGAGCAAGAATGAATGATTGTCCAATAAAATCAAAATTTATGAAAAAATATTTTTTTTTACTAATCTACAAAGTAAATTCCTGTTATAAGACTAGACTATTTCAAGGAAAATTTCCCCCCACTTAGGCTATCGCTTCTGTAAGTTATCACTTCTGTAAGTTTCCTGTAATTTCTCCTTTTAGTTTTTCCAACATTCTCTGCTCTCAGCATTGTTTGGTAATAAGTGTACCATGGTACACCTTTCTAGACACTAAAATTCAAGTGAGTGTTGAAGCCATCCCACTTTGCTTCATAACTGTTGGATCCAGAGATTTTGAGAGTGAAGAATTATTAAGAAAAGCTGCGTTTAAGTGTAGGCAGTTGTGTAGCTGTTGCCAGCTCTGTCACCTTCTCCTAACAAAACCTAGCACACACGAGGGGTAGAAGTTCTCCTAGAGAATGTCCCTACATAAGAGGTCACAACAATCTGCTTTTCTCTGGTAAATCACGGGAGACAAAAAGCTGTCTGAGGAGTAGTCGGTGCTGGTTGGAGTTAAATGTGACCAAGAAGAAAAGTAGATGCTCAGTTTGGGGATTTGTGCTGTGTTTTCCCCTGAAAAACTTTGAAAAATGCTCCTTGTCAGTCTATCTCAAGACAAAAGAGAGTGGTAGAAACCACATTTGACTTCCTCTTAAAGTCAATACTTTGTGTGTGGTAATAAGCAGCTGGGGCATGTCCTCAGAAGCTGTAAAGAGTTTCCTTTTATAGCTAGAAAGCTGGGCAGAGTAGACTATATAAAGGAGATTTTTGTCTTCCAGTCCTAGCCATAGATATAGCCTTGTGGTTGGGAAGTACAGAGTTTCAACAGAAAATAACACAATTATTTCTATCTTCACTTCCACCCACAATTCCCAAGGAATAGTCAGAAGCTTTGACCTTGACTTTGAACCAGGAATTCCACCTCAGACAAAAGGTATTCTTTGTATTCGGAGTCTCTAGTGAAACACAGAATGATGGAAGAAAAAAAATTTTCACAGCTATTTCCTGTGCAAGTTAAAGGCAAACACTACCATTGATTATACTTTATTTAAAGGAACCATAGTATGAGAATAGACAGCTTAAAATACTACTTTCATTGACATACTCTTCACAACAAAAGAAAAATTTCCCTGGGTTTTTTACCTCTGCAAATGATGTGGCGTTCTTAAAAAGTGCCAAGAAATCGAGCAACATTTTTAACTTCCAATAGTATGCTGCATTCTGTACTACATTTGAAAAGTGGATCTCAATTTGTTTTACCAATGTTACTGGGCTTACTTTTCTCTAATTTTGCTTTTTAGATTGAACTCTAACAAATAAGACGGACAAATTAAATTTAAAATGGATTAAATTTCTTCCTCACGAATAAGAAGTAGCCAGGTAGAACACACACACTACTTAGCATCCAAGGGGCCACATACATATCAGCTTCATAAGATTCCTATTGAATGATGCAACTGTAGTCTATTGATTACAACTGTGCAAGACTTCCCTAAAACAGCGTGGTCATCCCTAAGTAAAACCTTTTCCATATAAAACAAGGTCGACATTTATGGTGCCGTTTCATTATTTCAAGCGAAAACTCAGAATGTCAGAAAATCACAAAGACTAGAGAGAAAGTCTAAAACTGACAGCAGATACAAGTCAAGATTGCAAAGGTAAAAGGTAATGATCTCCTTTGAAACGCCAGAAGCCCATCCTGGTATTTTAAATTAAGGACGACCTAGCTTAGGGTAGAGATTTAAAACAGATTGTGAAACCTTAGAATAACTGAGATTGAAAGCAAAGAGAGTTATTGCTAATGATTAGCATTTCACATGACCTCTTACCTTGAGGATCACAAAGTACACATAACCATAGGTCTGATTGCTTGGCAGTAACAGCTACTCTTGTGGAAAGCAAGCATGAGAGGTCTCTGAACCAGCAGCAAACATTTTGCTGGGAGAGCAACACCTGAGATACATACACAGTAAAAGAAAAATTGCTCTGCTGTTCTAAGAATGTATTGTCTCATCATTTTCTGGTGCAGAAACAGGAGGGGGAGTTGACTGCCTTTACATTCACTCCAGCAATAAAATATTTGTAGGAAACTCAAACAACCCCTAACTCTGCTGCTAATAAATGCAACAGACTTTGGTGTACAAATGAACATCTGATGAGTTCGTAGAAAAATGTAAATTCCTGTATGAGAGATTCCAGTAGTTTTAATACTGTGTTTAGCACCAGAATACTAAGCTAAACAGCACCCTGTAGTAGGTGCTTATCAACAATAGCTGAGATGTTAAATACAGAAAAGAAAGGTTCTTTTCTGAATAGTGGATTACTTTACATATATGAAACTATGTTTCAAAAGTGAACTTTAACAGAATGTGCGAAGAATCTCTGCAATTTTTAGGTTGAGGAAATTAGGATTTTCTGTAATTTAGAGGTGCAAGAATCTGAATTTCTGTTTTTATTGCAAGCAAGGAGAAAATATTGAAAGCAATTACTTCATTAATAGAAATAAATAGGAATAGGGTGGGTATGATTAGAAAACCAAAAATGCTAGCTTAGAAGAGAAGAATCTTCAGCCGTGAAGGAATATCAAGAATATCAGAGAAACACATATTGTTAGTGAAGGTAAATGCTAGCTTCAGAGGCTATGAGAGCACAAATTCCATCATGTTTTGAAAAATTATATTAATGAATGTATTCAGAATGAATATATTCCTAGCTAAAAGTTTCATTAACTTTGTTGTTTAAATAGCAAATAGCTGGAAATCAGAAATAGATTTCTATTACTTAAAAGTTGAGTATTTCTTGATCGTCGCTATTGCAGAGTTAATTTTATCTGTTGCCTGTACTGGTGTTAGTCTTTATTATCTCACCATGCATGAATTTTCCTCCACCTGTATTTAACTGATGAAGTATGTGCATACTTGGATGTGGTAACTTTCTGCTTGCTGCCTTCCAGCTCTTCTTTTTTTTTTCAAACCAGATGTTGAAGCTTAGTGTGTTTTTAATGTGATATGGTGTGTACTTAAAGTGTTTACTAGTAGTCTGACATAACAGGTCCATGCAGTTCTGCCTCATGAATGTCTTGGGTTTGGTGTGTGCAGTGATAGGTCAGTGGAAAGCAGTACTACAGCAGGTGGAATAGCAGCAGCTGGAATGTGGTGAAAAACAATAACAAGTCTGAAAACGAAAATTTGTCAGAAACTCAGAGAGGTTGAACACAGGCACAACTTTATTCTTTACTGAGGCTGCATGGTAGCTGAAGGCTTGAGCGTCTTCCAGGTGTAGGATACCAGTCCTAGTTGGCTGCCTTGATGATTTTAGCTAAGCTCCTTTTGAGCAGCTGCAGACTCCAATGGATTACATGAAAGCTTTTAGCGGTTAAATGAAAGAAAGGGTTGACTTACTGAAGTAAAAGCCTCTGTCGCCACACACGAACTGAAGAGCATCCACCAGCTCAGCACCACAGAGTGTTTCCGGGCCAGCAGCAACAGAACTGGTTAAGGTAAGCAAACACAGGCCAAGGTAGAAGAAATGAATGTAGGACACAGTGTGCATCTTCACCTGCCAAGGAAGCAAAAGCAGTGTCAGAGTTTCCCCAAAGAGTCTTAAAGAAAATGACTCCTGAACCCTTGTGAATGAGAATGAATATGTACTGTGATTTCTTGGACCATAAACATGGTATCAGGAAATGTCTCACCATGATTTTGCAACTTGCCTACATGTTCTGGTCCAGGTATTTTGCAAACTGATAATTTATTCTGGTGAATATTCACAATCACATCTAGTTAGGGAACCCGGTATTAACTATGACTTATATTTGCTTTTGCAAAAGGGGGATGTGGAAGAGTGAAATAGACAGACAGAGGGAAGCCTGGAATAATAGGAACAAGGAAAACAACCTTGAACTGGTTTTTCTCAGACCAGATAAGCTAAGAGGGAATATGCCGGGTGCCTGCAAATGTACTGTGGGAAATGGGGGTGGCATATGATGGAGAAGAGCTACTTAAACTAAAGCCATCATTGTCACAAGAATAAATGGCTCTAAACTTGCTGGAAGGAAATTTGGCCCAACAGGAAAAGAGCTCCTAATTAGTACTCCACAGTTCTCCAACTACCTTAAAAAGGAAAATACCAGGACAAACCAAAAATGTTGCAAGGTTCAATCTGCCAAAGTTACAAAAGTTGATGTGGGATCTTGTGTAGCAGAGGATCACATTCAATGACTCTTACAGTCCCCTGTTACTAGCAGACAAACGTTTGGAAACATTTGAGAAATTAACAGTAGCGTGAGTGGGACCATTAAAGATGTGAATTTTTGCTTGTTGCAAGCAGCTATACTTCATTGACCTTCATTATACCCTCTTAGGCAGCTGTGGCCATACACAGAGGTGATAATTCTTCTCTCATTTACATTTGGTTACAAACTATCTTTTTCCTGTACTTATGATTGAAGAAAGGCCAATCCTCAATGGGTGTAAAATTGCACCAATCCATTTATCCACTTCTTTTCATATCACTTTACGTCCACCTAATTTCTTACCCAACATGCAAAGAAGATAGCTTTTTCTTTTAATACCAGGAAAAGCTATATATGTATAGTAGCAGGACACTGAGTAATGTGCTTAATGCATATTCTGAATTTATTTAGATCACTTGCCAAAAAGGATAGTTTTGAAAAGTGTAAATCTGCATTTAACTTCATTCTCTTTCAAGGTTAACATTAGCATTGAAGTCAGGTAAGAAGTTACAAATCTGTCTTCCACATACAGTTAAACTTGGCTTAAAACTGCTGTGTGTTAGCAGTCTAGTGCAAAGTAATTGGAGTAAAATGATTAATCTTCCCTAAAGTTTCTTTCAGGGTTTCAGGGACCATTTAATCTTTAATATTTCTTCACTGAACTTTTGAAAAAAAGATGAAATTATTTATTTCCTGATCAATTGGGATCTGATCCAGTGGGGTATTGAGCCTTTTTTAGTCAATAATTTTTAAGAATTCTTATTTTCTTGGCAAGACATCTTAGTGCCTTGCTGGATGAGTCCCTTATTTCCACTGTGAAAATAATGAACAATTTTAAATCCCATGATATATCATAAAAAAAGGAAAGAATAATTATTTTCCCATTCACAAGTGTCTTTAACCAACTTTGCCATGCAAAACCCAACAAGATTGAATGCATGGACATGGCTTCAATGGCAGATGGAAAAAGATCAGATTATAAATGAATGATGATAATATGAGGAACTATTTCCTGTGATGATTCCCTATCTTAACAACAATTTCTTTTTTCCTTTGCCATATTTTTGAATTTATAAGATAAATGTAATGCACCTGCAGTTTAAGATGGTTCCCAGTTCTGAGGAGGTAAAGCAGAAAGCTGTTTAGCACACTGCCTCAGAAAGCTGAAAGACATTACAAATACAAGAACATTATGTATTTAACAATTTGTTCTCGTATAACATTTGGTCCAGAAATAAACATAAATTTTAGACATTTAACAATTTTTTATTTTTCAAGACTTCTCAGCTGGCTTGCATTTTCAGATAAATATCAGCACTGAACTACGACAAAACAGATTATCTACTGTTTTTCCTTTAGTGGAAGCCAAAAAAGGCTACACAGTATAAACCACAGAGAATTTCTAACTTTATCTCCAAATTTAACAACAGACAAGAACTTTCAAACAAGTAAAAACTTTGCAGAAAAGAAAACAGTCTCGCATGTTTCCAGGGTTCAATCAATTACTTGATAAATTAAGTACTGTTTCATCAAAGCAAATTCCAAAACATAGTTTAAAACTTTAACTTTACTTCATCATTTTAATTAAACACAACACTAATTGATTCAATATGCTTGTGATAAAATCAAAGTACCCCGTTATATCTGAGGGGAATATTCTTAAGAAAATACAAAGTTGTAATCCAATATTGCTTCAGGTTCTGTACAATCAAACAGAGTACTTACATTATCCTCAATTTGACTAGAAAGTTGAGAGCTTAAAAGAAAACGCATTGGCATGTGGGTGGGGTTTATCGAAGCATCTAATTACATTAGGAAATTGAATACAGGTTCAAGATGAGCCTGGTTAAGCACTTCTTTTAGTTGCATAGAATGACTGACCATATTTTCACAGCTGGAATTTCCTCTTTTTTTAGTAAAATAGCCAGCTTTTGCTACATTCCTCTTTTAGTAGTCCAGAAGAGTAGCACCACAAAGGAATGTTATATATGAACACCCTATATCTCATTTACTTCTTAATTCTTCTATGTAAGTCCCCTTCATTTTACAAACTATCACTTGACACAAGTTGTGCATAAGAATTCTTCACATGCTTGGTCATTTTAGTAACATGTAAGAACATCTGCAATAATTATAAGTATCTTGAAGGAGGCAACATTTTTTGGAGAGTATATGCTACAGCAAGAAAGCAAGAGCTATATATTCAAAATTACATTTTATTCCAGAGGGGTTGGGCCTGGTTATCAAGCCATAGTTAGAAACGTGTAATTATTATGAAATAGCAGTATTAACTAGTAATTATTATATAAATAAAGCATATATCCTGTAGAGCGGATCAAGGTTTAAATACTGTTAACTTTGAGTAAAGAATCTGGGCTACATGCTAACCTAAATCAATATGTTCCATTGATTCCAAGGAAGCTTGGCAGGATGCACAGCTGAGGAACTAGCACATTACTTTTATGTCTCTTAGTGCCTTGCTCAATACTTAAAAAAACCCAAACCTTCATCTTTCAAGTATATTGGAAAGGGTGCCCATTTATACATTAAGGGAATGATTTCATCCCTTGCAATTACAGACCTGTAATTAGGTCATTAAGGAATGAGATAAGTGTGTTTTAAGTGTAAGACCCTCTAAAAAAAATAATTAGGCCCTAAACAATTAAAATAGGATAATTCTTTCAACTACATAAATGTCCTTGCAAAGTATTAAGGAAAAAAGTTCTTGAAGGATATAAATTTGCAGATAATGGAAAGTTGGACTGGAGCCAATTGACAGAAACAGAGGTCAATGCACCTACTGAAGTCAAATTTACCTTAAGACAGCTTATATTATTGTGCAGAAATTATAGGGTCATAACATCAAACTTCACATGCAAACTTTCCTGAAACAGCCCTCCCTAGAAGGGAAAACTTGGAGATGAACATGTAAGGGAATTTCCATTTTCTTTATGTACAATTGCTTAAGCTGTACAAATATGCAAGGTCAGCAAGAGTCGCAGCTGGTTTCTAATGTAGAAAACAAACTGAACTTCTCATTTACTTTTAATTTATGAAAGCAAAAACCAAGTAAATGCTATGATGCTGCCAGAAAATTGCTGCAGTGACAACATCCCTTAAAAGTTTCCTGGTGAAAGCATGAACATTTTCTCTATAATTGTGTATAACAAAACTGCAGAAACTTATCATGTGAATATTACCTTTTTTCCTATAAAACCCTGCACCTGCAGAAAATAGCTAAAAGTTCTTATTTTCAGAAGCATTCATTAACAATATAGACAATGATGTAATTGGACCTTTTAATAATGACATAACTGAAATATTACAAAGTTCTCTGAATAGAAGTGAAATTTAAGACATGTATTTGCAATAGTTTACCCTTACAGTTATCTATGTAATTGCAACTATTACATACAGCCATTTTCCAGATCACATAAAATTGCATGTTCAGCAATTTATAAATAATTCTCAGTTCTAAAATAATGTTATTAAAAAGTGCACAATACTCTTCAAGCCAGAAGCAGACAATACACAGCAAAATAAAACTAAAAAATTATCTGAAATAGTAATAAAGATTTACCTTCAAGAAATCACACAAGCAGCACTTAACTAATTGTGTTGAAAGACTGTTGATTTTTTCCATTGCTTCTTAAAAGTGCAAAGTCTGGAAATGAATTTGTTAGCAGTAATGATGAGAAAAAAGAAATCCAGAGAGATGTGAGATGTTGAGAGCAATGTCACATTTCAATATTGAGGACTTTATTCCATTGCGCAGGCTCTATCTGCTCTGATTTTAGCAGTGACAGTGAGATTTAGCAAACAGAAGAGGGATTTAGAGAAAATCCTCACATTTATCTACATTACACAGACACTGTAGACAGGAAACAGCTGGGGGAGCATTTGCCTCTCTCTCTCTCCCTCTTCTGGCAAAGTTACCGAGTAAGGACTTTTTTGGGCATGGTGACAAATAACATCATACCTTTGCATTTTAAAACTAGAGCACAGAAGCATATTTTTTTCCCTTTAAAAGAATGTGAATTAGTGACTGAGGGGTTAGCAGACAAAAAGAGCTTGTTCTGCCATGAAAAATAAGAAAATGTATTCTGGTTAACTTTCAGGTAGCTATGTGTGCATTTGTATTTATGTGTGTGTGCCTGCGTTTCAAATATATAAAAACTTACATATGGGCAATGTTTGTATATGCACATACCTTTGTATATATATGTATACACAGATTTTATTTATGCATAGCAGCATAGGTATTTTATTTATGTAGTACAGAAAGGCAGGCAGGCAGTTATCTACTCTTCCCTTAATGTCTTTACGTTATTAAACTTGGCACGCCTATATGCTGAGTAACAATTAAAACCTCCAACTCTCTGTGCGATTAACCCTAAAATAGCAGTTTGTAATTTGCTAAAAATAACAGAATTGTTGAGAACTGCTTGTAAATAGGGCAAAATAGCTTTGTGATCTTTCAACAACCACACAGGAGAAATCATGTAATTTCCTAGAACTTACAGTACTGTGAATACAGTAACACAAGTAGCCCAGTTTGGGGGGTCTTCCATGATGTTTGTCTTAAATCTGCTGTTGGGATTATAAAGTGATCACCCCCCCTTTTTAGTAGTAATCTTCAAATTTCTCTTGATAACAATTTAAATGACACTGGGAAAGAGAGAATTCAACTTTATTAGTTCTGCAATACCTAACTTCTGCCTTTTTATTTTTCCTCAATTATGAGTATATTATAAATAACACCAGCTGGCCAGCAACATGCTCTCACGGGTTATGATGTCATTCAAATCCCTCAACTGTGTTAGTGGCTTGCAATGTGCTCCAAGCCAGCTGTTTTTCTATTTATAATGTATGCTTGCATTTCAATACTTAGCTATTGAGAATAAAGTTGTGATGTTGTTTTATAGATTCAGTTTATACTTGTTACCCTTTGGGTTTGGAAGACAGCATTCAAAAGTAGAGGACTAAACAAGACTGCAGCTCCAGAGACCAAACACATGTCACAAACAGTGCATGATTTCCATAAAAGCTGTTTCAGAACATTGCATTTTGTCCCTGTCCGCTTCCACTAAGTGAGAGTTGCATGCTGAGGTGCTAGCTGTACTTTATTATTGAAAATAACAATTGAGATCATGTTGGCCCAGATCCGTTCTCAGTTTTCAGATCCACCTTGAACTATAGGGTGCTTGCCAGGCAGAAAGGACACATTTAGTTATTGGTGTCCTTTATGAATGGCTAATACTCTGCTTTGGGCAATTTTAAACAGTGTATGGTTAGCTAAGCTGATTAATCTTTGGAGGGGATTTCTTCTAACGTAACATAATGGCAGAAGCACAGGGGGCTTTGAGGTAAGTTTGCTTAGTTCAGGTAATACAAATATTTCAAGTATTCTAATACACATTTGTACTGCAGGTGCTGTATTTTAATATTCTGGTCTGTTTTATTCTCCCCTCTGCATTTCAGAGGTCACGGAATGGTGGCACCATTCTGCACACGGCTTGATGAAGCTTGCTCCAACTCGTAGCACATGCATCACTTATTCCACTAGCCTTAGAGAAGAATGTGGGAAGACAAATTAGCAAAGCTCTGATAATATTTATCTTTTTTTTTTTGCTTTTACAGTGCTCCAGATGGGTGCACATACTTCTGCCTTTTTCTTCCTACATAAGAGAAGGAATACACTCATTCACAACATCCCTGCTGCCTGAGCTTCAAATGCTCTTCTCACTCCTCACTGCTTGCTTTCTCCTAGGTTTCACCAGGCCTCTCTTGGTCATGAGGGCAGCATTGAGCAGAAGATTCCACTTTGGGCTGTCAGGGTAATCAGAGAATCATAGCGTCTCTAAATAACTGGTAATTCTGGTTCTTTCCACAGAGCCATTCTCAACACCTTTCCTCAGTGCACCTGACCAGCATAAGGCTCTGTTGCACTTCATTTCTCTCTTTTGGTTCTTGCTTCAAAGTGGTATTGTGAAAAGGCAGGAAAACAGAAGAGATTCAAGAGAGGTTTCCATTAGTGATTTTTAGACTTAGCGCAGTGCTTGTCTTCACTCAGAAGTTATTCCATTTTTTTTAAACAGAAAATTAAAAATCCCTCAGGTCATACCAATCTGGGGATCACTAGTTTCCTGAAATATAGCTTCTATGCTGGTGGTAATATTCTAGTCAGTATAGCAGTCAGTTAACTATTGGAGATTGGCTCATTTCTCCCTAGATAAATATAATAACTTTTTAAACCACTTAAAATAAAGTACTGTATGACTGCATGCTTATTCAGTTGCATACATCCCCTTGAATAAAATGCACCCGTAAACTCCAGAGTTATGGTAGTTTTCAAAGTACTGGCAAAAGATATCCAGGTCAGAAAAAGTTATCTAATTGGTGTGTGTGTAGCTATTCTACATTAAAAGGCAATAGCATATATATCCTTGTTTGGCTTCTTAAGTATAACCTTCAGTACTATAGTAGCCACAAATGTATATGAAATGTGTGAGAGATGTAATCAGGTATTTAGGAATTTATGTGTCCTGATCCTCATCTTTTGTACTTTAACACTCCCATGATTTCACTAACATGCTCTAATGCTATAGAGCTCATGTGTCAGTTTTTCCAGGGATAACTCTGTTTTATAAACAATAACAAATATACAAATAAGCAATTATCCTACTTAATATGTTGTCCCTACTCAAATCCTTTCTTAAAAGGTGGGAACGTTGCCACAATGCCTGAAAAAGCCTGAATCAGCTTGCTTTTGCCTTACATTCTTCTGTGTTAGATCACTCTTACCTCTATGCAATTATTTGTAGCTGTTGTTTAGTTTTTTTACACTGGGATCACAAGTTTTCTGATCGAAAACAAAGATAGAACCACTCTAATAGATATCACCACTATAATAGATATTGCCGAGAGGGTGATAGGGCAGACAGCAAGGTTTAGGAGAGGACGGAAGAAGACAAACACAGTAGCTGGCAAACAGCTGTTCTTCGTTATATAAAATGACAGAGACAAGTTTGGAGGAAAAGATGAAGGGGAGTATTTTATTAATATGGAATTCTGTGTCAAAGTTAGTGATTAGTCAAGTATATGGTGGAAAATTCTTTTCATTGAGTTAAAAGTTGGGAAGTCAAGAAAAAAATCATTTTGCTAATTGATTTGAGCTAAAGAATTTTTTTTGAAAAAAACCCTCAAATACCTTTTGTAATGGTGACCTCAGAAGCATCATCACTAGATGAAATGGAAATAAAAAATTTGATGGGAAGGATGAGGGCATGAAATCTGAGCTGTCATTACATTGCCAGTATTGAAGAGACACCAAGGAGGGAGCAGTGCCATGAAAAACAGTTTCTCATTTGGGCAAATCAGGGAGAGTGCAAGCTTCATGATTAGGTTTTAGAGAGGATCACATAAACTGAAATCCTTTGTATTTTCTGATCAAGAAAAGCAGGAGTGTTTCAAAGCAGGTTGGATGTGTGAGAAACTCAGTCCAGAATTATGACTTGTAGGTATCAGTGGTAGAAAAATCGTGGTTAGTAACAGCTCAAATGTAATCCATGGACTTGTAAACTGAAGGTGTGTGGTGAGAATGCTGTGATGAAAAAAATAAAATTACTTCGTCACTTTAATGTATAGTATATATTAAAGTAGCTTCTGTTTTGAATATCTTTATATTAATATGGGGTTTTCCCTGGTTTTAGAAAGAAATGTGCTGAGAGTAATACAAAGCCAAATATTGATCTTATGTTCCTACACAAATGAAATATACATCAACTATTGGATATAATTGTTCACAATTTGAACAATGTTTTTTTTTAAATTATAATATATTAAGGAAATTACACATTAATTAAGCGATATGAGATGAGCTATAGTTACGACTGTAAAACAAAAATACAAAACATGAAAAGAAATATTATATAAACAAAACTGAAAAGCTCAAACAAAATGTGTTTCAACATTTTTGAAAGCATATTTTTAGGGTTTTTTTTTTAATTCTACTTTGTGGGAAATTTTGAAATAGTTTGTTCTGATTCAGAATAATCAAAATACCAGCATTTTCCATTAAACTGGAAATTTCCAGTTTTAGCTGTTTGTAGTCTTGCTCTCACTTTCCCAATATTAAGCCCTGAATAGGTCATCTTTGCTCAAAGAAGTTGCTTACTTTCTTATTCCTAAAAGCAGCACAAAGTCAGAGTTAGTAAAGAAAGAAATTTAGGAGATATGACTGTATAAGCTCTATCCTTGCATGCATAGAAAGAAGGTAACAGAAGTGGGAATTGGGATGGGCAACTGTTAACATATATGTGTATGAAGGGTGATTTCCTTGAGTCATTTAAGTGCCTCTATCACAGGAAGAAAAATGCATGACCTTAGATATTCCCTTAATTTCCTAGACTGTTTCTTCCACGTTGACGTGAAGTGTAGAGATATATTCATTTTTCTCCTGAGTCATCATTAGCATCCAGGCTAAATCTGTGCCCACAGATTTTTGCAAAAAGGGGTCTAGCACATATGTTTAGTGGTATTTTGCTTTTCTGAAAGTTAGACACAAGAATGCCAATGCCCATGCGTGATCTTTTTTTTTTTAATTTGCTGACTTAGGAAAAATGGTAACGAGAACTGAATACTGTAAATTTTATGACAAGCAGGTTGTGTGTGTCCATACAAAGCAAACAGTGTAAGTACATGGCAAAAATGCCTAACTATTTTATCTTGGCCTGAAGAGTATTTGCATAAGTTAGAGGCTTCAGAAACTACTCCTTATTGTACTTACAAGCAAACTCTATTTGGAGATGAAATAAGATGTCTCTAAAAAAACCAGAACATCTGCTTCGTCCATTTTTAATTTATTTAATCTACAGTTACTCTGATTCTTATTGTATGTCTTCAGACAATTTCTTCTGGGTTCATTTCTCTTCACTCTCGTGATTTACTATGCAGAAGGGGCTTATCCCATTAAATTTATACAGTGTTTTGTGGACCGAAGCCAATATATTCTGCACCTTCAAATGCTAACCTCCCTCACTGACACTTTTCTGTATATTTTCTTCAAATAGAAGTTACAGATAAATCAGTCCCCTCTAGTTTGGCTTATTGATACAGTGATGCTCTGGTTTATTTTGAACAAAACATTAAAAGCTAATGGAAAAAAAATATTAACCTAAACCCATAAACAACCTCATCTCATTATGATTTTTAGATTTTGGTCAACTATGCTTTCATTAAGAAACTGCTGAATAATTTAAGTACTAAAAAGAACCCACAGAATGCCAAAGTTTCTCCAAATAGAAGCTATATTGACTCTGATTCATGAGTTCTCTGATTACAGACTTCACAGTGTCGTTTTAAGCTCGGAGTTCAATCTATACTGTAGCAGTAGGATATAGGAACCATCTCCTCAAGTGTTGTTTTGAACAGAATTGTCTGATCAAATGACCAATTCTGATTTCCTTTCCCTATTTTCATCTTAAAATATGAACTACGTTGAACTATAGCAGAATTTTCTTAACTCATGCATGGATTTTGTGGTTCTGAGCAATATCTGCTTAGTAAGCTTGATGTATTTTACACCCTTTATTTTTATCTGCTTTGCTTTGATAATGTTATGTTGCCATTGGATGTGGTTTTAGGTTTTTGTGAAAGGCTGTGGCAGCTTAGGCCATTGAGACTGATTTTGCAAACCTGTGGTTCTGGGTTTCAGGGCATCCTGTATGTGAATGAATTAAAACAAACAAAAATGCACCTTTGATCTCTAATAGATCTTAAAAATGGTTGCATTGAACTTGGCTCTTATTAGAGTTTCTACCTTTGAATTGCTTGAGCCACTCGAGTAATTTCTCCAATCAGTTCCATGTTTTCCTGTCTGTGAGATAGGAATAATAGTTACTTTAGGTACTTTGAGACTCGGAGGGAAAGCAGAGCAAGCCATATTATGTATTTTTTGGAAAACGTTATCATGGCTGAAAGAACACCTCTGTATGTTTATAGGAAGTGACAAGCTACTATGTTAGCCTTGCACATATTATGTCTCTGTCATCTTCCAAATGTGTTAAGCATAGCTGGAAGAATTCCCAACAGATGCTTCCTTTTACTTATTTTCTTATTTTTTTTCTATTACACCATTCACAAGTGTTCTTGTCAAAGACCTACTTCACAAAACTTTTTCTGGAATGATTGTTGTACATTACAAGTACAATCAGGTACAATAAAAGTTTATGCTTCATTACTATGCCTCTTAAAAAAAGCAAGGCTGTTATTTAAACTTGAGTAAGTGAGGAGTAACATCTCTAAAAACAGTGAAATGTAACTGGAAAGGGAACTGCATCCCATGAAGTGGCAGACACCAATGCCTAGCTAATGTATTACTTAAGATGTAATGGGAACAACTTAATAACTTAGTCCTTAGTCTAAATACGGACACATGACTGGTTTATAGAATAAGGTCCTGATTCTACAGACTCATTAGCATGACATTTTTTCCAGTCTCTGAACTTGCCTATGAATTGAGCCACGTCTCTGTGCAGAAAAAAAACCCCTTGCTGGCAAGGAGGTTACTGGCTGGGGTGCTTTTCAGTGGCAATGAGCACCTGCAGAGCTGACTGGGCTTCTTTTGGTGCCAATAGGTGGTAACTACCCTTTAAGATTGGCAAGATCATTTTGAATCCTATGTACACTTTCTGTGATAGTTCAACCTCTTTTCCTTCACTGCTATGTAGAATTTAAATTAAAAAAAAAAAAAAAGAAAAAAATCATGAGTATGACAGGTTTTGTTATACGAATAAAAAGAAGTAAGAAAGTAAGAAAATGTGTTTTAACTTTGTTAAAGAGGGGCAAGTCCTGTGAGGAGTATCATGGGCTAAAAGTTTAAATGATGAAGAGAAATAAATCTTTAGCTATTTTGTTTTATTGTTTGGAATTTTAGCAAGAGATTGAGAAGGAGAACATATTTACTTCATGTTCTCTGTTATCTGTTTAAACAGGACTTTCCTGTTTCTATGTCTACTTTACAGCTATCATATTTCAGTTTCCTAAATCTTTATTTTTCTTGCTTTTTTTGTTACATAGGATATTTCCTACATCAAAGATTATTATTGCTTCTTTAAAAAAATGTTACTCTTTGAAAGCTTTCTTTTTTATGGGCAACAGCATCAGCACTACTGTAAAGAACTGAATATTGGGGCAGTTTTGAGATCATCACACATCATCAATGTTTCAAAACACTCTGAGATCTGAAAAGCATAGCAGGCTCTGCAGCAAATTTTACCAGTGGAGCAAAATTCTTTGCTTAGTATTTGATTTTAAAGGTTTCTCATTCTTTAGAACTTTCTGTTTTCATTCTTTTTCCTTTTGACATAAAGGAAAGAGTACATGCCAGCACAGTATCTACCTATATATTGCAATGCTGGTATTTATTTGGGATTTTTTTTTAATACTTTTCTGTCTTTTGGTGAATGATCCATATTTTAACAGACCTTTTTTCATGTGCATATAGGCATTGTAGTAGACCTGTATGGGATGAGGTCATTCAGAAACACAAGCCTGAGCCAGATCAGCTGTGAACACAAGATCACATTTCAGCTAATAAGGCAGAGCAGAATTCAGCGTTGATGTGGTTTTGTGCTGGTTGCAGAAGGAGGCATGGAATTTCATTCTTCATAACATTATAGGGGTGAAAGCAATTGTTATGTGAGCTGGCATAAAGACTGCAGGTGCAGAATTAACCTGTCAAAACTCCAGCAAATTTCAACAGGCACACTGAGTTTTGTTTGAAGCTTTGTGTCATGTATGCCTGGAATATTTTTATCTAGTATCAGAAGCCCTAAAATTCAGTACTAATAATTGAACTGTGGACTCTAGCAATATTGGAACATATTGGCTTAGAATCAGTTGGTCTTTTAAAATTCTAAAATTATCTTTGATCTTCTTTATAGAAGATTACAGTACTCCGATAGGTGCATTAAGTTTCTTTTATTCTAATATTTACTGGTAATTTTTATTATTTTCTTCTACTCTTATTCTAGAAACATTTTTTACATGGAATCACAAAATATACCAGGTGCTTTTCTGTCTACTTTTTGTTGTGGTAGCTACATATGATTCTAGTCATATTGAAATACATGTAAACTTATTGTTCAGTTCATTACTGGAAAAACATTGGTCTCTTTTGCCAGTATTTCATCCATCATAAGAATCCAAAACATTGTTACTGCATAAAAATAACATCCCTTTCACTCTAAATTAAATAGAGAGATTTTATGGCCAAAAGATCAAGCACAGGATACGATAAGAGTAAGATACAGTTGCACCTGAACCCTTTCATCAGCCCCCACTGTGCATTCTGTTTCTTTCCTGAATGAAAATTGAATATTTTTTGGGAAATATTCTATGGCTTTGTAATTACGGGTTAATAAAAGGATGGACTCAAGGCTACCTGAGTGAGCACGTATTTGGCATCTCCAAGACCACTTTCCAGGCTTGCAAAACACCCATCTGAATAGCAAGCATATCCTTTCTTGGGCTTTGAGCATGGAACTCACTCTTTTTCTTCACACTTTACTCCTCCTGCCACCAAAGTGGTATCTCATTACTATTTAGTAAAATTGTTATTGCTTCTCTGTGGATGCACATGGCATGTAGTGCCCAAAGACTGGAAAACCATCCTGTGTTGTTGTGTTCAGTGCCATACTTACCATCGATGTTTTTTGGGGCTGTGCCTACACTTCATTGGGCAGACAACCCAGGCACCACCTTTCTTTGGAAATCACAGCAGAGAAGGTCTCACAGCATGCTCAGGTCTTGACTCGAGGCTCAAAATGCACATCTCAGCTGGGGAACTCAGAAGTCCTTCTCAGTTTCACTGTCCATATGTAGTCACAGGAGCCTCACTGACTAAAGATTGCCTGGGAAACAGCCTCCTATAATTTTTATGTGTCTCAGTCTTCCTGGAGGCAACCATTTCATGACCTTGCACATCAAAAAATCTGATGTGATCCAGAGGCATTGTGTACTAATTACTTGTATTTGCTAACTACTACTGGGTCTTCTTGGCTGTCAGGTGAGCTGAGAAATCTAGAGCAATCTTCATTCCAAACACATGAAAGGTTTTCATAGCTCAGCAAGCACACGGCCTTTGGCTATCTCACTACTATATATGACAAATTAACTAGGGTGTTCTCATTATATAGCTGGGAAGCTCTGTCAAGGAGGTTTGCCTGCTAAAAAAAAATGGCTTAACCAACACTTTCATTCTCCCTAAAGGTGTGAAGGCATACACTGATGCCAAAAGCAGGTGTTAATGACAGGTACTAGGTCCCCAATATTATCCTTGTAGTTGCAGATGGTTGTTTTTTATTTTCCTTCCTGTCTTGCACTGGTACATCATGCTGTGCATAGTGAAAAAAGGCCTGTCATGTTCCGCTTGAGCTTTGTACAGGGAGATGTTTTCAACATTCTGACATAATCAAATCTAATGAAGTCTGTATTTTATTTTTTTGATCTTGTGTGCCTCTTTTTGAAAGACATTGTTTGAATAACAGGTGAGACAGAATGGTTTGACAAAAAGAAAAAAAATTTCCCTTCCATCCAAAGTGGTTGCTGGCTTCCTTACTACCTACAGAACTGTTAACATGTTTACATGTCAGCTTAAATACTGTTCAGTGTTATATGGGTAGTGAAATCTGTCCTCAAAACAACTGCTTGAACTGTTAAGTAATCCTAATATTAATGAAAACGTTTTCAGAATCATGTCTTACAATACAGTATTTTAAATATGCATTATGTGTACACGTCTGTCTTGAGTTGATTGTGTGTTATAAGAACCAGCTGAAGTTCATGATGTAACCATGTTAACACTTTTTAATAGCTTTTTGAGAACACAACACAATTGTGTTAATGATAATCAGTTAAAGATTCTATTTGTTCCAGATGTTACTTTTCCAGGCCAAAAAAAAAAATTCTTCTATATCCCTGCTTAATATCAAGTAGTCAGAAAAGTCCTAATGTGAACCTAATCTCTTTCTTTAGATAACATACTACTGAGCCATAGCTTGAATTGGATATATGAATACAATTGTGAAAGAAACATAGATGCCTAGGAAAGCTTTTTTTTTTTTTTTTCTGGCATGGTTCTTTAGTTCCCAGTGGCCTAAAGTCCCACACCACAAAATCACTATAATTGGCATGGCTGGCAACTTCTTCTCTCATTGTCAAACAGATCTTTTACAGTAAATTTGTAGGAACTCTGAAATTGAGCTAATACCAGAAGTATCAAAAGAGAAAAAAGAAAGCAAACCACACACAGATTCAAGCATACCATTAAATGACTGACTTTTGATAAACTGTACTATTAAGTGACCTATATTAACAAAAAAAGAAGCATTTATTTTATTAGTTGCTTACATTTCAAAGGGTCATCCAAGACAAACTTGACATTTAATGCCTCATCGATAAGAAGGGTACATTTTACTAGACTTGAAATGAATAGACATGTCCAGGCTTCTTACTAATGTTAAATAAAGATTGATCTTAAAGAATATATCTTCAGGAAAGAAAAGACTCTGGAACTTTGGAGGTGGGGAAACGTTATTCATGTAAATCTGTGCTGCAGTTGTAGCTGAAAAATATCTTCAGTCATTACAGCGGACTGCAAGAAATACCTTTTTCTGGGACTTTTCATTCCTGCATAAAATAGGAATAGGTATGACTGCCCAGAAACTCTCCTGCACTAGGACAAAGAAGGAAAGGAAGTTAATTATGCGTTCTAGATTCCTACGGTCATGCACTTCTCTGTGTTGCTCCAGAGGATCTCCCCAGTAAAGATATCTCTGGCAGAGGACATATAAAAAGATAACAGTGAATATATGACCCCATGAGATGACCATACGACTTCCAGCCATGTCATTCACTTTCACAGGAAGTCCTTGGCATACAGTCACCTCCTGTAAGAATACTTCCTCCTTTTTTTGCTCTCTACCATGAACACTCTGTGACCCAACACGCTGCTTTTCATAAATGAGCCTTCTCGCTGCTGCCCTTGAACATTGCCACTGGCCTTTCTGCGACTGTGTGTTACTGCTCGTGACTAACAACGTTGGAGAGGAGTGAGGAAGGAAGCAGGAGGCTCCAAGGAAGGAGCTGACCCTACCACCCAGAAGGAAAGCAGGATTATTCTACCCTGGTTCTAGTCATTCTGGTCATGCTTTGTCAGTATCCCTACCCAATGAGGTGACTAAAAGGAATTTAGCTATCCAGGTGCCACATATCTGCTGAGATTTCCTCTAATTTAGTCAAAGCACAAAGGCACTGCCTATGAAGCAGGTGGACTGGCAGTGTGGAGAGTGCTATATGGATCACTCAGGACTGTAGAGCTCTTCAAAATGCCTGTGGGGAGAGCATGGATTGTCACTGTTTATATGAATACAGTGAAGACCTTGACCTTGGCGGATACTGCTCTTGCAAGGTAAGGAAAATATACCATCTGTATCAACATATACTGGGCATTAGGCCAAAATAATAGTCTCTTTGCAAACAGAAAAACCATTTTTTTTGGTCAAGTGTAAAAGTCACTTCTGTTTCGCAGTTTCACTTCTGTTTTACAATTTAAGATGATTTTATTAGCCTTACATGGGAAAAGAGTTGTAAAATGTAGTAAAATCTGAAAGACAGGCCTTTTTTCCTCTATTGTTAAACACACTCTTCCCCAAATGCACAAAATTATTTTTGCCAATACAGACAGAATCCATATAGAAAGGCTACCCATATTAATCACAGTCAGATTAAGCACTGACTTTTTTTAGAAGCATTATAACATGTTTATACCCTTGATGGGCTGCCTTATTTTGATGTTTTTGTAGTGTTAGAAAATTTTTCAGTTCAGGGAAAACCAGAAAATTTAAATACCAGTCATGCAGTGATGAGGTTGTTTTTTTCCAAAGTATTTAAGAAAAAAAGAATCCCCTAACAGCCATATGTGTTTGAGAAAGAACAATGGGCAAAGAGTGAGTGCCACTAACCTTCTCTGTCATGCAGACTGTTGAATTCTCCACTGAGTGTTCATTAAAAAATGTCTGTTATCATATTTTCTGTACATGACTGTGAACAGAATGTCCTGTGGCCATGTAGACAGGAGAGATGTTCCACTGTCCCCTCATGACTGTAGACCTGGGTATCTGCTTCACTGAATTTGCCCTGCCAGGGAGTGATGTGCTCCATTTCCTCTTGCTTGTCCCAGATATCATGGTCACACCTTGTCTCCAAAGGGAAGAAATGCTTGCCAACGAGTTTGGTCTGTTCAGCAGGGTTTTGGAAAGGACATATCTTATGTAGAGCTACAGGGGTTAAGCAGTCTGATATGAGATTGGGGCAGGATGGGCTGTGCTGTGTTAGGCGTGATGTTTTGGAATACTGGGGTGGCCTGGCAGGAATGCAGCATCATTTAAGCTGTGTAAGGAATTCAGAGCATGCTGGAGGAGAACTCTCTTAAGGTTTATTTCTTGACATTAAAACTGCAGTGCTCTCAGTTTCACATAAAGGAGATGTGAAGTGCTAGACAATGTGGGCAGTCAGAGAATCTGGTCTTGAGTGTGTTGCTGAAACTCTAACAAGGCAAACTGTAACTGCAGCACAGCAGTTGACTTGACTCGTTCTGGCCATAGCCCTGGCATGGGTGTTTTAACATGTGCCAAGCTGATTATAGTCTGCAGGAGACTATGTGCCAACTGAGAATTGCTGGAAGGCAGGCCAACATCAAAACAGTTAGAGGGTAAACTGCTTGTTGACTTTGTGAGTGACTTCTGGGAAGAGGGGCAGCCTCTGGAAGCCTCTGAAATTGCTGAGAATGGAAGGAAGTAGTGTCCTCTCAGAAATGCAGTTTAGGGTGGTTATGAGAAAAAATAACCCTTGTGCTTCTTTGAGACAAGAGTTGTGGGAAAGATAAAGTGAGTACATGGACTTAGTGTGGGGGAGGGGAATGAAGAAACTTGCTGGGTTTGTTAGGAAATTGGTTAGTTTTGCCTTGTTCACTCCAGTTCAGTCTGGAGGATTGGGACCCTCTATCAGCCAGTGAAGTCAGGAGGGTTTAGTCCTTGTTTGCCACAAAAGCCAAAAACAGAATGTGTATAAGCGCAACCTTTTAATAAAAATGGGCACACATCATGCAGATACCCTTGCACTTTACTCTTTCTGCTGGTAATAGGTTGACCAACACCCCTCAGTTTATCCTTGCCGGTTTTCTTAATAGGGACTGAAATTCCTAGGTCATAGCTGTATTTCTTGGCTTTGGTCTGTGCTTAAAATCATTGCAGATGGAGCCGGAGTGGATAGGTAAACTTGTGGCACTTAAATCCAGGCACTTATTCATGATAAATTGCATTTAGTTCATTAAATCAATCTTTCTGAGCATTTTTTCTTCTGCCCTCAATTCCCTGTATCACTACAACCAAAGGGAGTTGTAGCGTCTGCATGTTTTTAAAATAAACAGAAAAATCCTTGATGGTGCTGGACTAGATGTTCCTGATAACGTGTTGCCAACAGAAAAGTTCTCATCCTTGAAGAAAGTTTTTCAAGTGGTCATGACACTCTCAGTCGCGTAAGCCTCTCTTCAGAACAGACATTCGGTGCCCTCAAATGACTCTTCAGACTTGGCTCAGAAGCAGGCTGACACAAAAGGGGCTAATTAACACACACATTTTCATGTGGAGGAATCTGGTTTCCAAACAGATTTTTACCAGTAATATAGCTGACAAGCTGAATCTGCTAGGACTGTTTCTTCCGTCCAATTTGAATGAAAATGGGAACAAGGGATAGGAGAAAGAGACATTTCATTCCAGTGACAGTACAGACACGATGAATTCCTTTGAGCCCAACTCCAGTCATGTTATATTTCTTCTTAAATGAAGCAATGCACAAAATATAAGAGGCAACAAATTAAAATACAGACAAATGTTGCATGTGCCATGTACATATCTGCAGAAAATATGGATATGAACATTTCAGGAGCATGTATGCATTTATGGAGGAGAAAGAGAACAGGGCTAAAAAAAGTGGTTCTACATTATAGCACTGGGACATTATAAACTCCATTTTTCACTTCTGCTATAGACTTCAGATCCTGTAATTCCCTTATAATGGTTGCAGCAGTATAGCCCTACTCTGCACAAAATATGTTAAGATTATCTCTGTGTCTGTCCAGACAATTGTAAACAGGACTTTGAGGCAAAACAGTGCAATTAGTAGAGCCCAAAATTCAAACACTTCCTCTACTCTCCCACACTCCCCCAACACCAGTTAAGAGAACCCATCTTTAATGTGCAGGGCCTTGGGCTCTCCTGTTTACTGTCATATTCTCTCTGTTTTACCCAGATTGATTCTGAACCAATTATTTTTTTACTGTCACCTTTATGGGAAATTATACATATACCTCTCTCCCACCATAGCAACAACTACCAAGTGTTGATAGCTAATTGTTCCAGACTAATCCACTGCCTGCACCCCTGTATCTGGCAGGGTATTGTAGTGGCTTCTAGTAAAGGGCTCTGGAGATAAGAACTGATTTTCACATGTTTTGGTGAAACTCACAAGGAGTCCATTGTAACACTGTGCCCTTTGGATTAAGATTAAAGAAATGAATTTTTGTCAGTTTATCAAAGGAAAATTAAAGTTCCTTAGACATCAGTTATGTTGAATCTGAGCCTTTAATCATACTGACAAGAAAAGATAGAGAATTTGAGCTAAAGAATGTGTTCATAGCCTTAGTGTTGGATGGTTGGTATTTAACTCTGTGTAAACTACTGATTTTTACCAGGAAGAGTTTTAACTCACCAGAGTTACGTACTTCCATATCCTTTCAGTTTAAAGTATTCTACTCCATATTGCTCTATACATTTATTCCATATGATAGACTGGGTCACTCCAAAGACTATTAGATAAAATTCTGGAAATGCTTCATTCACAAACCTGTTTGGTTTGCATCCAGCAAAACAAGGAACTCGAGCAGAAGTTTAGGGGGGAAAAAAAGTTGTGATTCTCAACGACACTGCCTGGGCAGTCTATTCCATGTGAAACTCTACTTGCAGTACTACCAAATATTAATATACTGAAAGCTGTTATAAATGGGTGCTGGACCAACTCCCAGAAAAACCTTTAGGAAATGCTTAATGAAAAAAAGTGTTGAACTTGAGGCTTATCTTTGAGAAAATAAGAGAATGTTAAGTGGAAATCATATGTAAACAGAAGGTGATCTGGTTAATACATGAATTACTATGCAGTTATTTCAGATTACAGGCTTTTCCACATCTGTCCAATAGAAAAATGTACAAACAAGTTATAATTCCAGAAAGAAAGCCTCCTGGACAAACAGCTGGGAGTAATTATGAGACCGTGACCAAGCCATCAACAGTGGAGGTGTTACATTCAGTTCAGAGCCAAAGGGAAAAGGAGGTAGTTAAAAAAGTGCCCTGGGGAGGAGTAGGATGGAGTTGTAAATACAATAACAAAGAGGGGCCACCTTAAAACATAGTAGTAGCAGTAGAGAGCATACAAGGAATAAAAAATATACATGTTCAAAAGAAAAACAGATTTTTAGAAGCAGAAAAGTGCAGAAATAGCTTAGGAGTTGTCTGAAGAAAAGCTGAATCAGATGTTACACGCCTCCCTCCCGCCCCCCAAAACCTAAATAAAATATGTATCTAATTTTTTCTTCAGCTCTTCCTAGAGTGGGTTTGTGACACTTTTTTTATCACTTGTCCTCTGGTTTTCTTTTTTCTCCTTCTCTATATTTTGCAATGCACCACAAGTTTTGTGATTCCCCTGTGTTATGTGCTATTCTTCATTTTTATTAATGTGCACTTTCTTGAATTGTCTGCTTCCATTAGCATTAATTCTTTTCACTGCTATTTACTAACACTACCATATTGAGCATTTGGGATAATGAAAGTTAGGTGGAATGAGGCATACAAGAGACTTTTCTTAAAAAAGCTTTGCTTCTAATTAAACTTTTTTTTTTTTTTTCGCTATGAGGGATGTCCAGTCATTGAATGCCATGGGTGGTAACTTCTGCCATATAACATGAATACATATTCACTGGAAGTCTAACACTGTGGACAGATACAGTCATCTACTTGACATTTATCCTGGCCTTTACTCAACAGAACAGTGTTAAATTCAGTATTGCTAGACAGTTGAGAGAGCTGGAATTGTCAGTTCTGCAGTAATATAAGATGCGGAAAGACGTTTATCAGTGTTGTTGATCCAGAAAGAGTAATTTTTCTTTCTGAACCCTTAAAAATGTAAGCAAGACTGACCAGTTCCAGGCCCTGGAGGAACTATGAGATGAAATTCAGTCTCTCATTCAGAGCCAAGGAAAATAATTATGAGAGAAGATCAATATGCATTCATACAAAACATGGGTAATGAGAATCAAAGAGGCTAAGTCCTGTCACTAAGTCTCATCTGAAACACCTGGTGCAAGCAGGTCTGTAGCTCCCTCGTTTTGTTACAACTTGATTAAAGTACAGCTGAATTTTGGTTGATTTTGAATTATAGACTTTCTGCTATGTGTTCTACCTTCAAACTAGTTAATGTTTTTTTCCATTTCATAAATTGCCTGTTCAGATTTTGTGACTTGCTTCTTGCCTTTGGACCTACTGGTAAATGCTCTGAAATTCTGGTTTATAATTTGATTGACACTAGGAGACATCAGGTACACCATGTGTAGGTTTTGAGCATTTTTTAGCCTAAGTTCTTGAAGAAGCACCATACAAACAACAGAAAATATTTTGACAAAAATATCTTGAAGGCTGTTAAAAGAAAATATTGAGCTACGGAGAACAAAAAAATAAAAATATGTAACTTTAACTTCTTATGTTGGTGTGGACTGAGCATGTGTTCCACTGTTTGGGAGGTGTCAAGTTGAGCATGCTGCCTTAACCACAGCCCTTTATAGTGGCTGAGGTCTAAGCTTGACCCAAGTGCATGTTTAGCCAGATGTCACTTGCGATTACAGGAATTTGGACTGACTTTCAGCTAAACCACAAACCTGGATGAATGAATGTTGTTCCAGATGCATTATCTCATAATCCTAAAGAAAATAACATCTCAGATGAAAGGACTATAGAACTTTCCTTTGTATGAGCTTTGAAAGTTAAGGCTAATCCTGAGATCATTGAAAAGTTTTAACGTACCACTCTATGAAATTTCAGCCAAACAGAACTTAAGAGCTTTAATACTTTTAGAATCCCCACAAATTAGTAAAAGAATATTCAAAATTAATTGAACTGGAAGCAGTCATCTTGAAACTTATAACAATTTCTCACTTTAAAACATCTTAATACATTTTTATGTGTTAGGTTACATTGTGCTAGTAACGTCTCAGTCACGTATGGAACATGCTTAATTGTAGGGAACCCTTTACACATACTATTATCCAGAAAGATCCCAGGGATAATATAATCCAATAACCATGGAATCTTTTAGGTTGGAAAAGATTTTTAAGATCATCGAGTCCAACCATTAATCCACCGTCAAGTCAAAATTTGTTGACATAAAGACCTGTATTGAATATCTGGAGAAAAAGGAACTGGGAGAAAGACAGCGAATGTTTTGGGGAGTTCCAATCAATAAATAGCTGCTGCACATTTCTAATGATATATATGTGTCTATATACATGATTAATATTGTCACTCTCAATCATGCTCTTCTGTGCTTCAGAAGACACTCCAGGTTACTAGTCTAGTCACTGACTTTTAACTTAAGACCTTGGATGAAATCTTCTCCCTCACAAAATGTTCCAGAAGACATAAGCAGGGCTTTCAAAGAGATATGTAAGACCTATATGTTTGGTGCACAGCTGAAGGTCAGCTACAGTTGATACTATGCTGTCAACCTGGATTTCAGGTCAGGTTATGGAGTGTTACCATGCTGTCTTCTATCGGCTGAAATATTGCAAATCTAAGTGGGTCTTCTTAGCCTGTAGCATGAACAGAAATAAGTCTCAGTTTTAGTTGTTTTTGTTGCAGACTGATCTAAGTCACAGTAATTTCCCGTTGTTTCTGCAGAGTGAACTGACAAACAAAGACCATGTGTTGTACAATAATTTGTCAAGCGACTTGATGGTGTGTCTGAGTCTTTATTGAGAGCTATCTGAGATATTCTAAAAAAGTATGCCTGGTGAAACTTACAGAGCAAGCTGATTTATATGCAGATGCAATAATTAACAAAAGCAGGCCTGTTTTCTTAATGGTGGGGCAATTTGTTGGATTACTGGAATAACAGAATTAAAACAGGGAGAATAACATGTATCTCCCTAAAAGGCTATGAGTATCATTGCTCGATTTCTTTGGTGTGACCAGAGTGGTTAGTAGTTTTTGAAATCCAGTTGCAGAAGCAGCCAGAAAATGAATGGATACAGAAGTATGTGAAACAGTGGCATGGGCTAAACATACACAAATTGGAAATCAGTTATGCTGAAGATGTTACTGTTAATATCTTAGAAAAAATATTTGGGTTTGCTCACAGTACATATACCTTTGAGATGTATGTATTAAGCTAATGATGAAGGATTAGGTACTAAATTAGGTAGCTAATTCATACATGCTTGTGTCAGGAAAAAAAGGATATTCTCTTAGCTGGAATTTGGCACCTTGTTACAGATAATTTAGAGTGTATGAGTGTATCTTTTTGATGTCAAACAGAAATCTCCAGTAATGGCCAGCATTGTTATAATGAGCATCACAGATTTGAGTAGCTGTTCCTTCCAAGTATACCCTTTTGTAAGAGAAGTGAGATTCTGCTAACATGATATCCAATTATTTCCTTTCCTTCTTAAAATTTAACCTGCAGCAGCCAAGTAGGTCTCTTCTCATTGACTGTTTACATAACTTATTCTTTCCCACCATGGACAATTTAAGATAAATAACAACTATTCAGCGAAATAAACTTTATTCTGCTTTTGTTCCATGATTTATTTAAACTCAGGTGATGCTCTTATCATCTTGGGAAGAATAGGGAGAATAAGCAATTACTGGCTTTGCTAAAAATAGCTAGTGCAAGAATCACCTGAAGTAGATTTAAATTCTTTACTTATGCAATATAAATCAGAAAACACACCTGACTCACAATTCAAGGGTTTTTGCCCACATGTACATATAAATTAGCCACAGGATTGCTTTGATACTTCCGAGGAAATAATCATTTAAGAGTGCTGAGGTAGTCATCCAATGTCATTGCAAGGCTGCTCTAAAAAAATCTTTGAAAAGTCATGGCAGTTGGGCAAAATTCTCAAGGACTGGCAGACAGCAAAGACACTCCTGTTTTCAAGAAAGAGGAAAAAAAAAAGCAGCTGATATTGTTTGTTTTGACTTTTACGAGGCTTTCAACACTGTCTCCTATAACATCTGCATAGACAAACGGATGAAGTTTGGATGACATAGTGAGGTGGATTGAAGACTGGCTGAACTGCTGGGATCAAAGGGAAGCGGCATGAAGTTTTACTGGAGGGTAGTCATGATTTGTGTGCTCCAAGACTGCGATAGTGGAGCTGATACTGTTTAACATCTCCACTTATGATCTAGACACAGGGGCGGAGTGCACACACAGCAAGTTTGTAGATGGTGCAAAATTAGAATGATTAGCACACTAAATGATTGTGCTGCCTTTTAGAGAGACCTTGACAGGCTGGAGACATGAGTCAACAGAAATCTCATTGTTTCTAACAAAGGGAAATGTAAAGTCCTGTACCCATGAAGCCTCATGGTTTAGAAATGGTATTCTCCAATACCAATACTTAGTTCTTCCCACTGAAACCACTCCAAGACACCTACCTCTCGTTTGCTCCTCGCAGTGCGCTGGAGAGGAAAACTGTAGGCACAAAAGGTAAAGATCACGGGTTGAGGTAAGAACAATTTACTGTAAGCAGCAATGACATTAGTAAACAAACAGTAACAGCAACGCTAATGGCAGAGGGGAGAAGAAAAGAAAATGTTATTGCTCACTGCGGCATCGCGATACACAATTCCAGGTGGCTCCCGCTGCCATGCTCCCCCCACTGCTCTCTCTGGCTCTAGTAGGCCTACCCCCACGGCTCCCTCTGTCATGCTTTGAAATGTCCTTTTTGTCGTTGCAAAAATTCAACCCTGTCCTGGCCAGAACCAGAACAAAGGAATAACTTTGCCAACACAGGCTGGAGACCAACCAGCTGGAAATCAGCTTTCCAGAAAAGGTTTTTATACCCTGAGGATTCTGGTGGACAAGTGGACCATGGGCTAAGATTGTGACCTTGTGGCAAAGAAAGCCTACCAAAATCTGGGCTCTATTAGCCAAATAATTGCCAGAGGATGGAGGGATGTGACCCCTTCCCTTTTTCCACTCCATTCCTGGACTCCTTTTTATACAAAAAGGATATTGTTGTACTGAAGTGATGCCATTAAAGGGCATCAAGATGATTTAGGGACTGGAGCAGCTGACATGGATGAGAGACAGAGATGTAGAATTGTTAAACCTAGAGAAGTCTTAGAGGGATCTTGTCAAAGTGGAAAGAGGGAGAAGGAGCGAGAAAGAAGTTGGATTCTTCTCACTGATATACTGTTAAAAGATAGGAAGCAATGGATACAAACTGATATATTTAGATAAAACATAAGCATAGTGATATATTTAGATAAAACATAAGACAAATGTTTTAAGAGTGAGTGTGTTCAAAGGCTGGAAGAAGTTGCCTACAGAGATTTGCAGCGTCTGTTCTCGGAGACGCTCAAACCCCACATGGACATAGTACCAAACAAGGAGCTTTAGTTGACCCTACTCAAACCAAAAGGGGGGGTGCATAAGGGGAGAACAGCTGATATTTTTAGAGGATTGATAGATAATATCCAGAGGTTGCTTCCAGTCCCAATGATTCCATCATTCAAGATGGAATCATTGGGACTGGAATTACTTTCAAGAACTACACTTTCCACGCACTGTTTGCAAGCTATGAAATCTAGAATGTCGGCGTACAACTGTCAAGACTTACATGACTGAAGCAGTCAGAAAATCTGTCTGATTAGGCAAAATGTTGTTTTGTGAACCACAGTGCACAAGAATTTAACTTCGACCTTTTTCCTGAGGTTGTGACAAATTGGTTGTGTACACAGGTAGCAGAGAAGTATGGCCAGGGCAGTTCTTTGGAAGAAGCCCATTTTGTTTCCACTTCTAGCCCGTGAGAAAGTTTTGACAGTTGTCTTGGCATTTAGTTGTTTACAGGAAACAATATGCAGGACATGCAGAGCAAAAGTCTGAAACTGTTGAGCATTCTTCAGTTTTCATGAGACTACATTCCTGCAGAAAAAGTAGACCGCGTATATTGACTTATTAATAAGTTGGAGAATATTTTGTCTCTTAATAAATAAAACTTCTGCTAAAGTAACAACTCCCATTCCCGGTGAAATACCTTACAAGGTATTTCAGAACTTAAGAAGAGCTGCATTTCTAGTTCTCAGTATTAACTTATTTGGGATAACATCTTTTTTCTTGTATGGAGACAAATAGCTGGATAAAGCACACTATTATTACTAATTTGGCTCAAGTCTCAATTATGATGTTCAAAACTAGACAGTACTTCTACAAATATCTTGCTTTTTTTGCTGTCTGAAGTTTTATATATTTTAACTTTCATCAGTAAATGTGTCACTCATCCAGAAGCTTTATCCAAAAGTTGTAGTTGGCACACACTCCATTACACCAAATAATACTAAATAATGAAGAAGAATGGAGACTGATTATTAATGCAAAATGGCTTGTATAAGCGAATGAATAGAATGACAAAAATAGATTAAATAATTGAGTCTCAGAAAGGATGTTAAAATGTACGTCTTACATAAATCAAAAATGAAGTGTGTACGACACAGAATGAGTCATCCTGTGAATAAGAGGGAGATGAATTCAAATGTTATTTGCCAGTAGTAATAGATGGTACCACTCTGGTTCTGCCAATCTGCTAAATAATAAAGATGGACCTAATACAGGAAGTCAGTAGGAGTCTTGCTTGGCTAACGAATGCAGCATAGAGCACTAGGAAAGTAATGAATTTAAATACTAAATATCTGTTGTGCTGGCCTACATTCTAATCCTGTCTCTAGTGAATTAACTAGCTAAATGTTTATTAGCATCACTGAGAACAAGGAAGGACCCCCTCTCCTCTGGTACCAATTAATTTATTTGTTAGATGAAAAGTAAAATTTAAGGTCACCTGCAAATAGCCTATAAAATGTTAATTTTGATCAAAATAGTAAAATCTTTAACAGACTTTTTTTTGTAATGTCCATCAGTGAAGGACAAGGTAGAAATGCTGTTCATTTTAGAGTCAGTAGAAATTTAAATTTTTGTCATATGCCAGAGTATACATGAAAGAAATGGCAAACCTATAAGACAAGAGATTTTGAGAATTAGCATTCAGATAATATCACATTATCAAATCTGAATTGTATAAATAGATATTACTACATTACTAGCATTGAACATTTCATTATTGGATTAGAAAACGTAAGTTTAGTACCAAATGGCATTTCCATATGAATTTTGACTATGCGTAAGGTACCACAGATGAAGCTTGAAAGTTGCTATTGTTTTTAGCCGTGTCCAGATTGGATCAGTTTTTAAAAGCCTCCCTCTTTGCTCTACATATTAGGCTGAAAAAAACCAGGACAATGACTGCAATTTTATTGCTCTTACTAATCTGAATTCTCAAGTTTTAGTTTGTCACTGCTAAAGGGAAAATAAAAGAAGAAATAGTGGCGTCGTTTTAGTGCACTAAGAGTAGAAAAAAAGTAGAGAAGTAAAAAGAGGCTAGAGAGACAGAGGGGAAATAAACTTGGCAAAAAAAGTCTTGAAGTGCAGGAAGGTCAGAACAGGAGAGAAAACTTGGAGGAGACAGATGTGCTTGGGAACAAAAAGGGTAAATGCAATTTCTGGAGTAGAGCGAAGCCTTGGACTCATTAAAGCAGAGCAAAACAATCAAGAAGGAGACTTTGGGGAGCAAAGAGAGCAATCACACCTTGGAAGGAAAAAGAGAAAGAAACTGGGAAGTGGGCCTGAAAGAGGAGAGCAGGGGAGAATTGAGAAATGAGGTTTTGGGAGAAGAGATAGGGCTTTGTTAGGATGGAGTTAAGCAAAAAATATTGCTAAAGGCTCCAGCTCTCTGAAATGTCAGCCAAGGTGGCTGTCTGTAAATCTCTGGGTTTATTTATTTGTCTTGCCACAATATATAAAGGAATTTATTTAGTTAGTGAAATGCATTTTTTTTTGCATTCTGCAGAGCCTATTCTCCCTTTAGTGTACACGCTAATGGGAGATTGTTGAATATATCGATGGGAGAACAGATGTCTCTGAGTAGTTTTCCATTGGCAATTTTTTCTTGCTATTTAAAATATTTAAGAATATGTGAACTTTTGGAAAAGTTTGCCTAGAATGTGCCTAATTCATGCAGGCTAGAAACTCAGAAATTTGTACTTAATTGTGAAATACAGAGGGCTGACAAATGGCTGGATGATATAACCCTGAATCACTTAATCACTAACACGGTTAGATTGTCAATGATGTTATTCCACCAGAAAGTGCTCCCCTACGTGAAAAACAGTTGTACACTGTATTCCAAAGACTATCTTGGACAGTGAATTAAGCAGTCTGGGTGATTAATGGATTTGGTGAATGCTGGAATGGATTAATCAGTCTTTGATTATGGTGTTCAGAGAAATAAAGAAGTTATGAAAAAAAACACATAAGTTCTGTTAATGGTATAGTTCTTCCATTTAAATATATGAAGTTGCATAGAATTTTTCCAATTATACAATCAGATATGTCACATTAGGAAAAGAGTCTGCTTCCTTTGCTCATAACAATTAGTATGTCACTTTTCAGGTGGGATACCTGAAGGCAGCAGAAGGCCTTGAAAAGTAACGTACTGATCTTCACATAAAGAGTAGGTAAGGAGTTTAAAAGCTTCTTTCAATATTTTGCTTTTTCTTTTTCACGTATATCGGCACAATACTTTGAAAAGTTTCCTTCCTTGTTTAATCTGATTGTTGTCTTACAACACAGAGCTGCAAACTGAGCTAAACCAAAGCAACCTAAACCCCACTGAATTTGCAGTGTCTCATCTACTAATGCCCACATTTTGTCACAGGTTTCATAATTAGTTAAGTACATAAGAATGTGTTTGTACCTGTTGGCAAACCTATAGCTGATCTGCTCTGAAGACAAAAATAAGGAATACAAAATGTTTTCACAACAACTACCAAAAATACTACTTTTCTTCTACTATGATATGACATATTAAGAACCAAATATTAAGGACTTCTTGTACTTAGAAAACACACCTTGTCTGGGATCCTGATGGTCTAATTCTGTTCAGTTTAGTAAAAATATACATAAACATGTTTATGTAGAGTTCTTTCCCTCGCTGAGTGTTAACACTGACACACGCGTGCATAAATTAGTCTGAAAAAAAGAAGGCGGATGGGTTGCACAAATTCTTTTAGGTTGTTGTGATGTGGGTAGAGAAGACAAACCATTTCCAAAAACTAGAAGGATAAGGGTTCTCTGCCATGTCATTGAGGGGAGGAAAGGACAGACTTAAATATATTAGATGCAGGAATTGTCGGGTTCCATGTGTTGAACCAGCTGCCATGAACAGAGTGGTTTCTGGCATCTGCTCTGAATCATCTGCTAGTGGCTGGTACATGGACCCATAATCATCATATCAGAAAGAGGGAAACTTTGCATTCCATTTGAATGCTGACTGTTACAAAGGGTCTTTGTCTTTAGCAGGGATTGCAACCCAGGTTGAATAGAATTCTGAACTATTCATTTAAATCTTGGCTGCAGGAAAGATTATTTTCCTTTTTTTAACTAGTCTCGAAAAGGTTGATACATTCCTTGGTTTGAATTTTGTCACTTTGGGGTACCCATCTCAAAACCAGGCTGAGCAGCTTTTGTCGCGATATGAGCGACTGATGCACGAAAGAGGCTGGTATCACAAGACTTGCCTTGCAACTGACCTCTGTGAGACTGCATCCACAGCCCCCCATAGGGATCTGAGTGAATACTAGACCCCCAACAGGTCAGAGAATTCTGCCAACTTGCATCAAGTTTACATTAAAACAAGAAAGGAAAAATAAATTTTCAAACCTTTCAAATGGAGAAACATTTTGTGAATTAAGATTTATTACTTGGTTTCATAATCTGTTACTTGACAGCAGCTGGCTATACAAAGTGTGGAGTCTATTGGATTAGTTTATATAACAGATGGTTCTGTTTTCAAATTTACTCCAAATGTTCAGATGCTTTAGTAAATTAATATTTCCCATCTGATAATAGCTCAAGGATTCAGCTTTAATCTTTGGTCTTTCAAAAAAAAAAAAAAGAATTAAGATAGACCACTGGGAATCATTGACATTCAATTTGAAAATGATAGCCTGGGGAGTGACAGGACTGGGGCAGAATGCATAAGAAATGGCAGTAAGAGTACTGTACTGAGCTTTAAGCTAAAGTCACAATGTATGCAGTGTTAAGATTGTATTTCTCAAAATATTTTTATTGGAATATTTCAAGACCTGTTTCATGTCTTAGACAGTTGTGTGTGGTTTTCGCGCTATCTGTAAGTTCCACTTATATAAAAATCAGTCTTGAAAGAGCATAAATAAAGCAAGACCAGGACAATAAATTCATTAAGCTTCATGAAAGTTCTGTAAAGTGGGTGAAATTATTGTTGTAGTGCAAAATCCTATTGCAGTATAATAATGATAATGAATGGCTCATCCCATATATTTTTGAGTCATTGGAAGAAAAAGAAAAAAGAAATCCAAGACAGCTTCTAAACACCTGCAGGCAGTACAGTGTTGTCTGTTTCTTACTCAGTAGACATATGGAGATGTTCTACGTCTGCATATCAACCCTATATCAACTTTCAACAATTTTCTTTCTTTGTCTAAACTGACATCTAAAAAAAACCTTACTAAAGGATGTGAGGAAAATAGGATCTGCAAACAGTGAAGTTGCTGTTTCAAAACAAATTTGCTCTCTGTATATAGATGTGATGTGATACCTGTTTATATTACATAGCACTTTTAATTAGGCAGCCCACTTTTTCTACAGAATTCCGGCCTCATTAATGACTATGACAAATCGTGCTCATTGAAGATTGGTCTTTATTTGGCAGTTCTTCACAGTCTCATTTTTCAATACATGACCATATAAATTATTTATCATGTGCCATCTAAACCCTGTCCTCAATATAGAAATTTTACTGTGTACAGAAATATGTCTTCTGGGCCCTGGCATTAGTGCCAATGGATTAGTTCAAACAGAATATATGACTGCAGACAGGATTTCAGAACCCTAGTGTTATATGTCCAAGCTTCACGTGTAATGTAAAGGGAGAGTAAAGATATTTCACAGGGCAATGTGGATTGACTCTCAGGTGGAATAGACTGCTGTCCAGGGATGACACATAGAGGGTTACTGAAAAGGAAAAATGCTCTTAACATCTTTCCTCTGTGAAAACTTGAAAGTCTTGCTCAAGAGTATGGGATCACACATCCTTGCACTTTGGACAAAAATCTATCCCTCATCCTTGGTGAAGTATCTAAGTTCTTGCTTTCAATAAAGAGCAGGGAACATTATTATTTCAGAATTTGACCAGAGGAGGAGGCAGCAAAGGATTTGAGGGTACTCTTACTGTGATATTGGTTGTGCAACAGTTTACTGCTTTAGTATTCGCTTGACTTTTTAGAAATCCAGGTTTCATTATTTTCCACCTCACTCTGATAGAGGAATAAAAAGTGTGCTCAACAGCCACTCCACTGTGCACTGAGGCAACTTCTACTCAATAAGGCAAGAAAGAAGACCAGGTGTACCAATATTTCTTAATTTAATGGCTAGAGCATGCAGTTGGGAATGAAGGAGGAAAGGAGTGAGCAGCTGCTACCCAAAATAGGGAATATCTATTTTGCTGCTTTTTCCTAATGTGAAGTCCTTAAAAAATTATGAAAAACCTACAGTGGAGTGCAGGGCTTTCTGATCCAGTCCTGCTGTTTCCTGGAGCCTAAAGCTTGTCCAGAAAGTTTATGAACATCATCCTTTCATGCTGTGGCAGAGTTTCAAAAGGAACCAGTGTTCTACCCTCCCTTCCTTGCATTCCCCAAAGTCTATTGTGTGGAAGCTTTGAGTATGACTCACCTCAGAAGAAAGGGAAAATTGAGACTGTGCCTCCTACATCCCTGAGAAGTTCCATATTGACTAGACTGTTGCCTAACAGGAGGCACCACCTTCTTGATCAGTTAGGTTTTAACAGAAATCAGTGGGAGTAAGCTTTTTAATAGATATAGATGGGAGTTTCTAGAGCCAAATCAGGCTCAGAAAAGTGTGTTAGATTGAAATAGGCCCTATTTACAGTGACATACCTCTCAGTGAAAAAGCAGAGGTAGAGTTTTAGACACTTGTTACAATGTGAGGTTATTGAGACTCTCACGGAGATGAGGTAATTCCAAGATTGGGTTGAAACACACATGGGTCTTAGAGGAGCTCAGAATGTTTTTATCTTAGTGACAGTCCTGTCCAGTAGAGACTATTTGTATCACAGAACTATGACAGACTATAGATAAAACAGTGAAAGAACATAAAGTGGCCAGGCTGACAGTTTAGTTGACATTATAAGAACAGTGTAAGTGAAGAGTACAGCTCATCCGGAGGCCTCTTTGGTCTCACTGATCTCAGTTACAGGAGTAAGAGCTCAGTACACTTGCTGGGTGGTTTCCTACTGCACAACAAGAGCAACCATGTTGTCCACTTCAGAAAATTTCAGATTCTTTGACTTTCCCAGCAGCACTAAGAGATACAATAGGAGCTGAGACAGAATCAATTTATCCTAGGAAAGCTTTAACTACTCTAGCCTTGAGGACATCCTTCTGCCTCCTGCATGTTTCAGTCTCAGTGTTAGGTTTGATGGCGAAAGTCAGGTAGCTCTCCTCATTCAACAGACAGCCTTACAGAGCACCATACACTAAATAAGGCCTGGCTTCATTTAGAAGAACTACACTGTCATGGACTCTGATTGTATCTATGTACGCACGAGGGAGGCACATCACAGCTTCCTAAAGCAGTTTGCAATGCAGTAACACAGGAACAAAAAAGCAGACCGAAAAACCACTGAACATTCAATCCTGCGATGTATGGTGGATCCTCACATGGGTCATCAGTGGGTCTGGGTTCTTGACTTGTAGCACAGCTGTTTAGCACTTGAGCTGACAAAGTAATTTGTAGTAGCAGAAGACTTTTATCTTCCACTAGGGGGGAATGGATACACATACTTTGCTGGTGAGTTAACAGATCTTTGCTAGCCCATGAACAAATTATGAGACTTGGGGGTAGTAGGTTAACTGGTCCTAAGGCAAGGATTAAGAAAGTCATAGTCTGAAAATAGAAACACGCCCCAAGAATGATGCTTTGTCTCCTTTTATCTGTCTGTATTTCTGTGAGCTTTTGGAAATGCTTAGGTCAAACTTTTTTTCTGTGACTACGAGGGGGAAAAAATGAAAAAGTAGGACTTTAAGGAGAACACTATGTATTGCAAGATGCACAGTAAAAGTGTATGGATAGGTGAAACAGGTAATTTTTTGGTGACTGAAAGCTGAGTTATCAGTTCAAAAACCCTGAGCTGCCTGCACCATAGACAGCAGTTCCTGTACTACTCACAATGGCTCAAAGCTCCCTCAGTCCATTCACCACAGTCAATAGCAGCTGACCTGACAAACCATCCCAGCTGTTTCTACATCCAATTACTGTGAAGCAAAGGTGATATGACCTGACATTTAGTCAGAGATCTTTCCATAATCCGAAATAGTGATGTGAAGATCCCAGTTCTCAGACCTTTGGTTGCTGAAGTTGGGAGAGCTTTTGAGTTTGGGTCTCAGTCAGGCCCTCAGTCCTGCGAGGTGCCAAGGGCCCCTGGCTTCCCAACAGCCCTATATATGGATGCTTGTCTGACTGTGTCAGCTTGGGCCTCAGTTACTGCCCTCAGTTTTTGACTTCCCTATGCCTGTTCATTCTTCTATTAATACCAGTTGTCCACCCTTTTCCACCCTCGTGGGAATGAATTTTCATTCACTGTGGGCCTCTCCAGTTCCCACTGTAGTCATCGAGTGTTTTGCCATTGACTTCCATGAGAACAAGATCTGGCCTTTCCTATTTTTTCTCTCTTCACCCCTCCACAGCTGTCGTCCATCTATTCTTATGCTGTTTCTCTAGGCTTTTTTTTTTTGTAATTCTGTGTCCAATATTATAAACTTCATAATTTTTTTTAATATTTCTCTGGCCTCTTTATGCGCTGTAATCCGAACCCTTTGCTCTAAACCTCCCTAACTTTTCACACACCCATTCCCTCGTCCCGCTTTCATTTTGTTTCTTTTCCAACTTTTGGCTTTCCTATTTTAACCTCTCTGACTGACATAGGAAACAGAAAAATAAACGAAAATACTGAGACTTTCACACAGTAGCTGGATGAGGTTATGGTTTGAATTCATCAAAGGGTATTCGTTTTTCAAATTTTAATAGCCTGGGTAGGAATCTTGTTCATTATTAATCTGTGTTAGAATTGTAATGAAACACTGTGGTGGTGGTAATTAAATTTCAAGACAGATGCTTCATAAATAAAGAAGCATTTCATAAATATCAAATTATGCCACTAACTTAACATGTGCAGGTTCTCTGTCATTACAGAAATGTGATAATTATCTCTGGTTACTCATTACAATTTAAGAATGGATAAAGAATAGAAAATGTAGGCATGAAGGAGGGAAATACCTGTAGCATTGAGGTTTTCCCTTAGCTCTTTTACATGTGAGTTCTAGAGGGGTTTGTGTTTTTAATTCAGTGCTCATTTCAGCAGAGAAAATTCGTATGTAGTTAAGTAGTACCTGTCTTCAGCAGTACATTTAACTGTATGTTTCACTAACTGCTGAGCAGCACTTGTCCTTGCAACAGGCTCTCCCTTTGAACACTGCTTTGTTCCCACTGGTGCTTTCATAGATATGGTCAGTTGAAAACTTATTTTGCGGGGTTTTAAAATCTCTTGCAGTGAGACTGACAGGCCTGTAGTTTCCAAGGTCCTCCTTCTTGCCCTTCTTGAAAACTGGGACAATGTTTGCCAACTTCCAGCGAGCTGGGACCTCTCTGGTTTCCCAAGACCTCTCAAAAACCATTGAGAGAGGTTTTACAATTACTAAATTGTTGCAGTGAAGTCCATTTTGTGAATTGGAGAGAAGTTTCAGTTATGCATCACTGGCACACAATATTCCTCTAGCATATTCGCATATAAATACAGCAGTAGGTTCATCCTTGTATTGCATCCATGTTAATATTTTGTGTGTGCAGAGGTGTGCTTCATTGTGTAGCTCCAAATCATGTGGCAAAGTCCAGTCAACAGCTTTGTGGATTTAAATGCAAATCAAGTAGTTCTGGCATTTAATTTTTATTAATCGCAAAGTACTCTAAACTTTCTCAGAGTCTGATCTTTTCATCCTAAGCTTGTTTGATCTTCATCCAAGTAACCAGCATGATTCAATATTCTCCCAGGATATAATATTATAGTTTGCAAAGTGATTGTTAAATGCATTAATAATTTCAATGGGATCATTAATAACATCTCTTGTCAGCGACCTAGCTCGGATAATAACTTTCTTGTGACTTGCATGAAGTAAATTTTTTTTTCTGGGGGGAAGGGTATCCTGTTCCAGAGGTTTCTAGATGTCTTTCAGTTGTTTTCCAGTGGCTGAAATAGCTTTTAACTGTGGTATGTCTTGAGGTTTATGCACTCATTTCTAAGAAAATGTGATAATTGGTTAACCAATCATTTTTCTGTAGTTGTCCTGATTGCTTAACCTAACTACTCCACCAATATTTTCTGTAAATAACGGTAATTATATGTGTTTTTCATAATAATGTCTTGTTGATACAGAAGAATTTAAGGTAGCAAATGTGTATTGACAGAAGTCATGTTAATGTACTAAAATAGTAGGGCAAAGACATCTTGTGGACTGAAAATGAATTTGGCAGAATTTCAGCTTGTAAGAGCAATGTATCATCACTGCTAGTATTTTTATATCAAGATAGTCACAGAGTTGCAAAGGGTAGCTTTCTGGCTGTTGGCATATTGTTGAGAACCCCAAAATGCAATGTAACTTGGAGAGAGACAGTGATCATCTTTGTCTCCCTATTTACCCCTGCCAGACTCATAGATTGCTGTCTGGCAACGTTCATCTTGCCGATCACCATACCCTCCTTGAATGACAGCAATCTCTCCCTGTGCATCGCTACATTCCCTATATTGCTGTCTCCTCTCTACTGTGTGTGGAATAAAGCATGTCCAACTACTTGCTGGCCACAGTTCAAGCAAGAATCATTCTTCCTGCTTTATCTACCTTGCTATCGTGTAGCAATGGAGTCAAGGGCCAAGGTGTCTTCCTTTATCAAAGGAAATAAGTTAATACAAAAAATTCAGTTGTAGAAACAACAATATATCCAGCTAAAACAGTGAGAAGGAAATCCTTGCCAAATGTTGACATAACTCACTAGCAACCAGTTCTGTAAGAAGTTGCCTCTGTGCATTGTCTGGTGTGAGCAAGCCAGATTTCACTGTCTTAGGAAGATGAAGAAGTCCTTAGGTAGGTCTGCTTGTAGCTGTCCTTCTCTGAAACATATTCTGGTTACTCTTCTCTGCTGTCTCCTTCTGTCTGATGCATCAGTATTGTATAGCTGAAGAACAAGATTTATTATGTGCTATCAGCAGCAGTCCCACCTTTGGGTTTTTTTGCACATGCATTGAAATGGCAGGATGGATCCATAGCTGTAGACTACAATGGTTACTATGGTTTGCGTTCTTTGCATAGTGAATGAAGTGTATTTACAGGCGCAAGATAATTCATTTACTGTCCCATCCCTGGCAGTGTTCAAGGCCAGGCTGGATGGAGCTGTAAGCAATCTGGTCTAGTGGAAGATGTCCCTGCCCACGGCAGGGGTTTGGAGCTAGATCACCTATCTAGTAGGTTGGCCTTCCAACCCAAACCATTCTACAGTTCCATGATGCTATAATTCTATGTCTTCTTTCTAAGCCTAGAAATTTTAAATAATGTTTTTCAGAAGCATATTGTTATAATTGTAGTTTTGGAGGGTTATCTTGGATCTATTATTCTTCAGTCCTTTCCCTAACTCAAGTTAGAGTCACCCATAAGAATCTTCATCTTAAGTCAGCAACCAGTGGGTGCAACTGAGCAGGTTGTAGCAGCTGCGAAATGCAGGCATTCCCACAATGACCGTGTCATTGTGTGCATTGGCATAAGCATCACTCTTGGAACTTTGCCCTGTTGTGCTTACCCTCTTCCCTTACCTTTCACAGAAAAAAAAAGTTCACCATTAATGGTTGCTTTACTCTTCTGAATCGTCTCACTGAAGCAATGCCTAAACCCAAAATAGCGGTACACAATTAACTAGAGACAGAATTTTCCAACAAACTCCAGTTCAGACAACGATTAGTAGAGTGGAAAGAGGGATATTCAATCTGGCCTTGTTTTACACAGTCCCTATAGGTGTTCTTTATTATCAAGGTACTAAACAAGATGCTAATCCAGCATTGTAGCTTCATTTCTGTGAAGTTTTGTATCCTATAACTTTAATTCTTCTTTGCATGCAGGCAAACTGGGTAAGTAGTTATCTCTTCAGATGAGAGGCTGAAACTTATGTTGTTAGCATTACAGAATCATAGAAATTAAAGATGGAAAAATTTTATTAGATCATCTACAGTAGTAGTTCATCATCTTGCCAATACAAGCATTTTACTATAGAACAATGACTCCTTGCCCAAAGCCGCAGAGAGAATCAGTGTCAGAGCCAGGATTAAAACTTAAGGAGTTTCTGGCTCCCTGTCCTCTACTCAGACAGCGAGAGCATACTGCAGAAAAGCTAGATTGTCCAAACATTAACAAAAAACAGCAGGGATGATTTGATTAATTCAGATTTGTTGCTAAAAGGCCTGTAGTGTTTTTGATTAGCTCTTGGGCCCTCATCAGGCTTAGAGGGGTGTGTGTGGTAAATTTCCTTTTACCAGTATGTTACCTACAAGATCCTGAAGTGATATGTATTCTTGAGAAACCTGCAATTAAAACATTTCTTCAAGCAAATCCCTATGAATATATGGATCAGCATCTTTATGTTAAATAGGTCAGACTTAATCCTGTAAGCTCTTAAAGACAGGGCCTATGTTTTCAATGTGTCCATACAGTGCCTTAGGGGACACTCTGAAAAGTACTGTGATATGTATTAATAATAATATATATTTATTTACTGGGCATGAGAGCTAAAGTTAGAAGTTATTTCTGAGGGGTAGCTTCACTTGTTCATAAGAAACTGCACCATGAAAATTCTATATGCTTAATCTGCAGGGCTATACAAAATACCAGTTCTTTCACATCCCACACATATTTGCAAGGATGATTAGTACATGGGAGGTACTTAATATTGTTTTTATTACTGCATAGAACTCGGTGCCTATGTTTTTATAGATGCTCGTGTAGCACCTACAGAAAGAACACTTAAAATGTCAATGTTTGCTGCACAGCTTGGTTTTCACTTCCACATCAGAATTTTCACACACATGTTTCTACAATAAAAGTATTATTATTGGTACTGGAAAAAGGGCCTACTATTACAGATTTCAGATGTATCTCATTATAAGGTCCTGTTTTCAGTAGCTAAATTTTAACAATGTAAGGAAACTTTTCATTTATATGTATCCACCTCAGATAGGAATTTTTTGAGACAACTTCTAAGAAACTGAGAAGAAAAATTGCAACTATTTTAGTGACATCTGAATCTCTGTGTTTAGTAACGGGAATATAAAATTTGTCAAAAGGGTATCTTTATGTTAGATGTCTGCTTTCTGTTTTGAACAAAGTTTTCAAGATATTCTGAGATGTTCTGGAAGCAGTTTTTCTTCACTTAACTTTTCCCACTTGAAAATGAAGTTTTCCACTGGTCTGACTCTGTTTGCTCTTAAACACCAAGGTTTTTGCCTCTTCAGTGCTCCTTTGGTCCTTCCCCCATTGTCAGATGACTTCTCAGACACTAAAAAATGACACTCAGTGTTGAGTTTTACATTGCATTTTAGCAGGAAACTGAGAATGAGTGGTTACATGCTGTGGCAATGCAGAAGATAATGAGAATTAACTCTGCATGCAGCTAAGGTTGTGCTTTCACAATCACTTGAAGATGATCTAAGTAGATGCTTCTGCCAAAAGTGGTGACCTCACCTATCCCCAGACAATGGTGGCATATCCCTGCTTCTTGACTTTGAGAGAACAAATCCAGATCAGGACTACTAACTTTTCAGCTGAATTAGTTTCCTAACACTATCCATGAAGATGGAAGCACAGAAGTAGGAATAAGATTGCTTACCTCTGGCAGGGACAGGAAATGCTAGCTCATACAGGCAGCAGCTGGAATTATCTTTGCTTTGTACTGGCAGTCATGTCCTCCTTACTTTTCTATTGATGATATATAATCTTTAAATTCAGTCAGCAGTCTGTCAGTATGGAGATTAGTTAATAAGACATGGTTGATAAATGTCAATAGCTTTTGAATATGCTACTGGAGATATTTATCTGCTACTTAAAAATTATTAGGGATATTCCTAGGGATTTTGTTGTATGCCTGTACTTCCTTTATTGTGTTACGGACCAACCGAGTTGCACATTTAATTTGGTTGTGGAGGATGGAATTAATTTACTTTAAATGTCTGTAATGTAAAATTTGAAACTGACCTGACCACCTAGGCTCCCTTTAATCATCAGTGAAATGTTATTGGGACTATTAGGTTGGGATCTCTTTCAGTAATCTGTCATTAGGATTAATCATGCTCTAGAAATGCTTACCTTGCTCTATCGAGTAAATAAAAAAAAAATAATTCTCTGCAGATGAGTAGTAACATGACAACATATACATTGTTACGTGAAATGAAGCCAATCGAAAAGCCTAACCATCTAACCTGGTAAACCCAAGGACTGGTAAGGCAAGGAGAACGAAAAGATAAGGCTTCCTTTTGGGAATATCCATGCTAACATTTGTGGCCGTCATCTGAGTCTTACCGGTGCAACACTGCTGTGCCCTTCAGATCTTCTGGCTTGCTTGTAGCTGTAGTGTTCAGGTTGAGGGTAATTAGATATAAAGAATAAATTCTTCACTATGAGTTTATTGGAACACTGGAACACATTGCCCCGAGGAGCTGTGGGTGCCCCATCCCTGGAAGTGTTCAAGGTCAGATTGGAGTGATCTAGTGGAAGGTGTCCCTGCCCATGACAGGAGTTTGGAACAAGATCAACTTTAAGTTCCCTTCCAGCACAAAGAGTTCTGTGATTCTGTGAGATTTGGCCAGAGGGACTGGAATTGTTTGGCAAATTCATGATGCAGCTGGGAATAAATGGGGCTGAACACAGAACAACCAGTAAGAACAATCAGCTACCAACTCACTTCTTCTAAACCGTAGTAGTCTGTGCCATGCAGCAGGGTGTATCAGTCCCATTCATTTCATGACTCTTGGGTATCAGAATAGTGCAATGTGATGGATGCTGCCATTTCCCTACTTTCCTGTTTTAAAAATATAGGTATTGATTCAAAGTCAAGCACTGGAAAGTGAGAATTACCATTAAGTTCATCCCTAAAGGATCATCATCTATGCTACATTTTCTGTGAAAGAGAGATCTCATATGGGAATCTACACTATTCCTGTTCAAGGTTAGCATATTTCCCTGAATTTCAAGGTTATACAGGCTTGTGTAAAAAACCCCAAATCCAGATATGCCTGGAAAAATTAGTAGCCTCTCCCCACTTTTCAAGTGGAGGAAAAAACAAACAAGCAAGAACACGTAAGTCAGTCAGGTATGCTGTTGTACTGCTACATGCAAACATGAAAGTATTTAAACAAAAAGAAAATATTAAAAAAAACCAAACTGTAGGACTAAATAATCCTTGCAAAATATGAATAACTTTCTAAAACCTTTGTAAATATTTTTGGTTTTTTTGAAATTAAATCTGATGAATGCCACTGTGTGCAGTAATGTTGTCGTGCTTTGTTTGGTGTTATGAATCAGAGATCTAGCTACACAATGAAAATTAGACAGATTTTAAGTATTTGTCAAATTGAGGCCAAAGCAAGTAAAGTTAACATACCATTCAATTAAATTACGTTTTAAATATAAATAGTAGATACATGTTAACTTCAATTGAGTAATATGTAAGAAATAAACAGCTCACTTTCCAGCTGGGCATTTACAGCCCTTGGCAGGTAACTAACAGTAGCTTCGGAGAGATTTAAGTGGTCAGGTTAAGTGCCATGAATGGGAGCACAAGGTGTGAGAAGAGCTTCAGCACGTGAGAACGGGGGATGATCCCAATGAAAAGCACATATGTGCATTTCATATCCTGTGAATTCTCTGGCTCTAGTTGGAGATCATGCCATTGTTTCTAAATAGCTCTGATATTCCCCCCTGTGTAAGTGCAAAGCATTGTCAAAGTTTAATACTACTTCTGTGCTGTTCAGTTTTTTTAGTTTTCTTGGCACACTCCACTGAGGAAGAGGAATGCTCAGGGCTAAAAATGAATAACTTAATTACTGGGCAAAATTCTGAGTCCCTCAACTGAGTAGAACTCCCACTAATTTGAGAGGAACTTTTGTTCAATTGACTGCATAACTTGAGTCATTGTCCCATGTTAACCTCTGGTAGCTTAGTTAGTCTCATTGCAAGATACACAGGGAAAACATCTTAATCCTGAGGAGCTGAGTCTAAAAATGTGTCACTAAAAACCCTCTTCTCAAACAGTTGTTGTATTCTAGCTTCAGTCTGATTTAATATTCTCAGCTGCCGGAGATGCAGGGTACCTCTTCTACTCTAGACAAAGCTTTGGTTTTGAGTTACACTGCTGCATCCTGGGAGAGCAAGAGTGAAATTTTGGACTGTTTTTCAGTAAAACAAAATCTATTTGGAAATTACTTGCATGTTCTTGCAAGATGATTGCTTTTGCTATTCCAGCTAATTGCCGCAAGTTCACTGTAATTTCAGATGAGCAAGCCACTGGGAAACTTTGTTGTGTTGCACTCAAGGATGGTTGCATTCCACAGATGGACAAAACAGGGGGTCCTCCCTCCTGTTCTGTTTATGTCAGTCAGTTAGCAATATGTTCTGTAATATTTCTGGAAGAAAGAAATAGTGCTGCAAGAAATATGGCTTAAAAGACTGTTTTTTAAGGCTTCTAGTCTGGCTGCATGCATGGTTGCTTTGTTCTCAAGGCAAAAGCATCTTATGTGAGAACTATTACTAACATTTTTATTGCTTAAGGAGTTTACTATGAAAAGAATGTAAAGGAGAAAACCAGCCAGCTCCTTGACAGTTGTCAGCTTTTGTGACAATAAGGGTAAGACTTTCAGAAGTCTTCAATTTTACCTTACACTATGCATTTTCAGAAGCAAAAATAGCATTACATTTGATGGAATTTAGATCAGAATGAAAAAAAAAATCATTAGAAATTTCAGAGAAATAGAAAATTTCAGCTTGAATTGTCATCTGTTGGTCTCACATACTGACATTTATGGGAATATTTCCATTCTGTTTTTCATGTCTTGTGACTGATGTTATCACAGTCTTGCTCTAAATCTTGTCTTAATAACCTTAGTGTTAAGCCCCTTTTGATGGATTTAGGAAAAACAGTTTAAGACATTTGTTTTTCATTCAATGACTTAAAGTGGTGAATGATTTCACCATAACACTTCTAAGTTATTTGCTATTATCTTGTTAATCCAAAACATGCACCTTATTTTTGTTCTCAATTTGTCAAGTTTCAAGTTCCAGTTATTAGTTCTTGATATTTATCTTCTTTAATTAAAAAAAAAACCAACAAAACTACTACCAAAAGTACTCTTATTTAATCACTAATAAGCTATTATCAGGTCATCTAGTTATCCTTGGACAAACTGACTAGACTGAGCTGTTCTGTTCTGTCATTCTATGACTAATTTTCCACGCTATGATTCATTCTTACTTTGCTTTCCTGAGCCCTGCACAATTTTTTAACATCTTTGTTTTTTTAATGGACATCAAGAACTACACACACTATTCTAGTAGTGGCCTCACTGGTGAGAATCACATGTGAAAACCACTACAAAATGCATTATTCAACTGCTATTGCCATAGGGGCCAGATAGTACCTAGCTACCATGATAGATATAAAAGCTGTAATACATTCCATCCCAGCCTTTTCTTTGGTTTTGGTTCCTGTGGTTCTATGCACTCACCATGCCCGTTTAGCTTTGAGTTTTGGTTGTTCCAAAACTGTAAAGTGAAACTCATCTCAGCCCACAGTTCTTCCCTTTCTGCCCCCTGAATTTTGTGCTGAAACTATGCAAAAATGTGCATTTTTGTTATTTTTATTTAAACAGCAAAAATAGTTTGGCTCAACTGTGCTGAAAACTGGGTCATGGCTTGTTCAAAATATTTGCAACCCTTTCAAGGAACATTGGTTGTACTTAGGGCTTGTAAGGAACTCTCAATTTAACAGTTTTAGGTGGCAGGTGAGAACATTGTCCTGAGTTAAATGACTTTGCTTTTTAATGTTTCAGAATATGCCATTGTAAGATAACTCCTGTTCATTTTCTTCCAGTGAGTTAGTGATTGAAGTTAAAATATTTTTGTGTTCAGAAAGCGAGCTTCACATTGAATTTAAATTAAGTTTACTGAGTATGAAAATGTCTCCATAAGGAATTAAACTCAGGTCTGTTTTCCAATAACACCTGTGCTTGTGATTTCGTGAAAACACTGCCTTGTACACACTGGGCTCAGCATGGTTAGGCTGAGGGCTCACAACAAAGTCACATTAGTTTAACAAGGCATCATGCACCAGCAGAGCAACAGTTACAGCATGGATGTCCTCAGCTCAAAGCAAATATAAGGTCATCCAACAAGAATGTTCAGGCACATGGTTGAATTACAGAAGCTTTTTTAAGTCTTGGTAGCTGAATTTGTGCGTCCTCTCAGACAGTCGGTCATAAATTAATAAAACCTAGCTTAAGGCTCAAGGAAAAAATAGGAGGAAGGTTATACTGCCTTGCATGAGAAGGAGGCTAGCAAACAAGACAAACATAGAATGTCATAGAATTTCAACTGGTATATGGTAACACGATTGTCTGTAGGATGTAATGTATAACCATAATGCAAATTGCTTTTAAAAGTATATCTCTTGTGGTATGTGTTTAATGTTATGAAACTGCTGGTAAATGGACTCCAATTCACGGATTTTAACAAGGACTACAAGTCTTTTTGGCAAAATAGGCTGGATTTCCAGCAAATATAGAGCAAACTTTTCTTTGGAGGGGAACTGAGTAAAGTCTGCCTATTTCAGCTTTTTTTTGCTTTTGATCTGATACAAACCTATAGGCTTAAATTAAAAAAAACCCTACTCTTTAGCAACTGTTCAGTCTAGCTCTGAAAGTTGAATTAATCTGGATTTACGGGAAGAGTAGGTTCCGTATTAATGTGAATGGGAGAATGATAACAACTATGTACTTACATCATTTTCACTCTGAGCATGGGTGAGAGAACACCAGCTAAAATGAAGTTGTCAGTTCATTTATGTTATTTTTGTAAATAGATGGCAGCATGTTTACAAGAATTCAGTTGGTTCAAGGATTGAGGAAATCAAACCTTAGGCATGTGCTTTGAGATGATAGTAATTACCACAATTTTAGATTAGCACTGAGAGATTTTAAAAAGTGTATTTCATTTATTAAATCTCTATGCTATATCTTGAAATTAAAATACAAAGTAAAACCCAAGAAGTATGGAGCTATTAGGCATGACCGTTGCACAAAAGGCACGGAATCACAGGTTGCTGTATTTCTCACATGAAGAAACATGGAATTAAAACTCAGCAAGTTTTGAAAATCATTGCAAATTCTAGACCCATTCCAGCTCTTTGAAATTCTTGGGAAACCTTATAGTAACTCATGGTCTGAATTTTTTGAAAGCATGAATTAATACCTGAGTGAACTTTGGGGACTAGACACCGCATGATTCGGCTATGATGAAGTCACTGATGTGCTCCTCTGCAATGCAGTGGAGGAGTTGAAGAGATTTACAGTGCCAGGGCATCTACTGGACCCAAACCAGTTATTATTGACTTCCTTAAAAATAACGTAGAACATGAAACCAAAGTCCTGTGTAAATTTTTTTGGTTACATTATTAAGAGTGTGGAAAAGTTACAAGTCACCTGAGTTAATAGTACTTAGAAAAACCCTTGTGTAGGTGCCCTTTTGTCAGCAAAAAGGCACATTTTTCCATGTAACTGCACCTCAGAATATAATGCATCTCAAAGACAAAGTAATGAAGTATGGCATATTTGCAGGGATGCAGGAATTACTCAGAATATTTACTAGGATGATCTAAAGTTTGGCCAAAATCCCGTTGGTGAAAACCCTGAATATTTTTAAACTTGTGACAGCAAGCATGCAAAATCTTTGTGTGTTCCAGAAAGCAGTCACTCTTCACTTTAGCGAGCATAAGACATAGATACAGCTAAATAAAACATAAATTTGTCTGTTTCTCTTTCTTTACACCTTCAACTCAAACTGATACAAGTCATATTTTTCTCGGGTATCAGACAAATGTCTCCTTCAACTCACTTTTGTAGCTAATTTTCTACTTCAAGTTGCTTCTTGAGCTCATCTCTTAACCTGTTGTTATTTCTAAAGTGTCCTTTTGTTAAATCTCATCACTTTGATAAGATCATCACATGTTTTCCACTAGAGACTCATTGCTAATTATCAAACCACCTTGCTTCGTTGGTGTTTTGACTTCTTTCTTCACCATATTCAGGTACCAGGCACTGTGTGGTCACTCAGTCCAGAGCTGTGTATCTGACACAGGTTTGTCCACTACTCATGTAAGTTCCAGCAGACATCTCCAAAAGAAATCACCAGTCTGAAGACCAGGAACATGGATCACAAAGTTAATCAGGTAAAGGGATGTATATTATTAACATTTAATGAAGAGGTTTATTTACCATATAATTTTCCCCTCCATGAGAAGGCTTTGTCAGCTCTAGCATAACAAGCAAACCCTACCCAGCACAGATGAATACCAAATTTAGAGCCATCCCTTGTAAACTAATACCATCATGCTTCAGGTAGCTCTCTCCATATCTGCTATAATACCTAAACAAAATGGGGTGAGTTGAGGACAGAGTTGCAGCCCTAACTCTGAATTTCCTGGCTTTTGTGGGCTGAAGTCATACCCTTAATGTTATTTGAAAGTATTTTTTTGTGGTTTAATATATACTATAACTTTTTCTTTTGTGACAACTGGATTTATACTGGCTTCATCCCTAATACCACTGGAAACTGGAAGCAGGTCATAGTGTGAGCCTGTCTTCCAAATATTTTAAACAGAAAGTCACCATTCGGCACTCATCGCTCTTGTTCTCCAATAAAAGTTCAGTGTTCCATTTTCATTAGAATGATACCTCTTATGTCAATACCACATCCAACTTGTAGACTATTTGTCCTCCTGAATGCTAAAGGTGAACAAATGAACAAAAATCTCCTTATACTTTTCTGCTTTCTATTTTATTCATATTTATTCATATGAAAAGACACGGATTTAGTGAAAAAAAAATAGGTGTTTTTTCACTAGAAATTCTTTTCTTGTATTTTAATTTGATTTTCCATGGTTGATTCCATAGTTACTCTATTCTATGGTCAAATATTTTCATGCGACTGACTGCATTCAAATTGACAAAAATCTGCGTATCTCACCCATAAGTCCTGTTTAATGTCTTCATATTAAAGTCATAGTCCTTGGTTGTCTGAGTAACGTTGTATCACATGAAAAAATGAGTTTATGTGAAGTTGTTGATGTCAAGTCGTGCCTCCTAATGACTTCTCGGGTCACAGCACTGAAGTGTATTGCTGGAAGTCAAATCACTTCCATCAGAATGCTCTTCCTCCCACATATGTACACAAGCGTTAATTAAAAAAAAAAATCCTTGTCACACCAATTCTGTGTAGCAGTGGCTGCCTGCAGAATGCTGTCATTTTTCCTTACCACTGAATGACCTGCATCATTCTCATTCATACACCGTTCATTCATACAGACTCGGAGAGAAGCTGGATAAGAGGAAGTATTCCAGAGACAGGTCAGAAAAAACCTTGAACAGCTGATCTGCTCCCTGTCTGATCAAAAAAACTTTGCTGAGGTCACTTTTGTAATTCAAAAGCTTTTGTTGTATATCCATAAAGTCAGCAGACACTGGCTTATTTTTGGACAGACAACTGTTGTTTGCAATTTGCTTGGTTCCTCATATTTTCATAAAGGTGTAATGCAGCATTTCGCAGGTTGTAAAACTGATTCTCTCAAACTGGTTTGATTTTCAGGGCTTATCTCTGTTTTGCCAGGAGAATACTGATAGAATTGTTTTCTACTTCACGTAAAAATTGATAGGATGCAATTTTCAATGGTGGGCATTGTGATGAGTATATAATTTGGGGATGTGTTAGAATATGTCTCTTTTAAGGCTATCTGCAATTATTTTTTAATTTTATAAATTGAATAATTAAGCAATAATCATCACTGTCACTTAAATGGAAGGCTAGATTTTCTCTCACTTCAAGAAGCTGAGAAGCTGAAACAGTGTTAGCCTTATGGAGAATGGTCAAAATTAAATTTCAGAAGACATTACCTCTGTGCCAGCCACTATCTAAAAGGGATTGCTCAGAAGACTCTAAAAGGGATTGTTCAGAAGACTCTATAAAGTCTATATTTGCAGGAGAAATCCCTTTTACACAGATCTGTAATACTCTTCAATAATGTCTAATTTCATTAAAGAGCACTTAAGAAAGCTCCATTTTTGCAGCTGTCTTAAGCGTTTCCTCCATTAAACTAAACCTGTATAAACACTCTCTTCCTTTGTTGTCTGATGTAGCTTTCACTTTGAAGAGCATATGTAATAAGGAGGATAAACAATACCTTTTTACTCCAGAAAGTCAGTTGTGAAATTTTGGTATTTGGTAGATTAAGCGACAATTTTTTTGTCATCTTATTGGCCCCCAGTTTTTCTTACCTGTTCTGAGGTCCACACACTTACCCTTCATATCACTTTTACTTTTCTGACAATGCAAAGGAGTTGAGCTGTTTTTGGTTTTTTGCATGGGAGCATTTCAAATCTCCATTTCAATTGGAGATTGTCATGGTGAACCACATGATCTATTTCTTCCACCTTCCTTCCTTTTTGGTGGCTAGCAGAAGTGTGCATTGGGCTCTTGAAATCCCTGACTGAAAACCTATTTTCCTAGTAAGTGGTGTAAATGCCACTAAATTTAAGGTTTTCATCTGCATTGTTTTGCAGAAAGAGCAAAATTTCACAAGACTCTGAATTTGTCAACAATATGGTAATGTTTTGGTAAAGGGGACACCTGCCCAGATTTTCAGTTAAAAAATCTGACCAAAATGACAGTGGGGATATTGTGGCAGGTGAACAGTTGTAAGGTCATTGTCTTGCTGCATCTCCAGGCGGCAGATCATCTCTTGTTCATCTTGTTTCCATTCTTTTGGGCTGGTCTCTAAGTAGCAAAAGGAGCTTGTTTGCTCCCTCGAAGTACAGTACAGAGCAGAGGAATGTGTGTGTCTATGTATGGACACACATAAGTGCACAAAACCACAGAGGTTAGCTCTAACTTACTTTAAAATGTGTAAGTGTATTTGGGAGATGGAAACTAAGAAAATTCGTAATGAGACTGAATGTAGTCCAGGAACCTTGTAAGATTTGAGAATAGAAAGCAGTTTTCCAATCTTTCATGTATGGAAATACCAGATGAGTCAATGGGTGTTCTCTGAGCTAGGAGCTTCCAGGGCTACTTTCTCTATGTAAGCAGCATTGCCTTATGACTTGTTTTTAAAGGCCACCCAGTATCCACAGCCACCTCTGATTTAACTGGGGCTTGGGGTGCTCAGTGCCCCTGAAACTGGGCTTGTGGCTGCCGTGGTGCTTCTGGAAACCAGTCACAAGAAAACGGTTTAGGGAAATTAACATCTGGCATTCGGGTTAATGTAAGACTTGCTGAAGGTGACAATTCCTGGTAAAAAATTACACTGGAGATTTTAAAACAAACAAAAAAACCCCCCAATGAAACAAAATGAAAAAAAACAACAAAGGAAAGAAAACCTGACTTACTCATCATGTAATAACATTGGGCTTTTAAAATGCTTTCGACCACAAACAGTTTGGAGCAACCAACTGCAATCTATTAAATTTCAGCTCACAGGGATTTTACTTTTGCCTCAACCATTTCTTGTACATTATATAAGTATTTTTAGGAAATTCACAGTTCTTATTGAATTTAAAAGAAATAGCTAGCTTTATGAGGAGAAAATAATTAATATCCATAGCTTCTAAGGTAGACTTTGGAAACTAAGGAGATTTTTCACTATTGATTGATGGATGTGTTATATATTAAATTAATTTTCTTTTTCCTTCTGGGACTTATTTCATTTTAACTTTAGGGTAAAATCCAGCCTGATTTATGCAAGTGTCATTATGTAGAATGCTGGAATTTTTATTACATTTCTTTCTTTGGGATGAATAAAATAAGCAGAAGTTGCCTTAGAGAGTGTGTCTATCTAGAGAAAGATTTTTTTCAATATCTAGCTTATATGGGAGAGATTTTTAGATATAATAATTCATGAAGGAGGGATGTATAAGTAACACATGCAATATTTAAATGCTATATAGGTACTTAAAACTACAGTAATTCTTTATCCACATAGACCTTTCATTAGTTTCAATGAGAACTGAAAGCTGTTCATCTCAATGGTCACAGAAATAATTATTTTTGCACATTAATAAAAAAAAATAGGCTATGTTGTTTGGGTAATCTGTTTTGGAAGTCAAGAAGCAAAGAAATCCAGTGACTAGATCCTTCTTTCATAGATTTTCAGAGGCAGTCCATTATCAGCTATTCTACTTTTGTAGGGTTTATTAAATATTTTATGGAGAAGACTCATTTCACATTTTATCAGGCTCTGTTAGGATGGTGGTTCTTGTATCTAGGGATAGACGTGCTTAATGGCTATAAGTGTTCTATAACGCTTCTTGGAAGCTGTTTAAAGACAATTAGTGTTTGCTTTGGAGCTGTGATGCTTTTAAGTCTTTTTAGAGAATCCATGTAATATCCTTTCCTTTCCCCACTATGCTTCTTTGTTTTTTGGCTGTGCCAGAAATAAACAGCTGAATGATTTGTGATATGAAATTTATGAACCAATTTTTATCAAAGTTGACATCAAAACAATTTTGAGTTGTGTCATAAGAGATGGGGATGTGGGGGTGAAGATTGGGCCTTTCCTTACGTGGAGGAAATAGTGGCTTTCAGGTAACAAGTCTGAGGTGGCAGGTTCAGAGAGAGAGAAAGGAGCTCCTTGGTGAGCCAAATGTAAATAGTCCAGTCTGTGGGTGAAGGGGCAGTAGGAACAGGAGGCAGATTTAGCTTGGGAACTACTTCTGATTTTGATACCTGATTTAGAATAAAACCATTTTCAGCTTGGTCCTTGTAACTAACTGATGGAAGACTTAAAAGACAATGTAAGTTGTGGGGGGAAAAAAATTACTTGGAAACATTACTTGCCTACCTATTTTGCCAGGAGAATACCACTGGATTTGGTTTCCATTTCATGCAAAAATTGATAGGATATACTTTGTGATGATGGGCATTATGCTGAGTGTATCATTTAGGGATGTGTTAGAATCTGTCTCTTTTAAGGCTGTCTGCAATTATTGTTTTATAAATTGGACAATTAAGCAGTAATCATCACTGTCACATAAATTGAGGGCTAGATTTTCTCTCACTTCAAGAAGCTGAGAAGCTGAAATAGTGTTAGCCTCATGGAGAATGGTCAAAAGTTACCTGTACTATGCCTTCTGCTTGAAAACAAAAGAAATATATTCTTGAGTTGAAGAAATAAATAAGTACTTACACACTCAGTGCTTACACAAAACTCTCTTGGTTTCAGGGGAGATGCTCCGTGTAACAGAGTGAATGAATCTTAAGCCTTTAGCCTTCCCATTTGCTTTTCTGGGGATAAATTCAGGCAGAGGTAAGTATGTCTGATACAGAGTCTGTGAACAATCATGAATTAACACCCTACACAGCACTCCAAATTAATACTTTTCTGGGAAAAAACATCTGTGTATATTATAATAAATTATCCATACTACTGTAATTTAGTATATTGATAAGGTAATTTTAGTAAAATTGTTCTAGTTATGAAGCTTTTCTAGAGTTAGGCTTTGTCTTGTAGTTCATGGAGCTTTATTTACTGAAGAATGAAGCCAAAAAACGTGCTTTGCAGTTATTTGAAAGCACGACTTTTGAAGAGCATCGTACTAACTCTGTAAAGTTCAGCAAATATTTTTGAGATTTCCGGGAACTATCTTCCTGCGTAAAAAAAGGTGATAAAGGAACATTTTCTACTGGTACTGAGGTTACTGGGGAAAGTTCATGGACTCAGGGAGGTTTTCAGGGTGATTAACCTCAGGTGCTAAGGTTGATCCATAGTACTTTTTCTCTGAGAAATAACTCATACTGATCTGATTAGATTAAAGAGGGTGCAGCAGATCATGTTCTTACAACTGTCTGTACCAACACTTGTGGATGAAAAACTGTATATTCCAATATAGAACAAGGCTCTGTATTAGACAAAGAGACAGGTGGAAAGGTCTGAATTTAAAAATGCTCTCCAATACTTCTTTTTGGGTTCCTCATGTAGGAGATGATTACCTGCCTGATAAACTAGATCTGCACAGAAGATCTTCATTTCTTCATGAATTATTGTCTCTGAAGCTTTTATTGTTCTGGGTAGATAATAACTAATACAGGTGACTGCATTACTAGTCCTGATGTCTTCCCAGGGAGAACATGGGTAAAAGTTCCTCCATGAAGTCAGTCTTGCAGAGATCAGCTCAAAGAGCCACTGGCTCCATCTCCCCCTGGATGAAGGGAAAGTAAATGTCTCATTATCAAGATATTGTATCATTTCAAGGTTTTAAAACTTACCTAGGACCACTTAAAGAGACACAATGGATTAGACATGCAATAACCACAGAAACTGTAACAGAGACCCTCTGGGACACACCAATCTGTGAGAGTTTTGTGAGCAGGAAAGATAAAAGAAAGGTTAGACAGGTCTTCAGTGAGCTGAATGTCTCTCACATTTTTTTATGGAATAATATAACTGAACTGTGCTTAACTCAATTTAAAATTTTACTTTGTGGTTGACCTTTTCCTGCTTAATGACACAATTTCAGTGGTAGGACACAGGAGACATGCCAGTTACAGTGATTAAATTAAAAAAGAAACCCATTAAGAGAAACCATGTATATTGTTGCCTAGCAGAGAACCAAAACATTGTTTTCCTGAAAGCCACATGAATTTATTTTCCGGGTGTTAAAAAGGGCATTGGACATCAATAGAAAAGAACTGGAGGAGAGAGCTGGCTTGTAGTAGTTGTCCTTTGGATGATAATTATTATAATATCTCCAAATGATTTTTGTATGAAAATAAACAGTGAATTTGAAAAATAGTGCCAGATTTAATACTGTTAAGGTCACACTCCAAGTAGATGTTTTAAAATGTGCTTCACTTTATTGACTTTAATTACTGTCTCTCTCTACATAGTTCCAGATGTTGCTTCAAATCTGATATGTATGAATGAAGACTTAATCTTTTCCCTGTTAATCCCTTTTGCCTTCTTTCTAATCAGTATGAATAATGCTAATCTGTTTACTCAGCCCCAGAATCCAGGCAGAACCTTTGGGTTGGGCTTTATTCCAGATCTTCACATCCAGGCTCTGCATGCATCTTTGCCATCTGAGACCTCTGTTCTGAGCTGGGGTAAATTTGTCTCTGACCATGTCAGTTTATATACCCTAACTATATATAGACAGCAAAAGCAAATAGTTTAGATTAGATAAATTTTTAGCAGGCCACAGTTGGATAAAGTGAATCCCTAAATGAGGTGATGTGGGCCTGGATCAAGGATTTAGCAACATGTAAGAAAAGAAAAGGTGGAATATGAAAGATGATCTGGAGAAGCAACTTTAAGGCATAGCATCATTTTGAGACGTCTAGGCAAAAAGGTTGTTTTTATTCTGTCTGGAATTAATAAGAGCTTCTTCTTTCTTTTTTTTTTTTTTCCCCTTAGATTTGCAAAGAAAGGCAAATCCCTGACTTTTGTTCTCTTCAAAACAAGAATTAAGATACATGTGTTGGAAGAATATTACTGGAGTCACCCAAAGTGTAAGTATTCAAAAAACAATGAGCTTTGAAGATGGCATTGAAAAGCACAGTTTTTACACCAGGCAAGGAATAGGTGCAGCAAATTAAACCTCAGCCAAAGGATTCTGTTAACTTTTGCTAGTAGAGGCAATGGGCTGATTGTGACAGTTTATGTTCTCTTCAGTCCCTGAAGACTTGAAGCTGTAAGAGTAGGCTACCACCTGGGAAGATTGTGCTGGCTTCGTGGCCTAGAATGCAGGCTCATTTTCCTGTGATTTGGAGAATTGTTTTTGAATCAATCAAATATGTTAAGCACCAGAGCAATTCCTTCCTTTTCTTGACACTTGAAGTGAATGATCTGTCAATGCAAATGCTTAATTTTCTAAATATGAAGTCATTTGGCATATAAACTGCATGGATTTTTGCTTGTTTCATGTCTATGACATACAAAGTCTAAATCTGTGTTTGATAGATGGAGGGGGAGAAAGGTCTCTAATTTACTCCTGTTTTGTATTTTAAATGTTCTCTTACATTCCTGAGTGAAAAAAGCAGGGCTTTTAATAATAAGTTTTTCCTCTTTTGTTTGTTTCTTTATTTGGATTGGTTGCAATTTTTTTGCAATTTATTAAAATGAAAGCTTATTTTTAAGCAGGAAGTAATCAATTTAATTATTCTGTCATTTCTTCGAAACTTGATGCCAAGATTAGCTATGGTTTCCTGAAGATATTTAGGTACCTTCCTTCTTTTATTTTTATTTAAATTTTGGGTGACTGTTCTGTCCTCTCAAAAAACAAACAAACCAACAACAAAGATGGTAAGTGTCCTAGCATTAGTGGTGCACTTACCAAACTGAGAATATGGTTGCCATGTCCCTTCTGGAGGCATTGCTGAAATGCCCCTGTACAAGGAATATATCTAGTTTGCCTTCTTACTGCTGATATATTTAGTGTATATCCATCTTTCTTGTGACTGGGTGTTGTGATGCCTTCTCAAATGCAACTATTTCTGCTCTAAAATTACCCCATCAATACAAGCAGATGTGGTTCTACCTCAGATTTCCATTTCTTCAACATCAGGGCTATGCATATGAGGTGTTGGTTTGCCGTTGGAGATTATTTTTTTGGTTTGCTTATATGGACTCCAACTACAACTGAAATGGATTTTTATTTATTTAAAGAGGGCTATGAATGTTCTTAAGATAGGTATTTAGATTACCTGAATGAGTACCATTTCTGCAGGCAGGCAAGACACATCTACTTAGTCCATGTTTCCAGGTTTTTTCTACTTCTCCGGCAATTTGAAATACAAAGTCTCATCTGCCTCTTTCTGGTGTTCATCCCACTGGGATAAAAAGCCCAACACTACATGAAATCTAGTTTTTTTTTTCCTTTTCGAATGACTATTCAAAAATGTTCAGGTATCCAAAATCTCTATGTGGTATTCACTGCTAAGGATAACCTAATTTCAGGAAGACTGAAAGTAATAGATTTCATGGGCATTACTTAAGTAAAATTACCACCTAAGTGAAATGGGAAAACATCACATGAAAACCAAACAAAACTGTCTTGTTAAAAGATGTCTTAAGCCCAAATGAAGTAAGAATATAATTGAGTCTAGTTAAAAATCGAGGTGAAACTCTGGAAGAAATTTGCAGGAAACTTTTCCATTTTGTTTTACAGAAAATGAATGGATATGTTCCCATTCCTGTGGAAAATTTTGGAGGTACCTCACATAATTTATAATTGATTTTCCACTAAACTGTTGAAGAATCATTTTTTCTTCTGTTGCTAAAGTGCAGCACCAGCAAAAAACCTGCAGAATATCTTGGCAAATTCTTCAGAAATTACCTCTACCTCAAAAACCTGAAACTATGAATTTTTTTTTGGTTTGTTTTTAGGGTTTCTTGGGATTTTTTTTTTTTTGTATTTTTTAAAAAAATACCATGAACATGTGGAATGACATTAGTTCCATAATTCAGTAGAGTCATAGTACTGTAGTACATTTTAGTAGAACATTTCAAATGACACTTTAAGGTAAATGGTATACTTTTAAATTTGAAATGTAATAATGCCTTTTTAGAGCTCTTGGATCTAATCTGTGACTTAAAAGCGATACACAAACAAGTGTCAAACCTGCACTTGGTTTGCTGTTTCCTAGATTTCCAAGAGTCTGGATATTAGAACTTTTAAAATAATCATCTCATGAGTTTTATTACTGTATAAGGAGTCTCTCAGCTTTGAGTTGCTGCTGAATTTTCTGCAGCAACAAAAATGCTTTATGATCTGGAGAACAACTTAAAGAAATCAGAAGTTCCATTTAGTGTGTGAGAACTTTTCCCACAACTTGAGTGCAGTACAAAGAGTCATTAGAGTCAGCCTGAATAGACAAGTTCACTAGAAATCAAGGTGAAATTTATCCTTTAGCCTGAAGTACAATTTTATCTGCACTGTTTTGTTGTCTCACATTTGATATAGATGGGAGTGAGATGTCCCTTTTTACTGCTCATTATTGTGGTCATGCTGTGTAGGACAAAGTCTTCAGCTAAAGGTGAAAGTTCTTTGGAATTAAATATACATTTTACTGCTGATGTCAGGGAGATTAGCATTTTGCCCTTAGGTTCCATAAAAATCAACCTGGAATCATTCCCTATTGTCGTGGTAAAACCCCAGTTAGCCACCAAGCCCCACACAGCCCCTCGCTCACTCTCCCACCAATGGGATCAGGGAGAGAATTGGAAGGGTAAAAGCTGGAAAACTCATGGGTTGAGATAAAGACAGTTTAACAGGGAAAGCAAAAGCTGTGCACGCAAGCAAAGCAAAACATGGAATTAAGTCATCCCATCCCATGGGCAGGAGAGCCATGTCCAGGAGAGCAGGGACCCATCACATCCAACGATGACTTGGGAAGACAACGTCCATCACCCCAAGCATCCCCACTTCCTCCTTCTTCCCTCTACTTTATACAGAGAGCGTGATGTCACATGGTCTGGACTATCCCTTTGGTCAATTTGGATCAACTCTTCCATCTGTGCCTCCTCCCAACCACCCAGGCACCCCCAACTGGCAGTACAAAAAGCAGAAGAGGCCTTGGCTCTGTGTAAGCCCTGCTCAGCAATAACAAAAATATCTCTGTATTATCAAACCAGTGTTCAGCACAAATCCAAAATACAGCCCCATACCACCCACTGTGAAGAAAAATAACTCTAGCCCAGGCAAGACCAGCACACCAATGCACTACACTAATTTTTCAATCCTGTCCCTGTAGCATCTTTTGCAAAATTACTGACACAGTGGATTGTAGAGACAGCTAAATGAGCGGGTTTCACTCGTTCTCTCAAGCAACAGGCATTAAGCAACCTTTTATCTCCTAAAGCCCTTGAGAATATGTTTTAGTTCCGCTGTGGTGTTTGTGCTGATCATATCACTGATATGAGAAAGAGTGTGTAAGATTAGTTTCACTGCCTGTACTCTTATGTATTTCACATTTCACTCGGCACTGGTGAGATTTACAGATACTCTTCGAGAAATACTTCTGCCAGTATTTTCTGTTGCTACAGAGCCATTATATAGCTTGAAAAGTACTGCTTAAGATATTGGTGCGTACCTTTGTTTCCCTTTTCCTAACAGCTAATATTAGGTTGTGCATATTATCTTGCTATAACTTAGTTTTACTCAAGCTCATTTTCAAAATGCCCATTTTTATCTATGTCTGGATGCACGGCCAAGACTGGATATTATCAAGTTTTTTGACTTGAAAACCTTCAAATGAATGCAAGAATATTAACTGAAAATTCTGAACTGTAATACTATTTACCTGACAATATTGTTACCACATGAGGTTCAAGCCAGTGCTGACTGCTTTCTACATGTGTTTTATGCCTATGAATTATAGCCAGGTTCTGCACTTCACATAGAGTATTTCTAGTTTAGATATATTCTATATTTAATAAGTTGATTCCTGTCTTCAAATTATTTAGTGACTGATATTGGAAATAAAAATTTTTTAAAAATCCTACTTGGTCTTTGACATAGAATTTAGGTTTTTTTCCCCTTGGAATGCATATCTGTTATTCATTTTTTTGGTGATGACTGATCGTTTCTTAGGCTCTAAACGTATGTATATATAATGCAGATCAACCGAGTTTCACCTTATTTAAGGTAATACCTGTCTTTGAGACACTAAAAGGAAAGTATGAAATCTGACTTCAGATTAGCAATCCGTTATTGTATTGCTTCAGGTTTCAAGATAATTGTCATGCACTCTCTGGAATCTCAATTAATGACTCAAGGCTTCTATGCTCAGGTATTTTTGCTGTGGTGGACTTTGGCTGTGAAGCTTCTCATGCTGGTGTTTATGAGTGCGACACAGTTTTATTTCCTGAAACGCCATTAGAAGCTTATTTGATTTATGTGACTTATTTGTAATTATTTAGGATGGTAATTCTAATTCTTTAAATTTTCTGAGCTGACAGGTTAGCTGGGTACCATAAAAAGGAGTCCTTTTCATTTATTAATTGTTTATTTTGGTAATAATAGAATGCCACTTCATAAATAAATTGATCTCTAAGCTCACAAAGACAAAACCGTCAAGGAAATTAGTGGCAAAAGAACTCTCACCCTTTCCCCCTCTCTTTGAAAAAGGAATTATATCCATTTTCAAGCTAACATATCCCAAGGGAAAATTGCTGTGAAACTTCTCTCTCTCAAAGAAAGCTCTTCAGTCAGTTAAAAAATAACGGCCAAAGAATTACTCTGCATCTCCTGAAGGTTACTATAATGCACAGAAAAATAAGAGGGCACAACTACCTTTCTATAAGCTGTGTATTAGCGTTATTTCCACAATTTTATGAGTTCTTTTTAGTTGCTGTTAATTTAGACTTGTTCAAGTGGGGTGATTCAGATGCAAGTTCCTCTGCATAATTTTTTCTGGTTTCTGTTTTTTTTTTTAAAGAATAACTTTTCAACATAATCAATTATATGCTGGAAGACACCTTTGGCTCAGATAAATACATGTTTGGAGTAGGAGTGCAATTACATGTAGGACTTGAGAGTGTATGGTGAGATCCTTGGCTATTTTAAACATGTCTCTGAACAGATTCAAATAGATGAAAATAATCCTGGGTATAAAAGTGGTAATATAAACTAATCCACCTTTTTTTTTTAATGAAGTAGTTTGTTAAGTGCAAAAGAAATTGTAAATACTCCAGACTAAGTTATCTTCCCTTCTTATCTCTCATATTTTCATCTGCTGCGATGTCTTTTAGGCATACAAATTCATTCTAATTCAAATTTGTTTTTCTTTCTTTCCATTCTGACTTCACCTAGCCTTTCACCTCTATTACTCTTTTCCACCACACAATCTGCAAACACTATCTATGCTTTTGGAGCCAGTGATTCTCTTTGACCCAAATTTGTATCCAAGGTGCTACAAACAATAAGATACAATAAATACCACATAATATAATATTCAATTCTGCACTGTGATTGGAAATGTGGAAGGAAAATTATTAGTGTTTTGTACAGCACGAAAAAAATTATTGTTGCTGAGTCGTGTGCTGCAGAAATTTATACAGACAGCTGAAGCTCTTTTGACATATTAGCGGCATGGTATGCAAGAAAATTCTGACATTTTCCATTATAAGGTGCTTTTCTTAAAATTGCTTTTAACTTTGCTAGAATTAAACTGTTGGAGTTGAAATTGGCTTGTCTGACCGGAGCTGGTTTTATTCATTTAAGTTTCAGTTCCACAGAACGTAAGTTTTACACATCATCTTACACTTGTCATGACAATGACAATTATGAGTATAGACTTTGGAGCAGGGATTTGATACCTGAGAGAAGAATGTTTTGAGTTTTAGGGATGGATCATTTACTTGCCCTTGAAAACTTGTTCAGTTTTGGCTAATTTATAATTATTTGAATAGTCTTAATTTACACATCCTCAGTAGAGTTTTGTTAACAAATTTTTGCACACATTTTATGAATATGCTTTAGGTGTGCTCAGTCTGCTCAGAGAGCCAATGGGCAATTTACACTGTTTGAAACATCTTCAATCTCATTGAGGAAATATCCGTTTTCATTGTTTTCAGGACACTGCATGAAGAACATCCACACCATGCAAAATTTTAGTGTTTTCCATGCTGGCTTGGGATGACCTGCTCTATCTGCATTGCACAGAACAAGTGCAGTTATTCTTGCCTCTAAACAGTGCTGACCTGCACTGCTTCTGATCCTGGCTTAGCTAGCTGCGTTAGGTATCTTCATTTTCTTCCCTCACCTATTGTAATTATACTGACTGCCTGTCTGTAGTCTCCATAATCTTGCTCTTGCTCCCAAAATATCATGGAGAAGGTAGAGGGGAGGAAGGGTGTAAAAGAAAGGGAGTGGAGGCTGAGGCTGATCTGCCCTAATGAACGTAGCTTTAAGCAATTCCCTTTAGCAAATCAGACTTTTTACCGAGGTCTGTAGAGACAGTACAAGGGGCAGTGGTTTTAAAGTGATGGATTTAACTTGGACATAAGGAATTTTTTACAATTACAGTAATGAGAGCCTGGAACAGGTTGCCCAGAAGAGTTGTGTGTGGCCCATCGTTGGAAGCATTGAAGGTCAGGTTGAACGAGGCTTTGAGCAAATTGATAGTGAAAGATGTCCCTGGGGGGAATGAGCTAGATGATTTTTAAAGGTCATTTCCAACTCTCACTTTCTCAGCTTCTTCTCTTGCCATTTATTGCATTAGTTCAGGTTGTAAATGACTGTGTTGTGATTCTAAAAGTTGTGATTCAGATGAGGACCAATAGATTACTTCGGGTCAGACCTCTAGTTTACAAGATAAATTTCAGGAAATTACACTAAAAATACTGCAAGGGTGTTGTAGTTGAAAAGTCAAATACTTCAAAACTGTGCCAAAATTGAAGATACTTGTTCTTTTTCCAGCAGAGCTGTGTGAATACCTTACAATGGTACTTTTAACTGTGTTTTTGAATGCTAAACACTTTTCTTTGCTCCACTGATGAGGAAAAGTTGCTAAAGAATGGTAAGACAAATGCTGGATATTTTGATTGCTGGACAAGATGGATTAAAAGCGTCAGAAAGCAACAAGTGAGGAAACGAGAGGAGGGGAGGGGCATTGTTTGCTCTTCATTTCACTGGCAGATGGCAAGTGATAAAAGAGTGTGAGGGAAGGGAAGCTGGATAAAGCTAGTACTGGTTTTGCATGACTTTGTCTAAGACAAGTGCACCGACCCATCTGATTATTCCATGTGGGTCAGAAAGGTACCCTCAAAAAGGAAGCCTTTTACCCCTAGTGAAACAAGAGCTTCTCACCTTCTGTTCCCTTTTTTTTTTTGCTACTTTAGTGAAATGATTAATCCATCCTGTGTTTATGCTTTTGGCTGAAGCACCTATTCCTAGAGCAGCTACGCCCTTCCAGCCTAATTGTGGGCCATTAACACCCCATGGCTTGCATACCCTGCCTTAAAGGCCCTCACAGCTGGACCTCCTCAGTCCCAACAACTACCTCCATCCTCCCACCCACAATGCATTCAGGAGCCAAGCTCTCTGCATGCCTATTCCCCTGCAAAGTCAGAAAGGGACCACTATTCAAAAACCCATGGACCAGGCATACAGCTTTAAGCAACAGCCAAAAATCTGAGTGGGAGGAACACCTGCAGCTGAACAGGAATGTGTCAGCAAAAGTGTTCAAACAACAAATTTTTATTCCCTGAGGGGGCAAATATGACCCATAAATTGCCAGAAAATGAAGTGGGAGGGAGATCTGGGGGGGATGTGAGTGAATAGGAAATAGAAAAGGGATCAGGGTAGTTAATATGCCCACCACTCAGAAATTCCTTAGTAAGTTAGCTTGGCCCGCTAAGGACTAAAACTCTCAAAATGCCAGTGTAGCAGTTCTTACACATCAGGATTTTTGAGAGGACTAGAAAGGCCCCAGTAGATGTCCCGCTGAGTAAATCCTGCTGACATGCCTTGCTTCCCTGGGCCAGTTTGGAAGCATAAGGGGTGTTTCTGAGTACTGAGGATAGAGTGAGACCCCACCTGGAGTACCGTGCACTGTTCAGGTCTTCCCAGCAAAAGAAGGACATGGAACTGTTGGAGCAATTCCAGAGTAGTGCCATGAAGTCAATAAGAGGACTGGATCATTTTCCCTTCTAAGACAGGCTGAGAAAATTGGGGCTGTTCAGACTGGAGAAGAGAAGGTTGCATGGAGACCTCACAGCAACATTCCAGTATCTTAAGTTGGATTACTGGGAAGTCAGAGAGGGACTTTGTCAGGAACTGTCATGATAGGACAAGAAGTAATGGGTACAAATGGAAAGAGGGGAAATTTAAGTTAGATATTTGGAAGAAATTCTTTACTATGGGGATGGTTAGATGCTGGAATAGGTTGTCTGGAGAGGATGTGGATGCCCCAACCACAGTGGCAGTCTGGCAGTGTTCAAGGCCAGGTTGGATGGGTCATTGACAACCTGGTCTAGTGGGAGATATTCCTGCCCATGGCAGTGGGGTTTGGGACTAGATGATCTTTAAGGTCCTTTCCAACCCCTTAATGTTCTATGATTTGATCCCATATCAGGATTCAGCTGACCTTTCTTCTCTGGTGTCTCCTGCAGCTGGCCAACACATAGTAGCCAAGGGAGCAGGTTTTTGGAGGAGGACCAAAAGTGTCATAGAGGCTACTGTTCACACAATTTCTCCAGCCCTTCCTGCTCTCAAGGAATCACTGATTCTCTCAGACCCAGTAGCTGTTGTACAGTCAGCCATGACGATTCTACCAGGGAATCCTGCTGCTCGAGGAATGTTTGGACCTCTCCCAGTGGAGCCTGACAGGTATCATGTGTTTGGAGGCTTAGGGGACATCTTGAAGGTTCATCTGAGAAGCTTCCCCTTGACACTGGGGAAAAAGAATCTGAAAATATGATGGGAGAACAGAGAGGATAATAAAAAGAGTCTGAGTACGGGAACAAAAATATCAAGGTCAAGTAAAAAAGAAGGGATGCTGAGGCAGCCAAAAGGTTGGATAGATGAAGAAGTCCAGTTGCACAGTCTTGAGAGCTAGTGTACAATATCCGCATAAAGGCATGGACAAATGTTGTCATTTTATGTTGCATGAGAATTGATCCAGATAGATATCCAATAGATATCAACAGTACCAGGGCATTGTGTTATTGTATGTGTGGTTGATACAACCTGGAAGACTTCACAATAATGCAGTCACCTCATCAGCAGTTGTTCTGCACTGGAAGGTTGGCTTCACAATCTCAACTGATACCTGGTAAGCAAGGATAAGAGGGGTATTTGCTTTAAATGACGCAACAGAACTCTGATTTAGATGCATACATGTTACTCCTCTGTCTGTCCACAAGGCTTGTTGGTTGATCTGTTTTACTGCCAGTTTTTATCTGCTTTTCCAGGAGGATGTTGCTTAGATTATAGAAACTTGCCATTACATTTGCTATGAGGCAAGGGTGGAAAGAAACAGAACACCTTATTGGATTCGTTAATGAAAAATATCTATGCTTATATTATGTAATTATTGGAGCTGGCACTTCGTTCTGTCAGTTTATTGTTTCAAATTCAAGCTAGCTGTCTTCAAATGCTATATAATACTAAGATGTGATTTCAGACATTTATTTTAATGAAACTATTTTTATCAGCACCTTTGTAAGGGTTATATGTCTATTTTGCTTATCTTTGTAACACTTAATCAATGAGATTCTTTCTGGTAATTTTATTTTTCATTTGATTTTATCTCCTGAGGGCAAGTTATTAACTCTTTTAGTGTCACTATTCAGGTGTCTGCAGTTTGCATTTTGCATCTGAGATAACCTTTAAAATATTTTGTATTTTGCCTAGTAAATTTCACTTTTTTGTTCAGAATAAAGAAGACTAACTACAAGATTCTCTCAGTGACAATTCTGACAGTTTTCCAATCTTCTTTAATTTTTCTATTTAATTACCCTTTAATGTTTGCCAGAAAATTAAACTAATGATTTAGAGGTTTCCTCAGCTAGTTGAAGACTCTTGAACCTAAGATATCTGAGTTTGTAAATGTTTAGTTGTCACAGAGACTACCTCACATCCTCCTTGGTTATGCATGGTTAACTATTTCATCTATCAGTAATACATTCAGAAGTAGCTACACATCTCGATTCCTTCCAAATTCCATTGAAATATCTACTGGACTTTTCTGCTTTTCCTTGATCCCACTTCACCATTCCACTGTCTGAAGCTAGCTATTGACTTATAATTAATTCATTGAGTTTCTTGCTTTTGGAATACTTTTAAATGCCTTATTATTTAAAATTTGTTGATTTATGAAAACTCATTCATTCGAGTTACTAATCTCATTACCCACTTACTTCTATTTGTATTTTGTAGTAATCTCATTGGTTTTTTAATTCCCTCTCCATGTATACATGTACTATATGCTTGTGTATGTATATAGGTGTAAATACAAAATTTATGTGATTGCTTTCACCAAGAAGATCTTCTTCAGTCCAGTGTATTTTTTTTTGAATCTGAGGTATCTTGGTCATCCAGCAAGATGCTCCTGAAAAATTCCCAGATGTTTTAGCACTTCTTCATTTAAATGTATTTTTCCAACTCTAATCTCAACTGTCCCTCTCAGTTCCAAAACCCTGCAGGTTTTAAAAGATCCAACAAGAGATATTTCAGGTTGGTGACATGTTCTGTTTGCATTAAATAAATCAAGCCTCATTTCATAGGGCAATTTTTCAATTTTTCAATTTTTGTAAAAGCCATTAACTGTTCCTTATTTATCATAATGAGGTCCATTATGGTGAGTAATTGATAATGGACATTACTGAGTTACTTGATATCCCATGCAGGATTTCTGTGTTAAGAAAAAAATCCATTAGTTCTAGAAATTTCTGAAGTTGTATTACTGATTGTGTAGACTGAGAAAATGATCTGTAGGATGAAAGTCACTTTAGGTAACAGAATTTTCCTTTCTGCTCTTGCAACCAGATTTTTTGAGGGGAAGATCCTATAATTTTGTGAAATGTGGTAGTCTGCTGAAGAGACCTTCTAGTTTGGTTTTGTTTGTTTGGCTAATTAGTACTTTAACCACGAACACTGTGGAGCCCACTCAGTCATCTATGACCTTCTAATCATATAGCAGGATATTGGATGCAAAGTATCACCACCACCTGATCCGATTTTCCACTGTAGCTTTTATGGAACACATTAGATATGAAATACAATCCTCCAAAACCCATTGGACTTACCCCATCAGGTTTCTCTATTATTAATCACATCATTTCTTTTCTCCTACATGACCATTTCCAACTACCCTTATTGACTCTCCAAGCTCCACACGACAGTACTCAGGTTACCTCTCAGCATACTTACTTGCTTTTTGTTTTGTCATAAAAAATGATGCTTTTATTTGGCCTATGTGCTTGGATATGTATGTCTTGTTCTGTCATCATGATTCTCTCCTTTCATGTAGTTTGAGTAGATTAAGTCTTCCTGACTACTTCATCTGTCAACCAGAAGACTGGTACATATTTTGCTGAAATTAAAGCCATAATACCATGTGATCTTTTATTTCTATAGCAGTTACCTTGCTGTTTTATTGAACCAAAACCTTCTCTTACTTCACCTACCACCCCTATTATTGAACTCCATTATTTTCTGCCTGCTTTTTAATTTTGCTTGAAAAAAAAGAGTTTGAGGTTTTTAAAATATAGCTGGGGCAGCTTTTTTCTCCTTTTCTCAGCTGCCTGGTTGATTAATGTTTTTAGTGGCTGAATATCACCTGAAATAAATAATCCTGGCTTCAAATCTTTTTAATTGCCTTTAGTGTTTCCTGTTGGATGGGAGAAATCATCCTGTTGTCTGTTGTGTATTTTGGAATACATCTTAGGCACGTGCCCAAGATATTTCTGGGGCACTTTCGTGTACTCTGGTTTGAGCCGAACATCAGCTCTCTGCATTTTCCTCTGCTAATTTAATAGATTCATTCTTACAGGCTGTTCTTTTCTGATGCCTCACACACTATCAGGTAGTTATTTGATACTTCCAGTGGGGAGTAATAAACTCTGGAGACTCTCAAAATGTAGAGTGAAAACAGATTAATATTTGTAGTTTCTCACTTGACTCAGTTACTTGCCATTGGAAAACTGGAAGATCTCCTGCCATACTGACTGAGCTAACCCACTGGGGAATCCCACATATACACAGTATATGAACTTGAGTATCATGGATTTCTTCCCCATTTTGGCTACCAGAGTGAACTCATGTAGAGGTGAAATCATTTCTATTCACAAGGAAAGATACAGACAATACTAGATTTGGTGCTGGTCACAGAAAATGATGACTATTCATCTTTGTTGCTATAGCAAAACCGCATGTATACAGCAAAACTTATAAACACTGCTCTGCAAATTCTGATGGAAACTCTGCTGCTAACTCCTCTATTTATATTTCACAGTGTCTGTATTAGCTAGATTTATTCATTGTTCAAGTCAATCCCATCCTGTGTCAAGAACTGTCAGCAAAGTTCAAACGCCAGATGAAGAGCACACACCTCAGGCGGTGTGTGTGAAAATCAATGATACATTCCTGTAATTGTTCATGAAACTTCCATACAGGAGGGTTTTACTGGGCCATATATTCCGCTCTTTCCTCTCACGATGATATACTGCTTGAACTCCGCCTTTGGTCTCTCCCTGTTTGTCGCCCTGGCTGCTCTAGGGCTTGGTTCTACTCCTTGTTGTGGAAGCATTTTGAAATCATTACGCCTTTGTTTTCTGAGAAGCAAGATTTATAGGGAAGGTAATATCCTTTATTAGACTGTTTGGTTCATTTGGAAAAAATGGGCATTCTTGTGGGGTCAGAGTCTCTTCATTACACTTGTTTTCTGCCTGCTTGGTTTTTCCATGTCTGAAAGCACCGCTTAGAGAAAGCAGGCCTGCTCATTTTGTTCTTTTTGGTTGTTACATTTTCTTCCAGAGTAATAGAGAGAACACATGCACTTGTGTTATTTTGTGGAGACTTGTGTTCTTTTGCGGAGACTTGTGTGCTTGTTTTTCCAAAATCCAAAATAAAAATAATAAAGCCAATTTTAGGCCAAACATCTGTATTTTGGCCCTGGTATATGGAAACCTCACTGCCTCCAGGTTTTTTGGAAAAAGTCCTGGACTGATATGATCAACTTCTCATTTTTTTAGAGGAAAAATAAAAATCTGCTTTACCGGTTACATAAGAGGCAGAGAAAAGCCCTATGGAGAATAGCAAGATATATGTATTGATTTAGAAATGACAAATAGAAACATTCCAAATATTTGCAAATTATTTCTTTTGCTGCTTACACCCCAACTAATGGAAAAACAATCTGTATTGAGTAAGAGACTGTAGGTTTTGAATATTTTTAAGGTCTAATGCAGTCTTGAATTCCAGACCCATGGAACTTCTCAGATATCTAGCAGAGTTTACATAAGTTTTAACTGATTTAAATGCTAATATATTTTTGCTTGACAGCATGGCCTATACATAGTGGGCAAAGAGTCCTTCCACTCTTCTAGTTATTCCATTCTATGCTTTACTCACTCTGTTTACTTCTCCCTGAAATGACCGTGACCTTCTGCCAGATTTTCTTGAAGGTTATGCTAATCTTTATTGGCAAGAGAAACAGTAGCTGGAGCAAAAAAAGTGAAAGAGAATGCCACATGAGAATGAACAGCATGCAGAGCGTGAGAAGTTTCTGCAATAACTGGAACTGGAGCAGCCTTGTCAGCATGCCGTCCCAAGAGCAGTAAGTGGGGATGTACACACTGCAATGTTCAAGAATGAAATCTTAGTTAATATTCAGGTACTCAAAAAGGCATTTGGGATAAATCCTTTGCTAAGGGAGGTGGGTGCCCCTCAGGTACTTTCCATGAAGTTTTGCGTATCTCATACAGCTCCCCATTTGGCCCCAAACCACATTTCTCTCATGTTTAAATAAAAATGAATTTGTTTATCTCCCTGAGAGTTCTGTGTACAGCCTTTCACACATAAGTGGCGAATGTGTTTATGTGCAGGGTCAAACAAACTTCCCACAATATTTTCTGACCTGATATCAAATAACCACATCTTAAAACATGGTCAAAATCAAGCTGCCTCGTGTTAGATTTGTGCAGATCAGTATATTTAATGATATGAAAGTATTCTTATGGAGTGGAGGGAAAGGGTTAATGCCACTCTCTTTAAGGAGCTGGAATTGCTGCTGCTTCCTAGAAGATCCCAAGCGTTGCAGTTTAAGCCACTTCAGGCTCTTGAACATTGCAACATCTGTAGCATGGTTCAGGGCCAAAATGCAAACAGTTATGTCACATCTACTTTACAAGATGGAACGTGGTTTAACCAAGTTGAGGGGCAAGCATGCTGTAAGGAGGCCCCACAATATGTTTGTTTTTGTAGAACAGATGAACCCTAAATTAGTACCAGATGTCAGTACTAGGTCTGCTGTATGGGGAACACAGCAGGGAACAAGCAATTATGGTGGAGCCACTGTGAGGCCATATTTAAGGTTGCATTCTGTTTTACACTGACAGGGAGAACTCAGTCTTTTTTTATTATATTAAAACACCATCTTGCTCCTTCCAGCGTTGGTCCATGTGTGTATCAATGGGGGGATGACGAAGTGCCTTCTGCTGTCAAACCAAAGTACTATCTGCCTTTGGAGTGCCTAAACAGCACATACATGCCCTATTTCTACTTGTGCTCTGCACAGAGATTGTGAAGAGTGGTGTGAGCTTCTTCTTTCTTGGTTTGCTTCAACTGCCTTTGGCTTCAGATGTAGCTCTGCTCTCATCACAGGCTGCAATGTTTTTGGCCTTGTGATCGTTTTTCTGTCATTTTGCTTGTTAGTTTGTTCATTGGTTACTTAGCAATTTTCTTTGTTTTCCTAGACTTTTTTTGTTGCCAAGAAATTTCCTCTTGGCAAACAGGGAAAAGAGGAGATTTTCAGTTTGAGTTAAGCCATGTGGCTTCCAATAGCCTTTTAGTTCCCTGCCTCAGAGCAGTTTAGTCCCCTATCCCATATGACTTTTCTGTGACAAGGTCTTCTTCCTTGCACTTCCCATCACATGTCTTGAGGGCATGTGTCAGGAAGAATGCTAATTGTCGGGAAGATAATTGCTTTCAGAAAGAGTTCTTTATTCTGGAGATTCTGCTAACTCCAGGTCTTTCACTTGCTCAGATAAAAGAAAAGATCTTCAGTAACATCTCTTGAACTTAATTGGAAATCTATATGGGCTTCTTCAGACACCAGTGGGGCAATTCACAGGGCAAGGACTCCGTGTTTGGAAGACCTTTTTTTCTCATTAATGTCTGAGTAGTTTTCCTTTGGTGCAATAGAGTGCATGGGAAGTTCAAGGAAGATAATTTAATCCAAAGTCTTCAAATAAATGTCTCTTGTTTCTTCCTTGCTTTTTAACTTTCATGACTTAGTGGTCCCACAGGCTACATCTGTAGAAGTATACTGTAAAGGGCCATGATTTAGAACTTGGCTACCATTCTCTTACAATCCACAGTGTCTAGCTGATAGCACACACCTTTGCACAGTTTGCATGACAGCTAACATCCTCCTAAGTAGCACTCAGTTACGGCTGGGGTTATAGTAAGGGCCAGGGGGTGTTTGTAGAAAACAATATGGATAAAACCACCTGGTTTGGGGTAGCTGTAGTGCACGGCTATGAGGGCACAAGTTGGCTATCAAGAGCATGCCATTACTTCCAAAGGACAGAAAATGGACCCTGGGATGTTTCATTTGCTTGCACAGCTGTAACTATATTGGTCCTGAAGAGGTTCAGATGAATGTTTGTAAGAATATCTCAGCACTGAGCTCCTGTGATGACACAAAATCATCAGGAATGGCAAGAAGCCTTTGGTATTCACCTACTGGAGTAAAAATTGTATCTTCTGAGAACTGTTGATCCAATTGTATAGACCCTTTTCGTCACTCCAGGACAGCACAGGGACCTCGTGCCATTCAGAGAAAGGTCTCTACACAGTTTTGCCCACTGGAAATTATTATTCTAGTAACACATACTCCTTTTACAGGATCAGAAAAACTCTTTCTTTTGATAGAAACTAATTTTATTTCTCTCTTCTCACAATAACCAAAGAGACTTTCAGGCTGTTGTTCCTACACACTGCATGTCTTCATTAGCACTGGGACCTCCCTTACTACCATTTAGCCTCTTGTTTTATAATTTCTCCTTGAACACACTCCTTAAGTGAGAAACAAGTCTTATGGTGTTCACAACCGCATAATTAAACGTGACTCCTCAGCCCCTCAGAACTGATAAAAGGTGCTTTTTTCATTTGAGATTCTCAGAAGAAAGGAACTCCTCATCCCCAGTCCCCTGGGGTCAGAGTCTACTCTCACATATGCCTACAGATTTTATAAGCCTAATCTTTTCCACAATCAGGCAAACTCAGTGGTGCCTGTCAGGGGCCTGGATTGTGAACAGAGCTTTGCAACCTGTTACCCATCTTCTTCAGCCCAAATGAAGCTGGAGTTTAAGTTTATTTAAAGATAAGTGCTACCTAATGAACTACAGCATCCTGAATCTACTATCTTCATCTCCTCTAGATGAGTCTGTAGTCTCTCTTGATACTTAGGAGATAATTTAAAGTGGTTCCAAAAGATCGTAAAGTGGCCCAGGCTTTTGTGACCATAGTAGAGGAATGAAAGGTTTTATTGTCTTCTGTACTCAGTCTGGTTTTTACAGTCAAATGTTGTATGTCTGTGAAAATTTACACCTCTTTAATCCATGAATAAAACCTTAGTGGGCTGCAAAGGTTCAAAAAATGGAGTCATGATTGTCTGAGTGAATTGATTCAAAATTTTCTTTAGTATGTTACTGCACACTTCAGAACCGCATACTTTTCAGTCCCCTCCGCCTTAACATTTCAAAAAGTAAAAGATATGTATGGAAATGAAAGTTTGACGGATTTGCTGGAGTTAAAGCATATTTTTTTCTCTGCTAATCAACCAAGTTTTATTTTTTCAGCGGCAATTTTATGTATGTTACAGCAAGTTAATGGTAAAACCATTCTGCTCAGTTTCTGTCCTCTGATTCAATTTGAAGAGACAAAAACCCTAGTAATACATTACTTTAGTTGATATGCCCTGTATCTTTAGGATTAAAACCTAGATTTTTCCTGGCTGGAGTAAAAAAGCAGTAAATGAGTCCTTAAGTTATGCAAAGAAGACTTTGGCTCTTGAACATTACAATACTTTTCATGTTTGATGATGTCTCATGGTGAGACAATTCTAAATATATGCTAGCAGGCAAATCACTTGCCCTGTTTGTGGGGACAAAGCATTGATGAATTTTGAGGAAGGCAGCCCTGAACAAGAAAAATTTGCCGTGCTGTCAGAGAGACGTGCTGCTGCCTGTGGAGCCAAGTTGTGTGCCACTGGGAGCTTTACCTTTCCCAGTTTCTTTACTCTGCTTTGTGTTAAATGTGGTGCACGAGTCACAGGTAACACCCTTACAATATGGTTTTGTGGGACATCAGTCTGAGGGGGCTATGGAAGAAGATGCTGCCTCCGGAGGGGAGAAGGTTCACTTTCAACATAAGAGATGCCAGTTTGAAGAACTTTCTGTTAATTTTCAGTGAATGAGGCATCTCACCCATGACTAAGATTTGAAGCATCCAGTTCTGGGTACACATTTTTGTGAGAGTTCTTTGAGCATACAAAGGTGGAGAAATGTCTGCTTCCTCCTGCAGGTAATCATGCCTAGCATGCCTGAGCCCAGCCTGCATTAGAGGTATTGTGCAGGAAGCTTGCCAAATGCAGACTTCATGGAACACTGGTCATTAGGTTAATGGAAGGCTTTTTCAGGGTGAGAGAAAAACACACATTGCAATAATGCTTGAGAAATACATTGTGTGACTTGCCCTGAGCAAGCCAAGGGATGGAAGAATGGGATTTCTGATACTTCTACTAATTAAATGAGGGGTAGGATGTTCAAAATATTGATGACTTGGATGATACTCCAATTGATAACCATGCAGATGAATGAGATCAGGGAATAGGGGAGATACAGCCTTGCATGATGTTCTCTGTTTGAAACTCGTAGCACAATTACAATACATTGTAAGAAAAAAGTCAGTTCTGGAGCTGTTAGAGGTTTAGAGCTCACATAACACCTGACAGTTCACCTAACTTTTGACTTGTCTCTGAGTGAGAAAAGAGGAAACTCCCAAAATAGGTTGCTGTCTGTGTCTCAGATGTTTTTTGCTTTGGTTACTGTAATCTTCTCCTGTCTGGCCCCATGGTTTCTCTGCCGTGTCCCTCGAATCTGTCCGAAATGTCTCTGCTAAAGTCATACTCATTTCCTCCCACACATTAGCACTCCACTGATTTCCTGTCACTTGCCATGTTGGCTTCAAGCTGCTCATCTTTACCTACAACGCCCTTATTGTGTGCTCCTGCCTATATATTTAGTTTCATTTCCTCTGACTCCCACTCCTACATCTCTGATCTGGAAATGACCTCAGTTCACAGGATTTGTGGTCCACAAAAGAAAAGACAGAAGTGAAACTGTTTTTAATCAACACTGGTTGATTAAAATCATCTTGATTTTAATCAACTGGTTTCTGTAGCAAGTTGTACCCCCCAGTAGAATTATATCAACCTAACATAATTTTAGGTCAATATAATCAAACAAGGGCAGATTTCTTTTGGGGTGTTCCTCTTATTATTGTATAAGCCTATGATACATGCATTAGCTCGCACTGGCACGCAGAAGCTAAACTGATAAAACCATTTTGAGAGCCAATATGAGTGTTGACAAGAAAACCATTTTCTTCCATTTTACACTTCTGAGATTTGAAAAGAATAAATAAATATCTTGTCTTCCAACTGAAACAAAGCTCTCAGAGCATTTCTAGAAATGAGAAAGGCCTGCACCAGTAACATAACAGTGGGGCATGAAAAGAAGACTGATTCCTTGTGAATGAAGCAGAAGAAAGTTCATCCGTGGTGTTTCCTGGTTTCTCACACTTTGCCTGCTTACTAAGATCTTTATTGGTCTGTAATCTGGAGGGAAGCTGTACCTTCCTTTCCATCACGATACCAGCTCCTCTTCCTAATTTCCCGGCACGTCTTTTCTATTTTTTTGGTCTCTTTGCTTATTGCCTTTTGTAGCCATGGTATAGAGGTGATGGGCATCTAGAGCAGCGCTAGGAGTAGACTGATATAAATAAGAACTTTGCATGGTGAACTTTACCAGCAGTAACTGTGTACAGTTTTGACTATGGATATCTCCAATGTAGCAATCGAATTACCCAATATCCCGTCTGTGCATACCTCTGTGGATAGGTACATCTGATCCTTGCTATGTCCTAATATGTACTTTGCTATGTCTTCTTCTGCCCAATTCTGATGTGGGCAAAAGTTATCTAGTTAGTAGTTGCATGTACTTAATTCAGCTTAACAACTAACTTCTAAAATAACTCAAACTTCCTCATTTCCTTGTCACTTTCCCACAGAGAAATCTGATTATGTGGGGGATAGGGAGACTGGCCTTTTTCTCCTGTCTGTGCTGAAAGAGAAGGCTACAGATACTTGTACATGTACACAAGGAGTACTTCAACTTCTAGTAGCTCCCAGTTCAATTTTATGTACCTAGTCATTCACCTAAATGTCTGTATGGAGGTTTTATGCTTAAGACTTGTTGATTCTTTCTTTTTCTCATTGTCAAGAAGATACGTGTTTGGGAAGGCTCTACTTGTTTAGAGAACCTAGAGTTAAACATTGGCTCAGTCAATTTGACACTGTTTTCCTTATAAATCTCCTGCAAAATGTGTCAGTGCTCGGGGGAAATATCCTGACTGTTGCCATGCTACAGAAGTTTGCGCAGGGCAGCTCTAAGATTTCAGTTCTCTTGAAATAAAACAGAAGAACAGAGAAGCCAAGAACATAGTGCACACCGCACATGTGTGTGCATTTTTTTGTGATGGTTAGGGTAGTTTTTTTTTCTGAATTTGTTTGCTTTGAGGCAGGAGGTGAAAACAAGTGGACCTCTCTTTTACTGAGGTCACAATAGACCAAATGCACCCACGTTGTAAAAGTGGTTTGGCATCCTGGTTCTCCTCACCTGAGCTAGCAGTGACTGTTTATCAAGCACATTTATCAGCAGAGATAAAGCAAGTTGAGGCAGAAGGGGTGGGGGTTACACGAGAGGCCAAGGGCAGGGAGCTTTTCGTGCAGCCTCTCAAACACTTTGATTGTAGTTTGGGATTTTTCAAAGCTGCACATGTTGAGTAATATCTGCCAATAAACACAGCTCAGTGGGTGAGAAATCTGTCTGCCTCTTGCTGAGGATTAGAAGAGAAAAGACACCAAATGAGCAGTTTCTTCACATGTGGGTCATGCCCCTCACTGGGGTACTTGCCCCTGACCTAATCCTGTTCTACTTTGTCTCCCTCACTCCCTCCTGTCTTCCTTCCCCCTTCTACTCCTCTACTGCTGCACTACTGGTGGTCTGGTGCATGCTGCACAGATGTTTTCCCCATGCTATTATAAGATTATTTTTCAAGTGGCTTCTTGGAACAGATGTTCCAGTGTATGCACTCTCCTTCTCTTGGCTGAAAGTGCTCTTTGCAAAGAGCAGATTGCATTGCTGCTCTCCTTTTGATCTAAAGAGCGAGCGCGAGAAAAAAATCCCCACAAAAATGATGCTGGGTTTTGTTTTGGGCTGCTTGGCAATGGTGCACCTGGGTGTGTGTCTCCTGCTTCTTTTCTCCCCATCACTAGTGCTGCTTGCAGATGGTTTTTTCTGTGCCTTTCTTCCTCAGCCCATTTTTTTTCCCTTTGTGATCCAATGCTTTACTCCCACTGCCTTTAAATTTTCTTTCATCTAACACTCTGGTATTCATGCTTCCAAAACCATTCTCTACCCTTGCCAGCGCCTCATCTTTTCCTTCCCTTGGCAACTCCTGGACCGCTAGGATGGATTAGTCCCATGAGTTTGGGGTACAGGACCTGTGCCCCTTTTGGTCTTTTTGTTTTGAATTTATAGTCATTGCTCAATATCTCAATTGTCCCAGTGAATTCACCTAGATATTGTTGCTGCTGCTTTTTCATTTTATTTCTCCGATAGGATCAGGAGCATTTTCAAGAATCGAATGTTCTTATGATATCAAAGGAACATCTTTTCCAAGTGCCACTTAACTTAGAGATGTAGCAAAGGCATGACATAAGGAGGTTGTGAAACGTATGCTATGTTTTAGGACCCTGTAGCTAGACCTAACCCACTGAATCTCATCTTCTGTGATTTAAAAAAAAAAAAAAATCAATTACAAAATCTTTATTTGCTCACATCCTGTCCTTAGATAGACAGTATGTCAACTTCAACTCTGTCTGTTGCCCTTAAAAATTCAACTTACATGCATTCGGTCTATAGGGAGAAAAATAAATATTGCTAATCTTTTCTAAGCCAATGCAAGACAATTTTGAGTGGGTTCCTAACTTACTATTAATCAGGTTCAGTTGATTTGGGATGATTTACATCCGCAGATAATTTGGTTTGGATATGCAAAAAAACCTGCCCATTTTTATTGTTTTAATAGGGCCAACACTGTATGTACCCATCACTTCTTTTTCTATTGTCTTCTTATGGAAAAGTTCTGCAGAATTTAATAGAGAATGATAACCTCACATAGGAATGTAAAGGATTCTTTAACAGGAATATTACTTTCTATTGCACTCCCAGTCTGTCCTAGATTCCTCCAGAAATGTTAATATTCTTTGTTTCTTTACAGACATGCAGAGAAATTTCTCAAGAACTCAGCTGGGCTAAAATTATGAAGTATCACACTTTCCCAAGATAAATTTTTAAACCACAATTGTAATCTAGTGAACCTTTCCCTTCTCTAGCTTTCCTCATTAGATTGTTCAACAACGTTGTACTTCAGTGTGCAGCAATAAATGAATAAAACCCCAAACATACATATATATATATATATATATACACATATATATATAGCTCTTTGGCAGCATTTCCCATCCATTACACTACTCCCACCTGTGAGCTAAGCCTGTAAGAACAGCTGTAGTTTTGATGCACTGCTCTCAAAGTAAGAGTACCTGTAAAACTGACCTATGGGTATAAATTCACCTACAATCCAAAGGATCCATTGCAGATAAATGATTCTATTTCCATTCACATTTGGGGCCAGACTACCACACATCCTTCTTCTCTGGAAACTCAGAAAACTGGCCTTTCAATACTACTGCCAGGAGGTTACTCCTTCCTCTTGTGCTCTGCACTGAAGTATTGGAAAGCCGCCTTAGCCACCTCTGTATTTTTAGGATCTAAAAGGGTAGTGGAAGGGTAGAAGAAGAAAACTGGCTGGTTTAGTGATGATTTTCAACAGGCTTATGAAAGAAAAATCATATGACAGAAAGCATGTGATCTCAGGAAACTGGATTCTCATGCTACAGGAAATCCAGTCCTATTTCCTGACCTTTCTATGGGATTGGTGTTGCAGGTGACATTGTAAACATAGTCACATTCAGGGTGAACCTGAAGTTTGCAAAAAAAGCCCCAATAATCTATCTTCTCAAACATAAAAAAAATCATTGAAAATAGGCTGAAAAAACAGCCATATGTTGGCCATCCAGGTAATTTCCTCTGACCCAAGCCAGACACAAGTCATTCAGAGCAGATACAGTTTTGCCTTCTTGTTATGATTTTTTGTTGACAGAAGTGCAGTAGGATTGCCAGGCTATTCTAGTGTTCAACTATTCCTGCTGCCCATAAAGTTTTCCAAGTGCTGAATGACATTTATAGTTGCCATTGTACAGGCAGCTGCAGCAGGATTTCTCCAAAAACTCACTGGTGACACTTAGGAATATCTAGGCTGTTTCAGCTGGGCTTCTCCAAGCCTCTGATTTAGGTGTAGCCTGTTATCATAAGTCCCATGGCAGCAGCCAGGAGTTGCTTTAGTTTGGTTTTGTTCATTTAGATTAAAGGATAAAAATTAAATCTTAACATATATTTACTTTCTTTTTTAATATAAATATATATTTAATTAATTTTGTCAAAATAAAAATTTAGGAGGTTGGTTGGTTGGTTGTTTTTTTCAGTTGCTCTTTTGCCTTTTAGCAGACCTAAAAAATAAAACAAGGGGAATTATTATTTTTAAAATGTGGAAGAATTCAGTGCCACCTAAACTAATCTCTAGCTAATAATGTTCTCTGTGAGGATGGTATTTTAGTTGCCTTTCTGTTTATCCTTCTTCAAAAGAATATGGAGTGTGAAAGAGGGCTTAAACTGCACATTTCCAGAAGATGGTATCTCAGATGTCTCTGATGAAGATGTGCTTCCACATTAGGTGTCTTCCTTACTTCATGGTCCAAGGAAGAGTTGATCTTAAAGCACTCTTGATCTGTGCTGGACAGAGAAATGTGAAGAACCGCAACTCTTGCAAAGGACATTTGCAGAAGTAAACAGACACGAACAGCAGGGATCAAAAGTTGCACAGGCCCTGCAGATTTTCTAGGAGATTTACTACAAATTTTAATTATGATTTAGACAAAATAAAAATCTAACCTGTAGTGATTGGCAGTTATCTGGATTTGAGGGAGTTGGCAGCTGTCATGACTTTATTCATAGAATCATAGAATGGTTTGCATTGGAAGAGAACTGAAAGATCATCTGGGCTCCAGCCCCCTCTGCCATGGAGCAGCCTGGACCTGATTGCACAAAATCCCATTTGTTGGCCTTGAGACCCTTTGTAATTTTGATTTGTTTTTAAATAAATTGTCAGTAACATGCTCCTGTACATTTCACTTTCGGAGTCCTTTGGAGGACAAATGGCATTTCTCTGCCTCCAGGTGTGACCACCCCAAAATTTCCTGTGAGAGGTATTGCTAACAGAGCTTGGGCAAAAGAAATCATGAGAATGTGGCTTTCCAAGTGCATCCAGACCATGAAGAGCAGGACAAAGAAGTGATCACAGAATCACCAGGTTGGAAGCGACCTCCTAAGACCATCGAGTCCAACCCACGCCCTAACACCTCAACTAAGCCATGGCACCGAGTGCCACATCCAGTCTTTTTTTAAACATCCAGGGATGTTGATTCCACCACCTCCCCAGGCAGACAACTCTAGTACATCACCACTCTTTCAGTGAAAAACTTTTTCCTAATATCCAACCTATATTTCCCTTAGCTCAGCTTAAGACTGTGTCCTCTTGTTCTGTCAGTGGTTGCCTGGAGAAAGAGAGCAACCCCCACCTGACTACAACCACCTTTCAGGAAGTTGTAAAAGACAGCTCTTGGCTGCAAAAATGAAAAGCGTAGATCCTAAATTATTGAATCTAAACACTTCAAGAAAGATTAGCAAGAGTAAAATCCTATTTCTTCTGCAATCCTATTATTTAATAATGTAGAAAAGCAACAACAAGGTAATGAGTTTGAGAAAATATTATTATTCACAGTAGGCTGCGGTCAGTAGCTTGACTTAATTCTGTGTATTCATTAACAGTTATCCTCGATCAGAGCACTTTGAAATAAGATTGCAAATCTTGTCCTATTTTATCTGAGAAGGTAGAAGGGACAGACTTATCATACCAAAGGTTAAAGTATTGGTATAACTTGGAGTTTTGAACTCCAGTCCCTAAAGTGCACGGAGCAGTCCTTCATGGAGGGCTTCCATTAACTTTAGATAACTTTGCATCAGGGCCTCTGCCTCCTGCCCTCTGTCACAGATACACCTAAAGATATATAGACACCTTGAACCTCAACCCCACAATTTATAGGCTGTGGATGAGGTGGAGTTCCAAGGATCTTCATCTTTCTTGGTGACAGGTTTGTGCTCTTGGACTGAGATCTCTGTACTACATTTTCCTGAATCATAATAAATACTTCTTGTTTTCTGACCAGCATTCAGATAACTAATCATCATGTTCGGAACATGATGTTTCTGAAAGACAGAAGAGAGGATATTTGTTTCGTCCTTTTGCTTTAAAATTGCCTTTTTATTTTATGTGCGCATTTTATAACACCTATACCTGTGCTTTGAAACTTCCATAGGGTTACGGACTTAGCAGACGCTGAAAGACTAACACACTAAGTCTTATTTAACATCACTATCTATCTTTTGTGATTTCCAGCTTCCTGAGCTGCCCTAAGCAACCTTTTCCTGGATTGTGGAATGGTTTGTTTGATCAGACTCTACATTGCTTAGAAGTAGGTCTATTAATTTTGACTTGTAATTGTAACTAAATATCAAATAAATGCAAAAATGGTAAAAAAAACCATCCCAAACATTGTGATGATAAACTGAGACTAAGTACCATTTTCTGGGAAGTTTTTCTGTTTCATCAGGGTCTGAACATTCCCTCTTCTTCACAGATAGTGCAGGATATTCTTGTCCTCTCTTTCCCACATGCCTCTGGATACCACAGTTTGTCACCCTCATCTCAGACATTTGTGCTACCTCTCTTCTTTTCCTCAGTCCAGCATAGCTCTGGATGTATCTGGATGTATCACTGCTGATGCTAATCTTGCTGGAACTGTTTGTCCCTGGATGTTTGAGGCTGCAATCTAAAATTACCTTCCAGGAAGGATAGGGTTAAAAAGCATCATGGGGTTCACAGGAAAGTATTCTTCGAGCAAGGATAAGGCACTTCTAATCCACAGGATGATCTTGCTTCACTAGTACCTTACAATTGTCCTACAGGACTAATTATAAATAGTTCAGTAATCATGAGCTGGGAAATGCTTTTAATGACAAACCTCACTTCCAACACCTCTGTGTCCCTTCTGCCTGGACAAACATGTGGCAATCTATTAATATTAAACCAAATGTTGCTTATTTAACTGATAAATGGGAACCATGTTATTGGTTAACAGCTCTGTTTGGAAACAGTTTTAGAGGTGGTCACGTAACAAAATGGGAGGAAACCCAAATGGAAGCACAGAGCATTAAAGCTGAAGTGGCAACAAATGCAGGCAGTCAGATAGGAAAGGCTGTCAGAACTTACAAACAGGAGAACGGGGCTGTTTGATTTGGAAATCAGGTTTTAAGCCATATTTTCTGATTGCACAATTGAATTTAACTCTTAGCTAACAAACAGACCTGGCATTTGAAGTTGCAAAGTCCATCTCACAGGATGTTTTCCTCCTGGCTCATAAGACTTATGAAGAAGGCTTTTTTTTTTTTTTTTTGTCAATGCAGTGCAATTGATTTCAGAGAAGGCTTAAATAACATTGCAGAAGTCTTCCTTTCCAAAGGACAGCCAAAACTTCCTTGGCTCACCTGCCAGTTCTGTTCTGACTCTTGTGTGTCACACAGCTGTCGGCTCACACCACACAGTTGGATGACTACTGAGTTTATGAGAATATTTGTGACCACTCTTAATTTAGATGAAAGCTATGACTCCAGCAGCCAATGGCAGGCAAACATTGGCTGCCTAAAAGATACGAGCACTTTCTTTTATAAAAATGCATTCTAGTTTCTGGCACTTCCTAGATGGCTGAGCTCAAGGGCTGGAGAATGTGAGGTTGGGACACTGTGATTCAGCTGTTTGCTGTATAGCATTCATTATTATCTTGTGTATTTTCCCACAAGGACAGTTATAAATAATTTTGTAGTGATCAGATGGGAAAAGTAAGCACAATCCTTACTCAGCACAACTGGAGAACAAGCTTCCCATCATCCCTCCCCCCCTTTCTCTCTCTGACGTCCTTGTTTTTCCCTGACCACTTTTACTACTGGGGTAGTGGCCCCAGCCTGGGTGCTGGTGGTGCAGGGACTCTTCACCTGTGAGGGTGACCAGGAGGGCAAAGAACCATGAGGAATGCAAGGAACCTGACTCTGCCTCCACCTCCACATGCTAGCTAGATCAAATGGCTGTAGGTCTGATTCAGGGTCCTCTGAAGCCCATGCAAATATTTGTGTTGATTTCGGTGGCTTTGGATCAGCACCTGTGTACACAGATGAACGTAAGGCTTTTTTCCCATAAAAGGACAAAGTCATGTTTTCCTTTCGTAGAGAGAAGGGAAGCACCAATACTGTCTTCCCTGCTCTGCTCCTGGGAGAGTCCCTCTTGCTGTGCATCCTGATTAGTTGTTCCAGCTGATCCCTGGAAAGTCTTACCCATGCACAGACCTCCATTCTTCCTGTTCTGAAACAAAGGAAGGATACATGGTATTTTCTGCCTCATAGGTTTCAATGTTCAAGGGGTAGTGAAAGCCCAGGAACTTTTTATGAAATGTGTCCATTCCAAGAGAGGGAAAATTAAACCTTTTTTGCCTAAAGCATCTGTAAGTCAGTGTGAGTGACACAACACCTTTATTCTTTAAAAGTGCATTCCACTTGTGCTACCATGCGATTCCTGTTTTTCCTTTAAAGCCTTTGTACCTGAAGCTGTGTGTTTTAACTGATTTGTTCGGGGTTTTTTTCTTGGAAGAATATAGATAAGGAACTCACAAGCAAATACAGTCTAAGGCTACACTCCAGATAAGTTTACCATTTAACAAGTCACTGAAGTTCATGTTTATGTTCCTGCATCTCTGAAAAAAAAATTGTAATAAGATCAAGCCCCAGGGACTTGCATGATTTAAAAAAAAAAAGAAAAGAATTTATACCCCCTGATTCATCAGTTTGATTGACTGCTGTTGAGTTAATGATCTGTGTTTAATCCATTTTCTTCACTTTAATTCAGTGGTTTCAAAGTCTGTCTCATAGGTTGATCAAGACCCTCAGTATAAAGCCCTACTTTGAAATTTGGACCACAAAAACTTTCTTTTACATGTCATCAGGATCATAATGAAGTCAAAATGAAAAAGATTATGACAGTAATTCCGTGGGATTAAAACATTATTTCATATTGTTTTTCAGCTGGAAGGAAAAGACGGCTTTCTGCATTCTTTTGAAATGCAAAGGAGTTCAGTTATTCTATTCCTGGAGTATGTTTCTATTGATCTCTTATGATTCAGCTCTGGAAGAAGTCTCTGGATAAAACACTTCTAAATAAAAATCTTATAGTTTGGGGGGAAGTGGACATTAACGGTATTTTGAGAACCCTTACAATGCTTTCATAAGTGACGGTACTTTGATGAAGGCTAAGATTCTGTGTTGTGGTCAATAACACAAAATTTTCCAACTCTTCATGGATCACCAGTCCCTTCTGGGGCAAAGTGATGGTGATGCATTGTAGGAGGTGATGAAGGTAAGTATGTTTGTGTGCAAATAAGAAGAAATTAGGGAGATATTGGTAACAGGAATATGCAACAATGACAGATTTGGAGGTCAGAGAATTGTGGAAAGTCAAAGAACACAGAAATTTAGAGAAGCATGTGGCATAGGGAACAGCATCACTTTGGAAGCCAGGAGGGTATGTTGACCACAGAGAGGGAAAAAGTGAGGAAGGAGATTTGTTGACTCAAGAGCAAAAATCCTGTTTAGCCATGGGAGAAACATAAAGGGTGGTTGATTAAATGTTAAGTGAATACTTGGAGAAGGTTAGTACATGAAGTTATACGAGATGCCGTTGATCAGAGCAGAAATTGATGCCATGCGATTTCTGCCAGCTTTCTGGAACAGTCAGGGCAAAACTTGCTGGCAGATGTCCTATGTCCTTGCTCTTAGGCTATCCACAAATAATTCTTTACAGTCCCCAGACCTTTGTGAACCACCTTCAAAGCCATGACTGGCACCATCCAGTGCCTGAGAGGTAAAAAGGGTGAGGGTAGAAGTACCTGCTGAGCAGATGAAAGGGGCCTGGCCAAATGACAGAAAGACCACTTTGGACATAATTGTTGTTTGGTTTTTATATTTATTTTGCATGTTAGAGCACAAGTAAGGGTTAGAGTTGAAGAAGGTTCTCTTTATTTTCTCTGGGATTTTTCCAGAGCAATTATCTGAGGACCCAGCAAGCCCGATGTTTAAGTTCCTTACTAGTTCCAGAGAATTCTCAGACAAGTGAGGACAAATAATTTTCCTATATTAAGTATCTGGCGCCATTTCTCATTTTTTCAGGCTAGGCTCTTTGTTCCTCGTCCTGGTAAACTCTGCTGCTTCAAATCTCTTGGTTGCCTCTCTGGAAAGGCTGGTTGAGACCCAGATGTGTGATAGGGGGTTGGGAGAGAGCACAGCAGAGATCAAGGCTCCAAGGTCTCAAGGGTAGCATGTAGTGGGGGTATGTATTATACATAATTGTGGAGAAACAGTTCATTTTGGCTGATGTTAATTGGCTGACAAGGTTTAGTGAAGCCACAGGGAAGAAGGAAGGCAAAATAAAGAGGTACAGGGGCAAGTTTTCCTGCCATGAACAGGGATAAGCAAGGAAACCCACTAATTTTAGTGTCACCCCTGTAGGACTAGGTGACACCAGCAGTATGTACTCACAATCTGGTAGAAGACCAGACTAACTCTATTGTTGACCCGAGTCCTGTATTGTTTGAAGGGAGGGTGCTTATCAGAAATTATGAAAGAAGGGCTCAAGAAATGCCTTCGTTTGGAGCCCGTCAAAGTTTTGTGTATTGCCCTCAGAGCTTACAGACGTACCTCTCTTCCTCAGAGAGTGTGGCATGAGCCTTGATGGTCAATCTGCCTTATCCACCAGAGACACTTCTTCTTTGTTTAAAGAATCCTGGCCCTTCTGGGTTGAGTCAAACTTTTGATACAGGGCAGAGTTGGTGGTTTTAGAATTGTGAGGTGCAAATACACCAGGAAAAAAAAAAAGGCACTGTCTATTGAGTAGCAAAGGTTTGGGAGTAAGACTACCTGTCAGCAAAAACAGACTAGATTTGGCTCAATTTAGGGTATTCTAAAAGCCTGGACTGTGAGGACAGATGGGGCATTTCAGCCAAATACTGTAACGAGCAGCGCTTGCAAACACTGTTTTAGAGGTCTGGTTGTGACCAAACAGTAATTTATGGTGTCTGCCAGAATCCCAGTGCTTTCTAAAGGAGTGATTTTGAGAGCAGAACATCATATTACTGTGACAAAATACTTGTGCTGCCTTATCCAGCTGTCTTAGCTCATGCATAAGAGACAAAAAAAGGAGAAGTTAGAAATAACATAAAGTGTCTAGCATATGACAAAAAAAAAAAAATATTGTAATGAGTACAGGAAATAAAATTGAAATATAACTTTATCTGATTATGAAACTACACAGTGGAAGAAGTGTGACACTGGTAGCCTATTATGTTCAGTGAGCTGTTAATAATGGACTGTCTACTGGAAAAATTTGAGATCTGTGGCTGTGAATTCAAGAGGAACACTGAAGACAGACATGTCACCAAGCCCTGGAGATAAGTGGGAGCTGGGCTGTGCACATATCCACCATGATTGCAGACAAATAGACAGTCAAGCTGTCATGGCTGGGGTCTTGTCCCTGGGCAGCAAAAGAACCATAAAATCATTCTTGAATTTCTCTCACTAGGGACTGGAAAAGGGAGAGCTTGAAGCTGTGGTTACCTCTCATACCCCTGCTGCCAGAGTTGCCTGAATATGATTGTAAATTGATATTGTGTCCTATTAAGACTTTAGCAACCTTCTACCTTCCTAGTGCTACGTCAGTACCAACTGGTCTCTGCTCTCTGCACCCACTTGTCCTTGCCCCCTGCTTGTCTAGGAGAAAGATACTAGTGTTGCATATTAAGTAACTATATTCGAAATAAGAAACCATAGCCTTTTTTAATTGTGTGAAGATATGAAGAAATATCCATAAAAAGACAAACACATTTGTTTAAAAATTATATCTGCTAAGGTGGTACAATGCATTTATGTTTCAACCTGAAAATTTTCTCCTGCAAATATGGAACTCTTGATGACTTTTTTTTTGAGAAATTAGACCTAGATATTCAGCAAATATTCTCCCAAATCTTGAAGTGTCTGATAGTCTGGTTTGGATGGTGGGGTGAGAGTGGAGGATATGGGCTCTTCTAAAATTATGCCCTAAATCAACAGTGAGGAATAATAATTTCCATTGACATTGAAGAAGTCCTTCCTGGAAGTCCTGTCTTACAACAGAGTTTGAACCGGCTCATCCTTGTGGATTTTCTGTTTTACTCTAGAAGTAGAAAAATTAAAATGGAATCAGTGGAGCTGGTTCTTTAATACAACAGTTTAGAGTTTGCAAGGCCAGTTGCTATTTCTCATAGCTGAGCTAATCAGGTAAAGGCCAAATAAATACCTGGAGTGATTACTCAGCAGAGAGGGGCTTGCATGGAGTGGAGGGAAATTAATTCTGGCAGAAGACTCAAAAAAGGAAGATACAGGCAATCAAGGCATGATTCTTTTAAGAATCACAGGCTATTGCTTTGCAGAGTGGTCACTGTAAATCACTGCTCTCACCAGTGCATACAGTGATACTAGGGGTTATAAAATTCATCTAAGAGTTAAGAGAGTGGCTCAAAATGAGGCTCCAACAGTAGTCTACAATGATGAGCTGAGACAGACCGCGGTCTTAAGGTTGTGAAAATAAGAATTAGAAGGGAGGATAGAGCTGAATGGTCAGAATTTAAACATACAGATTATAGAAGAAGACATATTACAAAAATTATGCTCAGGAAATATTTCACACTTCAAGAGCGCAGAAGTACACAGCCTGATAAGGTAGGCTGGACTTGAGACTTATGTAGGAAATTACTGTTCAGATTTATCTTTTCTAACCACAAGATTCTGTGTTTGAGGGAATTATTCTTGACTTTTTTTGGGAAGCTAAGGTCTGGAAGTTGTTCTTTGCTAAAGAGACTTTTCTGGGACAATATTTTGCTACACTTCTATCTTAGTTTCCCTTTTGAATGATCCGCCCGTCATTGTAGTATTTAAATTCCGTATACAAAACAAAAAAAACAACACAAATATACTTAGATGACATAGAACTGCTGAATATACACGGAAAATTATGCCTTTCTGTAAGCAGGAAAGTAATACAAAAACATATTTAAATAAAAAAAAAGTTATGGATCTGTAATTGTAGTATTTTTCATGTTGAAAGCTTACAGTTTTGGACATTGAACAGTACATAGGAAAATACAATCTTGATTTCTCAGTACAATATCTGTGAGTGGTTTTTCTCATATAAATAACTGTATTCCAATGTGTAAGACCTCTGTTCTGCAACAATTCAGTATGCAACTTGGTCAATTTTGTTTAGGACAGCCGTGAACCTAAATGAGTAGCATATTTGGAGTCAAATTCCCCAAAAGGGGTAGAAAAGTTAAAGTTACTCATATATAATAGGTTCAGTGTAACTGCTCAGATATGGACAGATATTTATGAATTTGCAGGAGGGAGTTATTAGATCTAGGTCTTATTTTAGATTCTCGTCCAGTTTATTACTTTGTCTGGCCAGAAACAAATGCATGTTTTAGATCTTGGGGATTAATCTTGCAAATGAGCAATGCAGATTCAATTTTACCATATCTGAAAAGGTTTTAAGGTATGTTAATATTATCAGGCTGAGGTTCTCCGGGCAGGGGAAACCTGGCTTTCTCATTGACTTTCAACTGGTATAAACAGAGTCAGGATTTGCATTGGTATCCATGATATATGAGTTTATATCCATGATATAAACCATAAGGAATACATACACATTTTTAAGTGTCCTTTAGGGACTTTCAGACAACTTTCTTATAATCTTGTGTTTTGTTTCAGATCTTGCTTTCTGGCATACTTCTACTCCAAAACCAAGATGCAAAAACGTTTAAGGGAAGCAATAACCATCCCATTTGCTGTCTGAATGATCATAATGATGGGTCAGCAATCAGAGGAAGAGGACTGTGGTTCTTGTGTAAAGGGGATACATCTGTGAATAACATCTTCGTTGGCACGTCCTTAACAGACACCAGATTGCTGATGTCCACAGCTGCTTGCAATGCTACGTCTGAAGGAAAATTAAGGCTGACTACCTCAAGGAAGATGGGGCTTCTAGGTGTGTTTTTAGGAGGATTGTCATAATTAAATTTACAATTTTTCTCTAAAGTCACTAATGGAGGAGATATAACTTTATCACATTTTGGAGTGCAGAATAATGGATGAATTCAGGGTGGAGGTGACTTCTTCTTTTTCTTCTTCTTGAGCAGGGCCAGCTCTGAGATCAGACCAGGTTGCTTAGAACTTTATTTAGTCTGGTCTTGAAAACCTTCAGTCTTCCTAGGTCTCCACTGCTTAGCTGTCCTACTAAAGAGCATTTCTGTGAGGCAGCAGGGGCTGCTGAGCTGGTTTATGTGCTTTCTTGGGGCAAGCTGGGAACAAGAGAAAATTGCTTTCCCAGATGATGTTTTCAAGAACTGGGATGAGAAGGTCCCTGCAAGGGAAAGAGAGGTGAGTTGCAATCTATTTCTGTGCATTCTGTTTCTAAGAGTGGTGGGAGTATGGGTGTGGAGCAGCTGTGGGATGTGATTATTCTCTGTTGTGGTATATCTGCTTTCTTCAAAATAGTTTTGTGACACCTGCAGTGCTTGGAGAGTAAATTTCAAAACACTGTAATTGAAATTTCAAGCAGTTAACAGAAAGGGTAGTGGTTACTTAGTATTAGAACAGTAAAATTATTTTTATGCACCTGAGTGACAAAAATCACACTAACATGATGCCTTAGGTTTTAACTTTCATATTTTTCAAATCCTGTACTGCCTAGTGTGTAAATCTGAAGTTTCTTGTAGCCTGTTGACTTCTGCTCTCTCGTGCTAGGTAGACATAACAAAGCCTCTCCAGGCCTGCTCTCCAGGGACACTCAGACCATCCTAGGCCCAAAATGTGTAAACCAAAGACTCTAAAAAGGGGAGCAAGCTTGGGGAAATTACATCATTAAACTGAAGCTTTAATTGGAGAATTAACCCTGATATGTAAATGAACAAAACTTATAAAGGCGTGAAGAACTCGTGACCTGTCATCCATCTTGGGGTCCATTTTGAGAATAGCCTCTGGTTCCCCAGGGTGTGCCTTTGAAGGCCTTTCAAATAAATACCTACCTTTATTCCCTTACTCCTGTCTAGTCTCTGTTTTTAGGTGGCCTCTCAAGGCATCAGCGTAGTAAAGCTAAATGACCAGGACTCAGCTTCAAAAAGAGTTGAATGCCATTCTGATAACCATAAGGTGTTAAGCAGATCTACTGGATGGGGCATAGATAGTCTTATAACTGCATAAGTCATAATTATTGCGTAATGGTGAGAAACGTACCAAGGATGGAACACAACATTTCAGATTCTAGTTTTCTGCCAAAACATACATACAATGCAAATAATCCTTCCAGTGCCTTGTGGAAGAAAGTTAAAGGGCCAGCAGACTTAGAATGTGCTAAATGAAGTCAGAAGTCAGTGAACTGGTGGCATGGCCATTGTATACGTCTAGAAGGGAGGCAAAGCTATCAAGTAATCTCTTCACCTGTGAGAAAAGCTGGAAAGGCCAAACCTACATTATTTCTTGAAATTATATTACTTTTTTACTTTTTTTTTTTTCTCCAGCCTATGGTTTTGGCATGTTGACTTAGAATCTTCTCCTTGGGCAGATACGTTGAAGTGCTTTCACTGCAGGATTCCACTGACACATAAGATGTACCAAAATCTCCTTGACTGGAAATAATGATTGATGATGTGCTTATTTGGGACAGAAATTATTATGTGTTATAAAAATCTATGCAATGCATGCCAAGCAAAAAAAAAAAAAGCCTTAAATTGAGTGAGAGCTAATATCCAATTGGGATGAGTAAGACTGGTTATTTAGGAAACCTACCATGATTTGTGCGTCGTGACAAAGGAATTTGACTGAACATCAGTAAGGTATCTGGACAAGTAGAAAGACTTCAAAAGAGAGAGGCCACCCAGAGATTCACAGCCTTGTTACTATTTCTAAGCAAACCTATTCCCTGATTTATTATAAATATTCCACTGAGCATATTGCTAGGGGACAACAGTGAATGCTCCTGTGTTTACAAGGGGAAAGACTCAGGAGACAGCTGCAGGGGAGCTGAAACTAATTTTTCTCTGATTAAGAAAGAGTCCAAAATGAGACAAGTTTACGTGGATTGAGACTGCACTTCTGGAACAAGATGATCTGGGGGCATATCCTTTCAACACACAGATTTGACTGAGATAGAACTGCACTCAGATTGGGAAATGCAACTGCTGGTTATTGGATTGACTTATGAGTGGTTTCATGTATACGTTTATAAATCACTTGAGGTAAAAACAGACCATATTACCACGGCAATCTATGTGATAGAAACTACTTCACAGATCACCCTTTTAGCCTCAGAAAGTGTCCATTTATCATGAAATTGATAAAAAAAAAAGCTTTCAATTTGAAAAGGGCATGATTAAAATATCCATGATTATGAGAGGAAGCATGAAGTGGTCTATGAGGGCTCTTTTCAGGGAGATCCTTGCCTAAGCATAGATTTTTGCAAAGGTGTTGGAAGTGAAATGGAACATGCTGAGATCGGGAGGGTGTCACTAGGTAGTGTCAAAATGTCCCTGTGCTGACTGTTGGAGAAGTGCTAATGGAATTTTAAATAATCTTTTCTGCTCCTTAGGTCTCATAATGTGTAGCTTTCTTTGCTCCAAGGACCTGAGTACATTATCAGAGTCTAAGTATTAACAGGTTTCTAAGAAACAGAATGCTGATAAACAAACAAGAAGTTGAAACAATAGGAAGATCTTGCTTGCTTTTGTCTGAATTTGATTCATCATTTTGGATTACATTTTTTTTAATGAGAAAGGTTTTATTTAAATTGCTGTATATTACAGCTCAGAAAGCAACCAGTTATGAATTTGTATTATGATCTCCCTTCCCCCACATGCAGGATTCCAGATGAATTAATAACCAATTGTGTTCAGCAGTCCATAAATTTCTACTCTTTTCAGCCAACCTTTTATGAATATTTGCATGGGTTAGCAGAAATATTTTGGTTATGAGAATATATTCTGGAGTGTTTAACAAACTTATTCACATTGAGCACTGTTGCAAAACATCATACATCTCGCTGCACAGAGATGATGTTAGAGATTTCAGGGCAGAAGAACAGAGGTTTCAGTGCCAGAATGTAATGGGTTTCTTGAACCGAAGGTGGTTAACTGTGGTTAGCCAAAAGTACTATACATCAAGAATGACGAATAGGGCAGAAAATGAACTCCAAGAATGTTCAATAGTTGCCGTTAATGTCTCGGAGCATATTTCAGGCAAATCCATGGGACTTCTGCTGAGGGAATAAGGTGATGATCTTAACAATGCCCTTTCTTATGAGCACTCATGATGGTAAAAGCTCTCAGAAGAGAATGTCAGGAGTCATTGGCTTTCTGTTTCTTGAGAACAGATATAAAGCCAATGCAGCCCTTAGAAAAGGAAAGCCACCGGAACTGAGGCTGGAAACCTCCAGAAGTGCTCCCACTTCCAGAGTTGGTTGGGCAGCCTCACGAGCTTCAGAGTGCATGGTGACACTGTGATGGTAAACCATGAGGAACAGAGGTGATTACTGCTGACAGAGATCCCAAAGGCATCAGTACAGTCTGCTTATGACTGTGGGGAATTGTGAGAGTTTACCATGTCTTCTATAAGACATGTCTTGTCTTCTATAGTTATTGATTTACTATTTACTAATTGCTTGAATTCATCTGTGGTAGTTAGTTGTTAGTTTGGGTTGAAACATTTGCTTTTTTAATCTAATTTTCCAAGATTAAAAAATATCTGGAATGTAAGGGGATAAAATTTAGCTACTAAATCCAGAGGCTGGGTCTTTTATGACTCAGCCCATATCCTATGGCTAATGCCAGGAAATACCAGCACTCCTTTGTGTAACATTGCAAGGTCTAAAATGCTGAAAGAATATTATCTTTCATTAAATTAAACAATCCTTCAGCAGCTGCTCAGATAAGTCATATAAGCAGTAATTTTATGTACTGCAGTAAAGGTTGAGATGCCCACTTTGCAGCTCAGAATCTTTGCCCACCTTCCAAACTCTAATAGGGCTTTTTCAGTGGGTAATCTATTGTTGCCCCATGTTACTGGTGCCCACTAACACAGTACTACTGGTGTCGTGTAACCATAACTATTTGTGTGAATGAACTCTTAGTAATTCCTCTGGCACATAACATCCTTTTCCAATGAAGCAATGTACCTATCTGAAAAAAAACCCCAATCAGGTTTAACTCTTCAGTGGTGTTTTTTCTGTGGGATCTCTGTCAGCAGTAATCACCTCTGTTCCTCATGGTTTACTATCTCAGGTACAAATAACTTTGCCTAGAAATATTTAAAAATATTTTTCAAGGTAAATTAGGACAAAATTATTGCATATCAAACATTCCTGGATTATTGATCAGTATTTTTTATGTAGTGAGACTGCTGCAGTCTTTTCCAATAAACTTCCTTTTTAAAATGTGCCTTCATGGTCTACTGCAGAACACTGAAATCTCATTCTTTCTGTATGTGCATACATTCACCCTTGATGAAAACCTTTATTTTTAAATAAAGTGTAAGCCCAACATTCTAGTGAAGAACTGCAGTAATTATATTCCTAGAAAATAAAAAAGTTCAGGTGGTATTTTCTACTCGTAAATAGAAGTGATGAAGCAGTTTTACAGTTAAATTGCACCTTCTTAATTAAAATACTTTTAGTTTATTTCAATTAGTTGCTTAAGACTCTTTTGATGACTTCTCATTTTTTCACTATGAACAGTGAGAACAGTGACTTTACAGAAGCTCTTGCATGTCTTTACCTCCCATTTGTCTCATTCAAGGCTGAAGAGGTCTAGATTTCTCTTTAAACATAGGCTACCACACACTTCATACTTCTTGTCATCTTTTTCTATACTTTTTCTAGTTTTTGATTTGGTTAGTTTTTGTTGGAGCATTTTTGAGAAGAAGTCACCAGAACCACATGGTGGTTTCACAATGTTCTTTGGTTTGGTTTTGAGAGTAGGTGCTTAGAGAAGTACATTAGAGAAGGTTATTGTACAGAATCCCTCTCTTCTTCCAGTGCCTAGAGTTTACCTTAGTTACAGAAGCTCTTTTGTCAGAAATGTCTACAGCAAAGACTAACCCAAATACTCTTATCCAATTCACTGTGTAGGCCTGCATTTTTCAGGGTAAAAGTGGTTTGGTATAAAAAGGAAGAAAGGATCGGGGACTCCTTAATTTACAGGGATGAAGCTGTGCGAAACTCTGACCTAGGATGTACATTCTGGATCAGAATTATAGCAGTCATTACCTTTCTTTTATTAAATGTTGCTTGGGTCTGGAGGGGGAAAGTTCAGCGGTTGAACCCAAAGTAAGTAAGTACTTGTAGTCAGCCCAAAATCAAATTTTTGTGTGAATTGAAACAAATAGTCATTGCCAGTAGGAATGCTCAAACCCTTATGGAGAAAATGCAGTTTCTACAGTTTGATCTCAACAGCAAAGGTTCCCAACAAATATTCACCTTTTGCACCATATGCTTGCACGACCCATGGTAACCCCACATCCTGTTGCTGTGGATAAGAATAAAGGCTTTCCTATGCATGTTTTCATTTTTCCTGTTCCTGAAAGAAATGGGATGTTGTTTAACAGCAAATCTAATTTGGATGTGATTATTACTGTTGAGAGAATAAGTGCTGGCTGTCTGGGTAGGGAGCCAGAAAAGGTTTCTAGCTACAAGCAAAGAAGTCAGAAAGATGGAACTCAGCAACTCCATGCCCTTGATGAAAAAGAGAATACAAATTTTGAGAGAAGGTCTCTCTCACAGGCATAAAGAAAAGACTTTTGCATGTTGGGTACTGAAGTATATCACTGGGTTGTTATGGTCCCAAAGAACCTGTAAGCAAGTGGGAGAGATCATAAGCATTTGGTGTTTGTAATGAGAAGATAAGGAAAGAAAGGCACATAAGTCTCACTTCTTTAAACTTTTGTGTATCTGCAAAAAAAGCAGGGGTTTGCAACGTTTTCTGAGGGAGAAGACTCATGCTTTGGTCTGTTCACTAGTACCTGACTGTGGTTGGTCTCAAATTTGGGAAGAAGGACTGAGTTTACAGTGGTATAACAGCTGTATCCAACTCTGTCCAAAAATTTCCTAATATGAGAAGTGTAAATAAACACAAAATAATAGTGTGTTGGGGCTGAGGGGGAAGAAAGTGAGGAAATAGAGATATAGGTGTACCCCCCAGGCCCCTCCATCCTTGCAGAGGACCACTTCTGTAAGAACAACCAGCCAAGCATAAGATATTTATATGGGCCCTGATAGGTAAATTATTTAACTCCACCCTGAAATTCCTCAGATTTCACACAGTCCTCAGATCCACAGGTTCCTTGGAAATTCTCTTTGGCATAATTTTTAATGACAGTAGAGAACAAGTGCAAGACGAAGTGAATGCAACAGAAGACTGGCAGAGTATGCAGTCAGTAGTTTGTATAACCTGCGTGGTTCTGAAAGTTGTGTTTCACTTTATCTCGAGTCGGTTTGCTCCGAGTCAGCTACGATCTCTCAGAACCGCTCACCCCTGCATTGTGTGCTTGCATCACTACCAGCAACAGAAGTCATTTATTTTGCAAAGAAACCATGGTCTGTGCTAAGCCAGTAGCTGTTACTGTACTTGCCTGGAGTTGTAGCATGACTGACAACCCTCCCCCAGCTAAGTTGAAATGGAGGGTGTTCAGTAGATCTCTGCGGGACTCTGTGATTTATAAAAATAAGAAAGCATGACTTATGACAGGAATAGTCATTGCTGATACACATTCTTCAACTTATAAAGGTTATGAAGAACTCACCATTGAAATAATTTAAGTAGCTGTGTTGGAAATTCTTTTCCTTTAAAGATCTCAGCCAGAAAATTGGATGCATTTCTAATATATTTTTTTAAAGAAAACACTAAAAAATCCCCTACAGAAAGCAAGTATCCTTGTGAAAAGTTGTTGGTTTTGTTTGTTTCCCTTGCCAAATCCCCAATTTTCTATCACATAGTTTCAACAAATTTTTTTCTGAGAGCCCAAAGACCAAGAGAGATCAAATGAAATCTATGAAGCGCTCTTAAAATTGAGAGGAGGGGTAAAATCCTACAAAGAAAAAAATGTTAAGCTGTTTGGACCACAAAAGAATACTTGGGGAGTTTACTGAGACTTGTCTGTGTCTTGTTGATTTGCCCTGAAACTGCTAAACAGCTAATGAAGCAAAAGTTCAACTTGAACAGTTTAATCTAGAGCTGACGGAAAAAACACTTGGAGTAAAATATTTCAATATAAAATGGCTTTTTTCCAAAACCAGAACTTTCAGGAAAAGCTTTCAGTTTCTTCTAAATTTTCTTTTTTTTAAATTGGAAACAAATATTTTGTGCTTCTATTCATATTTTTTTTCCTTCCTCCCTGCACCCTACTTTCTTTTGCCTCTGAATGCAATGTAAAGACTAATGTTGAGGGACTATTTACTCCTGGAATTTTCTTTGAGATTTTATTTCTTTTTTTTCTGGGGGGTTTTGTTTGTTTATTTCTCAGCTTTGAAAAGACTTCAATGTAACAAATAGAGAAAGCTTTGAAAATTCGCAGATTAGATTTTCTGCTGAAGAAAATTAATGTTGTCCGAAGAAAAAGAATGGGCTCAAAAATTGAAATTTAATTTAAAATTTGACAAATGCTTCATAGTTCAAGCCACATATGAACGAGCAATGCCAAAATGTTTTTTCCAGACCATCGGATTATTCTGTTTTCTGTAGTTTGCAGGCCACAGCATACCACCAGTTATTCCTGCTTGAACTTAGTTACTATGCCCAACAAATGTGGGACTTCTGGGATTGCTTGTGGACCTCCATTTTGTGTGTGAGCTTTCCAAGGCTGGTAGATGCTGTCAATTACCACTTGAAACGTGACTGATAACCTTGCCACCGTGCAGCAAAGACTGGAGAGCTATAGGCTTGCTCTGTATTTTCTTCAAAACTCACAATGCACTCACAGGAGTGGTTGAATTTCCATCTAGACATGCCTGGGCTCCTTCAGAAATGCCTGGGTTTGACACCAGGAGTCAAGGCTGCAAGACAAACACAAGGATCCGTGTAGATGCTTAGACATTTTGTCTGCGCTGAACTTAAGTCTGCTGCAGATGGACTCCTGCCTCAGGCACCTTAGGTCTCTCTGCACAGCTGTTCACACTGTTGAACAGAGATATCTTTAGAGGCAAGCTTAAATATTTTACTGATCCTAGACTTCAGTTAATGTGAAATATCAGTCAGAGGAGTCAGTGCCTCTGGGAGCACGATCAACCAGCATAAGCCACAGACTGAACGCAAATGAAACACAAATGCTAGCTGAACATCTGAAGCAGACCCCCAAAGAAGAACAACAAATAATTGCTGGTCTTGGGTGAAAATAGGTGTCAGGCTGTGGATGTGTCAGGCTCTCCCTGAGGTCTCACTGCAAAATCTCGAGGTTTACCAAGTTTTCTAACCTGCCAGTTGGCAAGGACCAGTACTATGGTCCCACCATGATGGAACCCACTGGCATTGGTGTAAGAACTCTATTCCACTCCCCTTGGCTGTGAATAACCTAGGTGTTCCCCCTTACTGCTGTTTTTATCTGAGAATGGATAGTGGAAAGCCTGGGAGAAGAGTCAAGGGACACAGAGACCAGAGACAATGGAACTGGGTTATGATTATGAAAGAAACAGGAAAGATTTTTTATGGTACCCTGAATTTTAAAGGATGGGTGCAGGAAAAGTATGTCAAGGGAAGGCAACAAGTAACTGTGAGATTAGGAAGAAGTCCAAGAATTTTTCTAGATTTTAAACAATATATGATCAAGGGTATGAAAGAAAATTCAAAGGAGTAAGTGAATTAAACAGAAGAGCTTTTAGTAGTTTTGAGGAAGGAGGAAAAATATGTAGGAGAGGAGAATTTAAAGCAGAGAAACATAACATAGGAAAGAAAAGTAATGATTTGAGAAATGTGTGTCAAATTTGATTCAGAAATAATAGCTTTGAGTAGGTGTGAAGGGAAGGAAAAAAGCTCACAGAGGAAGTGGTAGGGGCTGCAGAAAACACATGGAGGTGTGAAAAGAGTCAGGAGCTCAGAAATATAACAGTGAACTGTGATGAGGAGTATTTTGGGGTGAAAGACATGCAAAGAAACAATTCTTTTTTTTCTCTCTCTTTTTTTTTTTCTTTGCTGTTCGTTTATTCCACTGCAGAAAATGTGATCTTTCTCTCCCTGTCCATGCTGTGGTACCTCTGGCTTTGCTGGTGTGATAGACATCCCTATCACTAGAGGATTTGGTGTGCAAAAACTAGAAGGATATGACTGTGCATAGTGTCAACTGTGTGTGCTTAGCTAACAGCACGGGAATCAAGCCTAGACAGACTCTAGCAAATTAAGCAATGCCAGGGAATGTGCCTGAGAGCTGAAGACCACTTTTTGCCACTAAATCTTTAGCATGGATGCTGGCAACACTCTGACCCAGGTCAGATAGCACTGTCCTAGATGATTCCCAAATATTGCTTGGGAGTTAGTGCATGCCAAGGGCAGCTCCCAGTAGGCAGTCTGGATGCACTCGCCCCAGTTTGGCAGGTAAAGGAAGTGAATGGGTTTGAGGCAGCCTGTTCTGTGCCAGATGTTGCTGTTGGCCAGGGAACATTCCTTAGTACATTTAGTTTACTAGCATGGATGCAGCCAAAGAGTGCATTGTTTCCTCTCTTTAAAAGAGGGGATGCAGTTGCTCCTCAGCTTAGAACAAGGTCACCTTCCTTTAGATAGAAAAGGTAAAGAGTTAGAAAACTGCTGGAAGAGACATGTGAAAAGGAAGAGACAAGATATACACAAAACAGTGGAAGCATCTGCAGGCAATGGAAGAATGGGAAACTACAAAACTAGAAGTGCCTATATAAATCTTGGGTGGGGAGGGGAACCAAACTGAAGCTAGAGCTGTATCTGGATATGCTGAAACCATTGCCTACCCTGATGAAAATATCAGTGCTGTGTTTGTACAGGTGTACATGTGGAGTCTTTTCTGTGCTTACAAGCACTAGGACAGAATATCAGACATGGGAGTGGGCAGTGTCATTTGTTTATCATCCTCTGTAATGGCTGTGCTCATGACAGCAAATGTAGTGAATTATGCTGCTGTAGGCAAAACATGCAGTCTAGAAGCAACATGAATCTAGTGGCAAATGTGAAAATGCTGAACTTGCAGACTGGCAGGTGATCTGATGGAGATACTTGGATGTTAGGTACAACTAGATCTGGAAGTATGTACACAGTTTTCAGGTCATTCTTCACTTCCTGCTAGCATTAGTTAAAGTCCACATGTTGATGAAAATCAACATGTTTGTAAAATTATAATAAATGTATTTAAAAATGGCATTGTTTTACTGGCTTACATAAATTGTACCTTTGTACCTAGATCCATCCAGTCAGCTAAAAGAAATTATTGATTACAACCAGCTTTTAATGTGAATACTCTGTCAACGAATACAATCTTCTGGTGTGCCAGAAATGTTGCTTTGCTCTGTTAGCTAGGAGAGTCTACAGGAAGATCCTGCATGTTTGCAGGACGTTGGAGAGTTTAACAATGGAGCGCGGTGCTGTGATCTTGTCAAGTGGAATCCTCTGGCCTCGTATTCTCCATCTGTTTCCATTCAGGTCAAGTGCACATGCTTCTCATTTATTACTGTCTGTCATCTGCATGACAGGAAGACTGAGAGGCTCCACCTGAGATCAGCTCCTGCCGATTCTAGATATTGTGCAGACTCTCATACTTAGTTTACGGCACAAATGGCTGGGACAAAAAAAAAGGATGAAATAAAGGGCTTCAGGTGGAAGATCAAGAGCTCCAATAAAAGTAGATTAAGATGAAATCCTGCCCTCATGTCAATAAGAGTTTTGTCATTCGTTTCCATGTGACCTGGATTTCTACCCCGGCTGACTTGTCCAAAACTGTAGGGGAAATCTGCATCAGAGACAGGAATTGAACTCTGAGTCCTCATCCCGTGACATTGCCCTCCCTGACAAAGGGGTGGGGTGATTAGATCTGCTCCATGTATGGTTCTCTCCACAAAATGGAAGCTGTGCATGTTGAGGGACTACAGGTTTGATCTGTTTGTTCCTTGTACATCTTTTCCCTTCATCTCTTAGTAGAACCTCTGAGTTCTGACTGTGTGAGATGAGTAAACTCAGCAGGTTCACAAAGAAGGCACATATGAACCTTCTACAGCCTGAATGAGAGCTTAAGGTTGGAAGGAATCCAAAACCTCAAAAGGAAATTCAGCTGAAATGACCAACTTTTGCCTGGTTTGGGGTCAAAACCTAGGGAAAACAACACTTCAGATGGTTTCTATATAAAAAAACATGAAGCCACCCAGGTTTATAGAAAACCACCTCAAATTTTCTTACTGTGCAGCCAGGTTCAGAAAGAAAGTATGGAAAATTGAGTAATACTGCTCAAGTTCCAGATTGATGGCACAGATTCAAAATATTTTAAACCTGCTGTACTCTAGGTTCATTTCACTTTCAAAGCTTGGCAGAAATCCAGCAGCTACCTCAAATGGTATAGTACCAAGATACTTACCAGACATTTGTAGTCTTCTCCATCAAACCATTTGCTAAGCTTTTTTAGCTTTTTCTTTTTTTTCTTTTTTGGCATTTACATTTAAACCTCAGGGACTCGTGTTGATCCTCCCAGAAAACTCATGACTTCCCGTGTTCCTTGGAGTTTTATTCTCAAGAATTTTAATTTCAGACAGGTCCACCCAAACAAAGGAGACAAAATGCTAAGGTCTAAACTAAATACAGTCCAAGAGTTCTCCTTAATGGTACACCATCAGCCTACAGTGCCTGTAAAAAGACAAGACTATAGAAATGCAGCAAATCAGTAATTTTGGTAGAGCTAGAGTTCATGAAGACTTCTTGTTGCAGCAGTTGACAGTTGTCAGCTTCATCTTCAGTAGTATGTGAGAGCCTTCTTTTCATGGTGAAATGCGAGGCAATAATCCTTCCTGTGGACTAAAAATGTGCTTGCTAAAACTTCACGGTGTTAGATAAGGGTCTGCAAACAATGATACATTGGCCACTTTCATAGAGCAAAAGCCTGGAGAAGAAAAAAACCTCTTAAGAGAAAATGGTCCTGATTCAAACCTCGCTGAAAATATTTGCACTGCTTTCCTCATAGAATTTGAGTACTGTACTTAAGCCTGAACTAGATAGTCACTAGCTTGGAATTAAGTCAGGTGAAAAAAAAAAATCACTGTGATTTCAATAAAGCCTTTCTTCTTGGGAAAATCTACTAATGATGACACTTGAATGAAGCATTCAAAAAAAAAATAAGAATTTGAATTCACTAAATCTTTTCTAACTGAAAGCTTGTATGCACAGACATTCTTGAAGGATCTCAGGTAGAAGTTTTGTTACGTCTGATTCTGATGCTGCCTGTTATCCATTATGAGCTGAGAAAAACTACTCTTCATAGCATCTGAGCAATGTTCTCATCACAAACGTGAATCAGGATAGCATCTTTAGTCCATGGATAAGACACAAAAGCAGATAACACAGAGATAAAAAGTAACTTCTCTATAAGACAACACCTTACACTCTGTGTGTGTTTTTAGCTGCCCCCAGGTTGCCTTTAGCCTTCTCTGAACCAAGAACAAGATTTCCATAGAAAATAAAAGCTCTTTTCACCTTTACTGAATTTAAAGTTTGCTAACGTTGGCAGTCACGTTATGTGAATAACATTCCTTCTGCTAGTCTCTTTTATAATGATGAGAAACAAAATTTAAATGGAGGAGAAAAAAATAAGGAGGATATAAACTGCAAGTGAACTAGATAACACCTAATCCGTGAAAGAAGATGGCTCCTTTTGCACCGTTGTACTTATGTTTGTATTGTGCTTACTGTCAGATATTACAGAAACTTGTAGGATGCAGATGCCTCAGGGAATTACCTGCAATTAAATTCTACTGCTGCTACAAAGGAAGAATTTTGTCCAACCTATGAGAGAGATAAGTGCTTAGATAAGAAAACTTCTGATTTCATTTCAGTGCTACCATCTGGTGGGCAAAATGCAGACAGCAAAAATCCCATTGCTGTGACACTGGAACATTCTGATACAGTGAGTTTTTGTTTTATTTTGTGAAGGAAACATAAGATATTATTAAAACAACTTGAACATCTGGTTTGGGGATAAAGTCATTTTGCAGTATTGCTGCCAACCCTCAGGGCCAAGTGCAAAGAGAACAACCTTCCCTTCCAGACTCTCCATAATGCATAACACCAAACTAAAATTTCTTCTCCAACACAAATGAAGAACAAAATATACTGGAGCTGTAGCTGTACACATCTAGGGAAATTCAGCTGATAGCTTGAAAGCCAGAGAATTGCATGAGATTGAAGCTGCAGAATTTTAAAAACGAACAGCAGGGGAGTCATGTTTATTACGGGTAAGTTAAAGACAAAGTTATATCAGGCATTTTGAGGAAAAGAAATAGAAAGGAAAATCACTAGGAAATCTATGTAATTAGTTATTGAAAGGATCTGTTAAGACACCATACTGGAGAGCGGTGCTGTTTTCTTTGGTACACTTAGAACTTACGCTGTGAAGGTGGAAATAAGGGTCAGATCCAATCTTCTCCAACTACCGCCTGAACTTTTGAGATCTGGGAGAAAAGGGACTAATAGTTCCAATTTTGTTACTTACTTTCAAATGAATCTAACCCAAAACCTCAAACATTTATGCAAACTCCTTGCCTGTTAAGATGTACGTAACTGTCATAACCACACAACTTTAATTTTTACAAAACTTTGGGAGAGTTTTTGCTGAAAACACTTCTTCAGGGTAGAAGTTCTGGTGTCATTTAACCTTAGTATGGCTGAGATTTTACCCTTGGCATTCTTCAGCTTTCCTATACTGTCATTTTCTTAGATGTAAACAAGAATTAGCCACTGATGTTTCAAATGCTTTCAGTCCCTACTTGAATGCTCTTCTTGGCCATCTGCCTGCATGCAAAAATGAACTGTATTTTAAAAAGTGATTGAAGTTGTATTATACCATCAGGGATTTCTGTTACCTTTAACCTGGCATAAATATATTAAAAGGAAACCCAGCTAGCAAAATTTAATCAATAATGAGGTTTTTGGGCAGGTGTGAATAGTGGTCTCTTAGACTGATATATTCAATCCTTTGATTTAACTTGGCAAGCTTTATAAAAAAATATTCAGTGATTAGATGCTGATATTGGTATTTTTTTAGTCTTGGGTAATGTAAATCTACTACTTCAGAAGGTCAGCCAGTAGGTGACTTAATGTCTCTGAGAACTTCCACTAATGAGTACAACAGTAATTCATGATAATTTCAACCGTGCTAACAAGGTTCACAGAGATCTGGTCAAGCATTCCAGAACTCCAGCTTCATCAGAAAATTTGTACTGTGGTTGAACGAGAATAAATAACCTTCTCTGAGATTTGTCTCTTATATTGTTCTACTGAGTTCCTGCCAGCCTGTCAACTAGAACAAATATTCATTTCTTCCAGTATAGATTAAAGTGATTTCTATTTTTCCTACTACAGACTTGGCCCTTGACTTAGAAGTGATAGAGATCAGATGCAAGAAAGACTGAGATGAGTTACTGTGTTATATGTAAAGAAACGGAAACCATTTTTTGTCTCTTGATAAAAAATATTCCTGAGGTTTCTGAGGCTTAAGCCCCTCTACACGTTTTATGATGAAGAGGTGAATAAATAATAGAAATTCACAGATTTTAATGCCAGAAGAACAGAAAGAACAACTGCTGTTCATTTAATCAGATTCCCCACAGCAAGTATTTCAAGGGAATATGGAAGTTAGTGGAGTTTGTGGTGTGTTTTGGTTTCCTTTTATTTTTAAATGCAAGTGCATTCTCTTTTGAGATATCTCTTTTTTGCAGTACCCCATAAAATCAATGATTCAATGATTGCTCCCATTAAGACCTATACAGAGGAAATGACACATGCTGGCCCAGAGTTGCTACTGCTCCCATACCTACTGTTCTGTATTTTCTGTGGAGCACACTGATCAGAATATCTTTTGCCAAATGCTGAGCTTGAAAGGAGCTCTGGGAGTTTGATAGAATGTACTTTCCCTTCAGTTTAAAGAGTTAACTAGGCATTCATTGTCAGAGACAGACTACTGGGCTTGGCAGAGCTTCTCTGAGCCTGTGCTTGTGTTTATTAGCACACTCACGTGAGGCCCAGTTACTACTTTCCTTTATGGCAAAATCACCTCAAAACCCACGAGCCCAAAAGTAGAGCTGCTGTAGTCTAATATGGCATGGAACAGCTTGGCTGCCTCTCTCCCGAGACAGAGGCCTCAGAGGAATCTGGGGGTATGGAGCAGATACCTCAGGACAGAGGCCATATCCCGACTCAGTGGTATTGGCTCTTGGATCCAGCTGAATTCAAAGTTTACCATATGCCCCAACTCCCATGGGGATGGAATCTTCTCTGCTTGAGAGACAAATTGTTTTGTATCCCCCTTTACTGACCTCTACTGAAATTTTCCCTTTCATTTCAAGCCCCTCCTGTATCATCCCAGTCACAAGTTATTCTCTAGAAATTGCTTAATTTAACACATTTCTTCATTTTGATTGCTAGGGTATCTTTTAGAAGGAGATCTAGTTCTGATTTGAAAACTTGACCTGATAAGTTTTCCTTCCTCTCCTCAACGTTCAGTAACCCTACTACATATGTATGCATATATTTATTTATTCTTTGGCTTCGAGTTAGGATAGTACGTGTCCAGGGAAAAGACATAAAAACATGGCCAAAAGAAAAGAATGAAAAGAAAACTGCAAGGATTTCTTACTCAGGCTTTAGTGCCTTTTGAAGAAAATTCTTTTTGACATTTTTTCACAGTTTTTGGCTTGTGCTTTGTGATAGTTTGCAATAACCATTTTGAGGTAAATACTCCTTAGAGAGCATGACTGGAAAGATCTCTGTGTCATGATAAGGTGCTGGTAATACTGTAGGAACAATATTCCTTCGAGATGATCTACAAGATCTGCTAGGTTTTCTGTTGCATCATTCCATTTTTTTCTGATGGCCCACTCAGAGGGGAGCATGAAAGTTGTCTTGGGCCCTGGTCTTCCATAGAAGGCGTGATTGTCAGCATCGAAATTACCTGCTCCTTAATGAAGCTTTTCTGGCCTTCATAATTTTCTTCACTGCAGACTGCTGGCCTTGCTGCTAGTGTCCATGTCATTAGATGTACTCAGAGCTGCTTGTTTCCTCCACAGGGGACCCAAGTTGATTTTTAAACTGAGAGTAGCAAAGATGGAGTCCTGCAAATACTGTGTATTTTTTGATATGTCTAGCAATACTAGATTTGAGAGAGGCAATTTCCTGTATTTAATGTTTTAGCATGCTGAGTGGTGAAGTAATGACTATTTTCAATAACTGAAGTTTTTTTTTTTCCAGTGGAAGCTCATTCCCTTTTCATACAGCAGCTGCTTCCTACAGGGCGATTTAAGGCTGCAGACATTACAAAGAGATATTGAAAGCGACAATGGCTGGATGTGCTTCAAGTACATCGGAAGAGAACCCTACTGGCCCTCAAAGTGCCTGGGATGGGTGGCATGGGATTAGACGATGGAGAATGGTACTCCTATTGGATCAGAAGCTGGATCCCAAGAGTCCATCTGTTCTGGGCTTTTGTTATTTATCCATGCATTAGCAATAATTTCACATATATTCTGCCAATTCCCCAGGCTTGTCTGGTTGCAGGGTTCCTTCCGCCAGATTTTTCCGCCTGTCTTCTGGAGCCCTTCTCTGGGGGATCACTCCCACTTCCTTTATGTCAGAATGGATAACAAGGCACTTACCTCAGTAAGCCAGCAGAGTCTATCCAACCTTTCCCTGCAGGCTTCGCCTTGGATAACGAAGGGGATTGTCTCTGGCAAAGACCAGTGTCTTGTGATACAGTCCTTTTAAAAGCTGTGGTGAAATAGGGTTTACAGTGATACTGGCTATTGAGAATTCAATTTCTCTGGTGCTGTTAATAGAGTTGTTTTTTCCTCCTTCAGCTTTTTGTCTCATAGCAATACTATCCATTCATTTTATGAACATATGAATGCTTTTATGATCCTTCATGGCCAACAATGACGTCTGGCACTAGAACATTTGATCATGGACAGCAGAACAGAAAGTGAAAATGTAACCTCCCTGTAGAAATTTTAGAGATTTCAGGGGGGGATGTATGGAAAATACAAATTAGAGGACAACCTTCCTGCAGAAATGGCTGGCTTTCCAGGCTCTTCTTATTGGTGCAATATACAACAAATGGCACTATATCACCATTTAACTTTTTGCTGCCATATTTTGAATAGTACCACAGCCCAATGAGTGAAAATTTTGGATTCCAGTACTAGCTTTTTCAAGACCCAGTAGATTCTAGTGAAATTCATTTTTCTGTATTTTTCTTTTCTATAGTATTAAGCTATGGAGACAAGCATTTCGCCAGACCTATGGAACACATTCTGACAACTTTCCTGAGTCTTACATTACACATCAGCTCTATAGATGGGAGAGGGAGAAAAAAGCCAGCCCCTTTTAGAAGGCTTAATTGATAATAAATGGAGTGGGTAAAAACTGCTTCTGATTTCACGGGACCTGGGATAAGGATGATGAGCATATAGTATTTCCAGTGTAAATCCTCCTATATACCTATGTTTGTAGCCATAGTGTCTTCATGTGTGACATAGGATTACTCAACAAGTCACAGATAACTGTAAGAGAGACAGCAGACAAAACTGCAAGCAAATGACTAAAAAAAACCCCAAAAACCAAAAGACCAAACCAAGGACAATACATTTGTATAAGGGCAAGATAAAGTTCAAAGAGAGAGCTCAGACATTCATTTATGAGAGATTTATGACTGTACTGGAGAAATATTTAAATATGACAGTTCCCTTGTTTATGGGTAAAATGGCATGTTCCCATGCAGATAAATAAAATGCGTTTCAATATTATTACACGAGTCTTTGTTTATATGAGTTTACTCCAGAATTCAGACTAAAGATAAGGGTTTGCTACTGCAAATAACTAAAGATTAATCCAGATGTTGGTGTTGTTTCTTAGAGGAGTAGAAAGCAGACTTATTGAAAGCAGTGGAGCTGCTGTTGATGGTTTCTTATCTTTGGTATTACATTTTGTCATGTGTGGCAGAGATGAAAGCAGTGCATGGAATGGATGAATGATATTTCAATAGTTGGTATGGAGCAGTTAGTGAGAAACATGTTTTGTACTGGATGGCGGATAATCGTAAAGCACCCAGCCTTATCTTTAGTGCTTCTGTTGAACTATATGTCCTTATTAAAAATCTCATTTTCCTTATGTCTCTTTCATTGTTATAGCGAAAAACATTGTGGTTTTGCCATTAAGAGTTGTGATGTTTCTTTTTCAGGAAAAAAAAGGTGCTGTTCTGCTCTGTAAATCTGAATGCCATGTTAAAGAGTGGGATGGAATGTGACTTTACCATGGATTAACAGATAGGGAAAAACCTGCTCGTTCCTAGTGCACAGAAGGACAGCTGTGACTCACTGACTGTAATTTCCTGGGAAACATGGAAGCTGGAGGCCCCATTCAGTCTGATAGCTGGTTTGTGCTCTTGGTTCATATTTATATAGGAGAAATACCAATAGCCACTCAACGAGACCATGAACAATAGAGTGGGGACTGCAGGGAGAGGAGCACCAAAGCTCCACTTATTTTTCCAGAAATTTGAAACCTTTTAGTTTCCAGCCTAACTTTAGTCCTAGACAATGTGCAACCACTGACATTGTTATTGTCTAGATTTTCTAGATTTCTATCTAGTTTATACTTTTCCTTATGTCTGCTGAACTTACAATCTTTGGGACATCCAGCAGCCTTTGATTTGCTGGGCTTGAACAACCAGTTGGTTTCGGTCTTCTACAAGGCAGGTTCTGAGCAGCTGTGTGGCCATTCTCTGTACCTGCTTCATTTCCTACATCTTTGCCATACGTGGGTGGTCAGAATTGCATTGTATTCAGTGTGGAGACTTGCCAAAGCTTTCTGGAATGACAATAATGCTTCCCTTTCTTTAGCAAGACATGCTAGAGTCATAGCTGTCATCCTCTTTGTGGCTGCATTTCATTAATGACTAATCATCAGCCCTTTCCCCCTTCTGTCCTGTTAGTGCTGTCTTAATAAGATTTGTAGCTGCGCACTGTAACTAATAAGATAGGTTTGGGGTTTTTTTGCAAGGCAGTGCTTGGACATTGCCATAAAACTTTCAAAAGAGAAGTTCATTCTGTTCACACTTTTTAGGTAAAATTCACTGCTCACTCTGATCTCAGTAGCCAAAAGATTATTTTAATAGGTGTGGCATTTGCAGGTAAAATTTAACATGTGAGGTTGGTTTTGTGGTTGTTTGTTCCCCTTTTTCATGCTTTGCTGTGATTATGGTGAAAGATCCAGGGGTTCAGATGAGCAGAGTCAGCCTATGTCAGATGGTCCTACACCTTCTTGATTCACAGAGGGAAAGAATTCACCGGCTGAGTAGCAGAACCACATTATTTAGGTGACTGATATTTTCCTTGACAGTGCCACTTGGCAGCTGTGCTCATGGCCAGAGTTGGAGCCTCCTTAGCCCTGCCTGCCTTCCCGCACACCAGCCTGAAGGAGCTGCCTGGGCCAGGGGTCAGTTATTAAGAAATACACACAAAATCTCACAGGCGTGAAGGAACAGAAAAGCAGAACAACAGTCAGGGGTCCCCTCGTTCTCTCAGTAGCACACACCTTGGTGTTCCCTGATATCCCAAATCGTCATCTGCTTCCTAATGGGCCCCAATGCCCTCCTCTCAAATTCTTAGCTCCATAATGCCTATGCAACTGCAGAGATCATAGAATCATGTAATGGTTTCGATTGGAAGGCACCTTTAATGGTAGTTTAGTTCAAGCCACCTGATGTGGACCACGTGTTGATTCGTCTTCTCTCTAGGAAACAAATTTAAATCAGTTTATTTTGTTCTCTGTGTTGTGGTCATGACAGTCACCATAAGCTGGAGTCTGGGACATTAGAGTAGTTGCTGCAAACTTTTATCAGTAGGATCCAGCACCACCAGTCCTTGATTCCTGGTTGATACAATGCCCCAAGGCTGTTTCCCCATATTTGCAGGGAAGAAGCCTCCATGTTATTTCAAGGGTTCTTGGGACATCGGCTCTTCACCTCTTCACGAGGAAAGTCAGTGGAAAGGCAGACTGGATCTTTTGTTAGTCTCTAAAGACCCTCTTCTCTCTCCCTTAACCTCAGAATAGCTGCAGGCATTTCCAGGGTGCATCCCAAATCCCTGCTGGTTTGCATTCTTCTCCAAAGAAAGTATACAAAAGCAAGAGGAAGCTTCTGGCCGGAACAGTTAACAGCCTGTGAAGCCAGTCCTTAAGACAGCAGAGGATCAGCAACAACAGCATCTCTTTTTCCTTGCCTTTGCCTAACTCTTAACTGGTTAGAGGATTTTAAGAAGCCTGGATAATCCTGTGCCCCTGCTTCCAGTGTTAGGAGCTTAAAATCCTGACAAACTAAGCCCTAGTCAATGTCTTCAGAATGGATTAGGTGGAATGCTCTAGGATTTACTAGAACTTCATTGGGAATACACTAGGAATAGAGTTTCTCTCTTCACAGCCTATTGATACATTAATGCTGCTACTGCTACTGCTATAAACCCCAATAATCGTAAATATTACCGCTTATCTTGTACCAGATGAGATATACAGGTATCTGAAGGACACCTAAAACTGATATAAAATACCATGTATATTTTAGATAACACTTCATTCAATTTTTAATCTACTTCATGTTCATTTTTCTTGGGCATTTGCTGTTGACATTGGTTATCTTGTCACCGTAGCCCAAATTGCTCTTCGAGGTATAATTCGCTGCCTTCTTCTCTTGAGTAATTTGTTTTGATTTCCAATTTGTTTTCCAGAGGGTGGAAAATATGGCCATCAGAAACAAGTGACTCTTTTGCATTGAAGACACGGGGCTCTCTTTTTTTTGGTAAGACCACTTCGGTGCGTAAAAGCGGCTTTACTGCTCTGTTCCCAGTTCTGTGATCCCAGAGCATTTGATCAAGACTCTCAGTGGTTTCTCTGCCACCAGAAGGTCCCTTTCTTATGCTACTCATGGCTCCCAAAGGGCTGCTTCTTGAGATGGAGAGCAATAAGGCTAAAAATTCTTTCCACTTACACTGTTATCTTGCTGCCCTACCCAACGCAGGGACTTGATCTGAGTGCTGCAGTATTCCCAAACTGCCATCCTCTATAACCCAGAGCCCTTCCCAAAGGCTGTGGAGCCAGGTGTGAGGCGTGTTTATGTCCCTGGCCTGCTGCACAGTAGTCTTGCCGGAGCTGGCAGGCTGGTCTGGACCATAAGTGTGTTCTGAGAGGCAGGCAATTCAGAAACTCAGGAGCCACTTCTCTGCGTGCTGGCCACAATTTCTGCTTCCCCTGCCAATGTGCTTATGGTTTGGCATTTGTAGACACACCGCAGCTGTCCAGTTGATAAACTGACACACTCTGGGTGGCCCTCATCTCTTGAGATTTTACAACTGCTGTTTGCTCCACCAGACATGAATTGAAGTCTTCCAAACTCTCCCACAGAGACTTTCCTGGTACTCTGGTGTCAAGTTCAGAACAAGAATCTGGAGCAGAATTTTTTTTCCTAGTAACACTTGTTTTCCTACAGTGCTGCTCTCCTTCAGCTACCCGGTGCCTGTGATGAACACGTGTTTCTGTTCACTGGCTCGTCCTGCTCAGCAGAAGTCAGAAGTTATTTACAGAACCCTGCAATCCATTAGCCCTCTACCCTTGAAGAAAAAAGGTCTGTGTATGCACAGTGAAACTCAGGATTACAGATCAAATGTGTTGCTGCACATGTACGTTTGTATGACCCTTGAGGCTCTTTCTGGTGTTTCCTGCAAGCTCGTTGTCCAGGTTAAAGAAAGAGGCATCACCTACTCATGCACAGTAAAATAACACTGAAAAATGCCATATGCATAGCAGTGATGTTGAGAAATACAACTGCTGGGTTGTCTGCCTGTAAGGTGAATTGTGTAGTATCTTTCAGTGTGCTGTATGTGTGTCTCATACAATTTTTGCTGTACTCACATATTACCTCTGGAATATGAGGCTACTTCATCTAGTAGAAAAGGAAAAAAAAAAAAAAACCCACCAATCGAAGGTGATGTTTCAAGCACGGGGAAATGAAATAGCTTTAGCTTTTAGTGGCCACCATCAAAATCTTGCCAGTCTGGTTCTTTTCCAGCTCCACATCACGGCATTCAGGTAGCAGTGAAATGGATTTACAGATAACTCTCATTTAATGCCAAATTGATGCCATGGTGGAGCAACTGTTGGATTGCAGACAGAAGGAGAGGTATTCATTTCCTTTTGCTTCTGCAGTAGATTCATTGAAATGTGTTAGCTCAGCTGTGTGCATATATGCTGATGTAATCAAGCCAGGTGCCTGCACAGGATTTTCTAACAGGAGGTGGAGAGGAGTCTGGATCATGTAAAGAGGAGCTGGAGAACTGTGCAGGATGTTTAAAGGTCACAAGGATGCTTAACATTTTGTATCAGACATGTGAGGAAGAAAAATAGCACGGGGGTAGAGTCATTAATGTGCTAAATGGCAAGAAGGGTACAAGTTGGGCATTTCGAGGTCCAGAATTCCAGATTATGTGTGGTGCATGGGAGAGAGGAGGGGACTACGCTCCCTTCTGAGTTTGGTAGAAAAGGTTAATGAAACTGGGCTTCTTATAGGAAAGGCAGGGAATCGAGTAAGGATTATTTAGGGAACATTTTATTATGCCACTTGAACCCAACCGAACTTTTCGGTAGGCAAATATTTGTTTCAAGCAAAATGGACTCTGAAGCAGCTCTTATAAAATGTATAAGGTTTTTTTTCCCTTGCCCAAATACTGCATTCTAGTTCAGTCTGTGGATTTTCAAGAGAATGTGTTTTTTTCTTTGTCTTCTCAGGAGCAGAGAGATGGGACAAGGGTATACAAGAGGACAGGCAGATAAACCAGGCTGAATTTGTAGAGAAGGCTCTCCAGACTGATTCTTGTCACCAGAAACTTGTACACCATTAAAATTCTTAGATATCTTCTCAGACTGTATAAGTGAAAAAGACATTACATAAACTGCCAGCATTTTTCTCCTTTTTCACTTTGAGAACCACCCTTGTGGGACAATTGCAAGGAATTTAGTGGGGTTGGCTCTAATAAGTTTCTGTGGATAGTACTCTAAACATACAGACACAAGAGGAAGCAGTGTTGGGTTTTTCTGGTTTTGTTTTTAAACAGTTACAGAATTCTACAAAAGGGATACAATTCTTTTAAAAAGCTTTATAGGTTACTGTGAGAAACCTTTCAGTTTTCATTGCATTCTGTTCCTCTTTCAGTACAAAGGAGGCGCTGGCAGGTATTTTCAGTGGAAGCGAGTATGTGCTTTCAGTTCTCACCAAATCCCAGCTGGATTATGTGTTTAATCCACAAAACTTCATGTGACCTGATAATTGCGGGTTCCTTCAGTTTTGCATTCTTAAAGAGTTCACTGCTTTGACAGGAATTGTTATTCCATCCCTACAAGAAATGGCATGCTGCTGCAGCCCCAGAAAGCCTAAGTGTCCAGCTTCAAATTCACTGAAAGAGTAGTTGAATAAGGAAGAAACTCATGTCCCTCCATGCTGGTCATCAAGGGTGGCCATCATGAATTATTATCACCTTTGGCCACCCCAAGCAATAACTCCCTATGTTCACCGTTTCTTCTAGATCACAACTGCTGTCTCTTAATATTAGTGGTAGTACCCCAGTAATCTGGGATAACAACAGTCTGGGATAGAAAAAAAACATTTTTTTTTTCTAGTTTCAGTAAAACTTTTGTGACCCATGAAAACTTGCATTAAATCCAAAACCAGTTACTTTAGTTTCCAGGTTATATGGAGGTCTGAGGTCAGTTTCTCACAAAGAACTGGGATGCAGGGCAATGTGTGGTCTCACACAGAGCTCTGGCACAGGGTCATATAGGAAAGCCCTGGCTCATACCTGTCCCTCCTCAGCTGTCTCTCTTTTTCCCCCATGGGGTTGCTCAAAATGAACTGACTTATGCAACGAAAGCTGACCGAGGTCTCTGTTGGTAAATCCAGTATTACAGGCCTTTGCATAATAGTTCCAGGACTGGTCTTTCTTTCCATCGTCCAAGAAATTTGATGGTTAAAGATTAGGACACCTCTGCAGAGTGACTTTTCCAGAGCAGTGACCATTCCCTATGAAAGTTTCTTCTGTCACTGCATGTTTACAGTAACTTTGGAAACAATTTCTTCTCTCCCTTTTTGCCTACACCAGTTTGGTATTACTAACGTTGTTTCCAAGGTCAAATCTATAGCAGTATTCATTTTCATGAGGATCACTAGTAACCTCTTAAAAAAATGACCTCATAAATGACACTTTTTGTCAAAAGCTTTTTGGGGAGAACAGTGCCATAGGCACATACACACACACTCTGCAGCTGGGAAAAAAAGGCTCTTCTCAGCACTCATCTTCATGTATATTTTTTGTAGCCAAAAACTAGAGTGGGAAAGAAAAAGATAACATCTGAGTTGGGATGACCAAAGTACATGGAGAGAACAATTTAGTCTCTTAAAACAGTGCAAGAAGTTAGATTCCAGTAGTAATTCAAGTAAAGGCAGGAGGTTGGGCCAGATCCAAACATCGATGCAGTCCCAGTGACCCAAACTATCGCATGTGATATACCTCACTTCTTTATTTGCTTGTTTATTCTGAATGACTACAAGGGCACTGGATGTGACAAAAAGAGGACAATGTCCTGAGTTCAGCTGGAGTGAGTTAGGATATTATCTTTCTGGAGCTTCTCCCTACAGTAATGATGATACCCGTTTTGGGGTTAATTTTCTGTTGAATAAGCACGTCAGGTTTTAAGGCACTGGTCCAGACTGTAAACAAGTCAGTCTCTTTGGAGCCTGCTTTGGCAGCTCTGCTGAGGTTGCTATTTGTATTAAAATATTTGCTAACCTATTCTTCATAAAGCCAGGTATGTTTCCGTGAAAAGGAGAGGCAATGTTGACATCTGTCCTCTTGCCAGCAGCGGCAATCATATTACCTTGTTATCTCAGCTAGCCCTCCCCCATGCTGATGCCCTAAATAAGGGACTGCTGAAATTCTGAGCCAGGGCTCATTACATTTCTGGTCCACACACAATTCTGAGTCTCTGTGCAAAATTCAGTCCCAGCATTTCAGTGGCACCAAGATCAGAAGAAACTTACTGCTGAGAGAAATCGGTGATAGAAAACTCTGGGATGTAAATTTTAGATGAGCTAGACATTTTCACATGTGGCTGACAAGCAATTTAAAGCACTAAGGAGAGTTCAAGAGGGAGTTAAGTGGTCCACGTAGATATATGGATACTGGAATAATTTGGATGCATTTAGGATACAGGATAGACAAAGAATTCATCTCATCCCTGAGCTCTTTGGGGCTGTGACTGCATTTTGGTTCTCAGCTTGTATTAAGGTTTCTGTAGCCCCAGCTCTAATAGATCATTGTAATGGCTCTGTTCACATGACGAGGGTGGGGAGCGGAAAGAAAACAACCTGAACAATGTAAGACCACCACAATCACTTCAATTGTTTTTATAGGTTGCCCATAAAATTGTGGGCACTTTTCAGACATAGAAAATGGCACAGACTTGGGCTTAGATCTTTTAGCCTAAAGCTTTAGCCCAGTGCCTATTCCTTACACTTTCAATAGTCCCATTGACGGCAGTGGTAGATCTAGTTCAGGATTATTATTTATGTTCCAAGATTAAATGAGGTGTCTGCAAGAAGAAAAAGAACCAGCTTCTGGGGACAGAAGGTTGCTGTCCCTTTAGTATAAATGTGCAATCTGGAGACATTGTAGGTTTTGCCTGGTCGAGGGTTTGATCCTTCCATTTGCTATTGGATAGAATAGCTAGTGATAACTTTGCTTTCCTGCTCTCCATTTATTTTCTTTTGATATACAGTTCAAAGACTGATGAAGAAATGTGAAAAATATTTGATGCTATATACACAAAAAAGGAGTTAATTCATACACTCTGGTGTTTGATTTTTAAATGATGGGATATATCTACAAGGCAGAAAATTTTTCTTTGAAATAGGTAAGATTTTTCAAAGCTGGCCTCATCCTGCTCCCACCAAAATGACAAGTTAAGGTTTCCTTTTTCTTCAATAGGAGCAAATGTGCATGATGAGCGTATTTGGGAGCATTCCCTGTCAAGCAATTAGGACTAAGCATTGCTGCTGGGCAGATCCTGAAGCGATTTATCAGCTGATGAAATTAGATGTGCCTTCATGTTACTCAGTGTAGCCGGATCAATTTATATCTGACTGTTTGTTCTGGGAATTCCCGGTGACTTACTGGTGTAGCTCTGACAGGTTAAGTACACAGGAAAAATGAATTTTGTGGGAAGTGGTGGTATGCTTGTTGCTCCAACTTATATTGTTGGAAGTTCAAACAACCTTCATGGCATTTCAAATCCTTTTCCCATTTCATACCTGAAGGTTGATCTATTTTTCTGAAGGCGTGTTTATTTTTTTCCTAATGGTATTAGTTGTACTGATGTGAGATACTATCTTTCTCTGCAAATTTAGATATGGGGATTTCTTCATGATGTGATTGATGATTCATGATTCTGCCCATTACCATCTATTAGGCTTCCAATTTGGTAATCATTATGCTGAACTCCTCTTACATTTTTTTTTCCTTATTTGATGGTATAAATGGGCTTACTCCACAAAAGACAAAGTACTCCACAGTATCTTTATTATGCGTTTTGGCATTTTTTGATTCTCATGGAATTATAGGCTGAGTTACTTTGATATGGATCTGATCCAGCTTCTAAATACTTCGTTGGTTTGCATACACTCAGTGTTAAAAATTACTTTTTCCTTTTAAAGTGAGAAGCTTCCCCTATTTTTCCCATCTTTTTTTTATTAGCTTTTCTTGACAGTAGGTCAGGTTAGGTGCTTTGCCACCTCTGCTGCTTCTGTCATCTCCTGATGTTGAAACTGACTTTTACAGAGGCTGCTTTTCTTATCTTTGAGCTTTCAGAGTAAGGTCTGTATGCAAGGTAGTTTTGTTTTTTTTCTTTCTCTGTCTTCTTTGCTGTCTCTGCTTCTTGTCTTTTTGTTTGGCTTTGGCTTTTGTCTTTCTGTTTTTTTGGCTCGGATGTTCAGTAGTAGAGGCACAGTTATTGTGAGCTGGCTGAGAGAAAATACAAGATGGAGAAGCTCTTCCATAATTTAGCTTGAGGCAAGATCTTCCATTTTAAGGTTGATTCTGAACCCCACCCTGACTTTGTCAAGCTGAAATTAATCCACCTGAAATTGCACAGGGAAACTTCTATGTCAGACTACAATTTTCCAAGAAAACGTGACTGATACTAGGCAAAATATTTGGGAGATAGAAAGATATTTTACAAAGTGGGGTGATCTCACTTTTTGGATAATTTCCTGATGTTTATTTTAAAGAAATGTCATGACTCAAAGCTATCTTGACCGAGAAACTCCGAACTTAGGTTACTTTATTGTCCCTGGCAAGGATTGGTACTTTGGACTCAGTTCGGAAGGTGGAGCGGGGGGAGTGTTTATAATTTAGATATTACTTACAACAACATCTACATACATTAGAAACACATCAGCTCTCCAAATACCACATTCTGGCTTGTGCATTGTTTATAAACCACAGACCCAGGAGCCTTTGTGCTGTTTGACCAGCGTGCAGCACTACACACTCCTTTGGAAGCACATAGCCAAAGGCTACCAGATGCCTGAACAGTTGCTATTATATCCATAGAGCAGGATGTAAGAAGCACTCAGTTTGAAGCATCTTCTGATCTCCACGGGAGTTTCTACAGAGTCTGTCAGCTTCTTGGGCATCCTTAGGATTGTGCTGGCTAAGAAGACCCCTCAGTGCCTCCCAAACGTGAGGTCTCAATGAACTCTCCTCCTAGCCTACTGCTTGACTGGGAGTAGTTCCCTGCATTAACTGTGGCTTTTAGGAAGCACGTACATGTTTTTCTTAAGCCCCAGAATGCTGAAATAAAGACATTCTCTAACCTAGAATTGAGTCCAAGGAAAAAAGAGTAGTTGAAAGGGGATGTGGAAGTACTTGTGGATAAAAGGATAATCCTGAAATTATGTCATTACCCGAAACTGCTCAGGTATTGGCAAATAAACATATGAAAAGTACAGAATTAGGGCAAACTGGACCTAAACACCTTGACAGAGAAAATGACTTTGTTATGCCTGAATTTTAGTGCATTCAAAGACAACTTGTTCTGCCATGGAAGGTCTGCACAGCCTCTAAATATTCTGGTCCATATTTCCTGGAGTCCCAAGCCTGCTTTTTGTGTTGTTCTGCTCTTAATAAAACTGATGTAGGTCAGGCAAGTACTTTATTAACTGGTATTACTATGGCACGTACTAGGACATCTTAGGAGTGAGTTTTGAGTGAGCTGTGATTCCACTGAAACGTGGAGGTGGCAGACTTGGCCTGCAGCTGGGGATGAGTGCCAGCAGGGCAATTCTGGTCATGGGAGCAGGAAATTCAGCAGAGGCTGCAAAACTCTCCCAAGATGGGCAAATTAGCCCTTACTAAGCTCCTTGCTGGCACAGTGAGTCAGCTACCGGTGTGCAAGCAAGGCAGCTTAGGTTAGATAAGTTTACATTGCAAAACCATTCCATCTGCCACGTAGAGAAATGTTGAAACATGTTGAAATTCCTCTAATAGCAGGACCTTTATTCATTATGAGTCTGGGAAATTGTACCACCTAGTAAAACCATAGTCCAGACTTACTCAGTGTGTAAATAGTCACAGTAATTAATTCAAACTAGTGTGATCAAGTCCATTTCCTAAAAAAGGAGACCACACACCTCCAAGATACCAGTTTGAATGCTTCTCTTTCGAACATCCCAGTGGTCAGGGGAAAGTAGTAAAGCTGAAATGCTCCATTCTAAAATCCTCCACAGAGCAGTGCTCTGACAAGGAAAAGTCCTGTTGTGAAATGCATGCATTTTGCTATTTTGGACCCAAGACCTCTGATCCACTCTGGAGGAATGAGAAACAAATTTATTACATTAGTGAAAGGGGCAATGGCTGCTTCTTCAGTAGAGACCTTGTGTACTCCAGTGATTAGATTTGGGATAAGTTGTCCAGGCAAAGGATAAATGGAGCTAATAAATTTAAGTGCATCTTCTGAGAAGCATGAACTACCTTTTGCCCTGGGAGGAGGAAATTTTGACTGGTTAGGATTTTCTAGAACACAATTTTTCCTTCATGAAGAACACTTCCTTCAAAATCAGTCTCGACTGTTTGCTGTGTGTTTGAAGCAACAACAGAAACATTTTGGGGATAAAGGATAATTTTCTAGAGAATGCTTTGGTAGAACGAAGGGTCTCTAGCCAAATACGACAATAGTCAACATAGTTCCTTGTGTACTTCACAGTTAAGTAATCTTACTGAAAGTTCAAAGGCTTGGATTAAATTCCTCTTGGATTTCCTGTGATAATCTCAGTTGGATCATCTGCTCCTACATGCTAGAGTTCACAGTGTCTGAATCTGTTAAGGAAATATGATATTTATTAGACACAACTTTCTTTTACAAACCTTCCTCATCTGACTGGGACAACATATGCTATTTAAAGGGCTGTCTTGCAACTAATGAGAATTTTGCATAGATAACCAAAAAATGATGTCAGATGGGAAATAATGAACTCCATTAGCCCTTTACCTTTAAAAAAAAAAAAAAGTGTTTTTGGACTTGGTTTCTCTCTCTCCATGTGTTAGAGTCCATTTAATTTATACTGCAATTTCGGGGGGGTTTTAGCAAAGGTTAAATTCATCCTGCCTTGCATTACTGCATGACAAGTCGTTTGGTGAAGTTTAAGGATCAGAGACCTTGGATATAGACTTGTATTTCAGGAGATGTGGTTTGTGGGGATTGAAGGACAAAACATCAATCAAATGGATTTCTTTTGGGCAAAAGAATTATTCTTTGAATTTGCTCTTTGTATAATTATTGGCAACCCCCATTAGCTATTTTTAAGGGCACTTACACTTTGCAAAGGATGTTTATATGTTTGTTGTGTTAAAATCTAAGTGGGCAAGTACAAAATGTTCAGTTAATAGAGACCAACACAACACCACTGATATTAAATTTACTCAGGTAATTATCTCTTCTGGTGTCTGTGAAGTGATTGGAAATTCTCCTGCCAACTTTAGAGGAGCAAGTTTTGCTCTTTCAAATGTTCAAACAAGTATATTTAGGAATTGTGATGCTGTTGAGTGCTTTGAATTCATTTGATAAGGAAAGTTTGTTTTTCTGTGTGGTGAGAATGCATACATTGATATTTTGTTTGGTTTAATCTATTTTTATAGAGCACTTGAGGAGAAATACATAAATTTGTATAGTTTAGTCTTTAAGTCAAGTGAGTGTAGTGACCTGTTTTTGGCTAGGTCTTAGTTTCTCTATTTCTAATGCAGAATTTCTCTCATAAAGATTTACCTTTATGACAGAGGCAAGGTTGCTAATTCTGCCTGTTAACAAATATGGATTTTACTTGAGTAAGGTTAAATGACTGATAGTGATCTGTGTCATGAAACAAATACAAGTATGGAAGGAAATTGTGCTGCCTTCCCTGAAGGAATGCCTTTGCTGATTTTTATAGGATTCATCCAAAACTAAATAAGAGAACTCTTCAGTGCTGTTAGAGAGGCAGAAACATTTCCAAGAAAAAGGAAAAATTGAAAATCTGCATTTTCAGCAGTGACTATTACCGGTTATTCCTCAGTTTCAATGTTCACAAACAGAGAATTCAAAGGAAAATTTGGAAGAAAATCCAAATGAAAAGGGGCCCCAGTTTTCTGCTTCTCAGACTCCTCTTTTGAAGTGCCTCCACCCAGGCAACTGAAGCACTAGTCATTTTAGAACTCTCAATCTTATTCTTCTCTTTTCCTCTTCTTTTTCTCTTTTCCTCTTCTCTCTTCTGCTAAGGTCAAATCCTGCTTCTCCTGATGCCAATAATAAAACTCCCATTGATTTCAACATCAGCAGGAAATATGCAGTTTGTTATTTACCACAACCACCACAATGAATCTCTGGGAAGAATTCATTTATATTCATTCCAACAATGCCATGAAAAATGGGCTCTTGCTATTTTATCACATCCAAACTGTTACTCTAACTCTAACATCCTAGCTGTTGCTAACAAGTCAGTGATGATTTGTAAACCAACAATTTATGGTAACCACATTCCATCCCCATTATGATATGTGGTTTGGAAATGGAAAAGTAATCAAGACCTCCTGTTAAGAGACTTTATTTCAGTTGAGGGTTTCTGTAAATAAAAGCATTTTGAAAGGATCATTGCTATATGATTCTAACTCCAAATTGTTCATTTGATCTAGGCCCCATCTATGCTCCAAATTCCTGCCAGGCTCTGTCTGTCAGGAGTGTGAGATCCCCAACAGTGGCATGACCATACTGGCAAAACTGTTTTTATCAGTACAAGTATTTTCACTCAACTGGATAGTTTCACTAGACTGGAACAGCAGTTCCATTTCTTGGAGACAGCTATGTCCATTCCTTGGAATACTTTGCAATACTTTATCAGCACACTATAAGGGTACTCTGACATAAATGAAGGCCTCCTACCACAGTTACAGTAAGAGATGAAGGATTGCAGTCAGCCCCATGGTATGTAGTGATGCCCTGGGGAAGGAAGAGCCTGCGTAGTTTGTGCAACACTGTCTTGGTTGTAAGGGTTGTGGGCAGTCACTATGACACTGAGGAGGGCTTTCCAGCGCTTTGGTGGGAGACCACCTAGAATCACTGGTAAATAAACTCAAACCAGGGAATTTTGTTCCAGTACTAGGTTCTGGTACCAGCCAGGTTGAAAACCTTCTTTTGATCTCTTTGGCACTAACATACCACGTCCTCTCAACCCTGTCTAGGAAGCCCAGCAGCCTGGTTTTGAGGCTAGAGACACTCTGTTTGGTGACCTGTTGAAAGAGAGAGCAATTTAGGCAGTCTTGAGAGTGCCCTACTAATCTGCCCTAAGTATTATATGATTTGATGATGGAGACCACACTAATTTAGGAGATAAAGCGCTCTTCCTACCTTTTCCTCTCCAGCAAAAACCACTACTTGATTAAGTTACATATCCCAGAATTGAGCACAATTCACTGAGGGTAGGATGTCACCTCAAAGGGTTTTTCTCTGATTTTCTATTGAATAAAAGACTGACTACTAAAAATCACTCTTTAAATTTACTTTTATTTTGTGACCTAATTCTGTGAAGGTGATATGAGCATGTATGAATCCTCATGAGGTGTTCATTAACTTGGCTGTATTTCAATAATGGTACGAAAATGAATAGATATTTTGTTATTAAGTAACTTTGTATGTCGTTATCTCTGCAACATTAAGGTGAATTACATGGCTTAAAGGAGATTTTAAATTATTTAGTACAACAGACTGAAAAATAAGACACAAATCCTGGCGGGAGAGCTTGTTCACCATCAGCAACTAAGCATATGTCCATGATAAAATGGGTTCATGGGCTTAGCTCCGGTTTAATGTGTTTCTCCCCACTCCTGACCCTCTGCTGTAAGTAGAATGTCTGCTTGTTTGTGACAGCACAGCAGTTCCTGAACCTGTGTTGGACTGCTGGAATTTGGCGAAGGAAAAACAGTTTGTATAATGGAGGGAATAATAACGGCAAAGCAGTTTCCTGGTCTGTCGTAGTTGTGCTGCCAGGTGTGGTGTGTAGCAAAGAGCGTAGAAAGTCAGAGAAGGTTTTAGATGGGACTGTCTGAAACCAGTAGTAGCAGTAGTGCCAAGGACAAACTTAAACTAGTTTTAGAAAAGAGCTCAAATATTTCACTAGAGAGATGCCCAGCGTGTTGTCCTACAAGCTGCTAGACACGGATTCTGGTGGGCCTTGAAAGGACAATCTGTCACACTCTGCAACCACTCAAGGGTGATGATAGGGACTGCTGCAGCCCTGACTTCTTCATCCCCCTGGAGCAGCAGTTGATAATATCTGGCCTCCCCAGTTCTGGAAACAAGACAGAATCTCAAAGCTGGATTACATGATTTTATCCCTATCACTCATTCTTTCCACACAGCCCTTTGGGGCATGGAATAGATATCTCTTCTTTATTCTCAAATATTTATTCTCACAGATATATTAGGCCTTTGGCATAATATATCACGCCGTTCTTTAGAAAGCTAGTGAAAAGGAAGAAAATTGCCCACATTTTTCCAGTAGTAGGAGAGCGCCAGGTAAGAGGGCAGGAGCTCATCCCAGCCCCATGTTTACATTAATCTGATGTTGCGCTACCACCTTGTGGGCGAAAGGTAAATAGCGCTGAGCTGCTCGACGCGCAGGGACGGGGTCATGGGGAGCAAACACGGCACTGGCTGGGCAGGTGACCGTGGGTGGTCTGCTTGATAAGGACAGCACGGCCTGAATCCTCCAGGCTGAGGCAGTTCGGGATCTGGGCAGCCAAGAGAAGCCGAGCAGACTGTGAAAATCTGCTGGAGCTCTGAAGTGTGATAGCCGGTGAAGGGTACCCTTCAAAGGGATGTGACAGTCTGGTATTCCTGTAGGATATAAAGAGAAGCAAGTAGGATGAAATCATGTTCCTATTATGCTAGAGTACCAATGCCTTTATATAAGTAACTCTTCTGATCTGCCTGCTCTTAACCACAATCCTCAGAGCTACTTACAAGTTCCTTGACTGGCTTCCACCTGCTAACTCCAGTGACAAATCCCTTGGCAGTGTGTTGCCTTGGAGTACCAACACCTCCATGGTGTTCTCTCCACCTTCCAGGATTACTGCAGCTCTCTTGAATTTCAGTGCTGTGCTTCAGGGAAGAATAGAAATAAGAAAGCCACCTAAAAGTCAAGTTATTGAATATGTTATTAATAAGAATATTACTGGTAGCCTCTTCATCCCATCAGGATTTAGTACCCCATGGCACTTAACAGATTCCAAGAGAAGATGTATTCAAAACATCATCTTCTTTTTCCCTAAAACTGAAGGAAACCCCCTGCACATCTGAGACTCTGCACAATCAGATGTGCTGTCTGACATGTCTCCTCACACATAACTACAGAGGGATTTGAAACACAAGTGTTTCTCTGACATCTGTTACATGCCAAAGACTTACCTGGAATTGTTCAAGGAATGACTTGACCTGGCATTTAGTGCTGTGATTTAATTGATATGGTGACAGCTGGTCAAAGGTTGGATCTTGGAGGTTTTTACCAACCTTAATGATTCTGTGGCTCTGTGCTTGGCTGAAGGTGAAAGCATTTGAGGAACTGAGCCTCCTGTTTGCCAAGAGGTCAGAGCTCCAGATTTATACTGATGCCAAATTCTGGGGTGGGACGTGATGCAAAAGCTTACTGAGGATTTCCACATCCAGAGAACCTGTCTAATGAGCCCAGTTAATTTGATATCACAGAATAAACCTTTCTCAATTGCTCTTCATTTAGAGCAGTCCTCTTCACATCGTAAATTAGGTGTCTGCTGGAGTAAGCACATGAACTTGGGTCTCTAACATGGCTACAGGTTGTCTTAGTAGAAAGCAGTAGAATTCTTTCTGCTTTCCTTCTGTCTCACCTCCCCCATCCTCTACATTTTCATAAGACCGTTTGAGCATTTTGTCCAGGATTGCCTCTTCCAAGCTCAAGAATGATCCATCCTGACAGACAGGAAGCCAAGGAAAGATGGCAGGAGGCCTGCATGGATGAAACAGGAGCTCCAGACAAACCTCAAACACAAAAAAAGAAACATGCAAGAGGTGGAATTCGTTTCAGATCTCCCATAAGGAATATAGACACTTTATATCATGCCAAGGATGAGATTAGGAAAATGAAAGCCCAGCTGGAGTTGAATCTGGTGAGGGATGTAAAGGAAAACAGGAAGGGCTTCTATGAGTGTGTTTACAGGAAAAGAAAAAAAAGTGTGTGTGGGGGGGTGGAATGTAGGCTTGCTGCTGAATGAGACCATGGAAAAGCCTGATGAACTCACTGAACTCTTGGCTGGAGATATGGGACAACCAAAATCTTGGTGAAACACTGCACCTGATGATGATTAGCCCCAGGCAACAGTGCAGACCAGGGAGATCCACCAGCTGCAAAGCAGCTTGGCAGAAAGGGCCTGATGGCCTGGGAGTGCTGGTGGGCAGCCAATCGACCATAAACTGGGAATCTGCCCGTGAAGCAAAGACAGCCAACAGCATCCTGGATGGCATTAAGAAGACCATTGGAGGCAGATGGAGTTAGGTGAACCTTCCTTTGTGCTCACCTCTGCTGAAACAACGTCTGGAGTGCTGCAGCCACAAGGATAAGGACAAAGATATACAGGGGCAAGTCTAATGAAGGAACATGAAGATTATCCATGGATTGGAGCATGTGACATACAGGAAGACACTGAGAAAGCTGGAAAGGTTTTCGGCCTGGGAAAGAGAAGGATCAGTGGGATCTGAACAATCTGTATAAATATTTGATGGAGAGAGTAAAGAAGGTAGAGAATCTTAGCAGCATCCTGTGAAAAGAGTCAAGACAATGGGCACAAAATCAAATACACGAAATTCCATTCAAATTTTAAAAGCCCTTTTTTTAAATTATTGTGAATGGTCAAACAGGCTTCCCTGAGAGTTTGTGTAGTCTCTGTCCTGGGAGATAGTCAAAGCCTGACTAGACATCATACTGAGCAACATGCTCTAGCTGACCTCTCTGTGTAGGATGCCGGAGAAGACAATCTCCAGAGGTCCCTTCCAAACTCAGTGATTCTGTACAGTAACACATTTATTATTCCAGGCACAGTTCTGATAGGACCAATGCTTCTATGTACAACTTCTTTTTCCCTCTTTGGCAGAGAGATGAAAAACATTTCTATCTTTTGCTTTCTGCTTTCAGGATAACATTCAGCCCACAGTTATTGCGGGACATGAGTCCTATATACTCTCTTCAGCAGTTTTCCCTGCCCTGCTTCTCCTGTTGCCCAAGGAAACTTACTGAAGCATCACAGCTCACCTCTAGCCCCAGCTTCTGTCTTACAAGGACATGGAAAAGACCAAAATATATATTATCTTTCCATGTGGTGTAAGCACAGGATATGCCTGAGGCGTGAAGAACAGTACGTGGTCTGCAGGCACTCATCCACTCCAGCTCTGTGTGAGAGTGGTCCTTCAATTCAGGAGTAGATCACTCACCCCTTACTCTGCCTCAAGCACAGCAAAATTGCTGCTCAGAACTACCATGTATCAGGGACTCTCCCATTTTTTCACACCTGCTGTTCTTTTTCTTCTCTCTTCTGCTGACCAATAGTGTGAAATAGCAGAGCTGCTGTGGAGTAACAGGTTGTGTACTACAGCTCTTAATCTTGAAGATGTGCTAATTTCATCTACCAAGATCTTGTTAGTGAAAGATTTTCATGTCATGCTCGAAATAACTCCTTTGCTGAGGGTGGAAGTCTGTTAATGTGACAAATGCTGAACCTGTTTCTCTGGAGAGAAATTGCTAGCAGAAGACTGTGATAGTGTTGTAGGAGGAATTCAGAGTAAAACAGTTCTTGATGGTTTTTGTTGGTGCCCTCAGCCACAGGAGTACATTCTTCCTCCCTTACATGAGTGGGGCTCCATATGTAAAAAAATTTCTTCTTGCTCCATGTTTCCTAAATGATACAATTTATCTTGCTCTGTGTTGCACACAAATATAAACAGGATTTCACAATCTCAAAGCTGTTACATTAGAAAGCAAAATACCTGAACTTCCTTTCCTGAATACTCAGGCAACATAGTACACCATAAAGCATAGCCTAAGACAGCTCTTCTGAAATTCTGTTGTAACGCCACTTTTTATCAGCTTAAGATACAGAACTAAGCCATCCCTGGGAATCATATGGGGCCACGCAGTCCTCTGTAATAATTTTAGTTTCTTCAACTGTTAGTTGACACTCAAAGTCTTTGGTAAACTTCTTGAACGTGAAGAAGAATTTGCAGAAGTTAATCAAGAAAGTCTTCGTACAGCCCATCTTTTCCATTTAAGTAGTAAAGGGTGATGTGCTCTCTAGGTTTCTGTATAATGACATCATTGCTTCTTTGCTTCACGTTTTCAGTCCGGTTCTTGGACAAATAGAGATGTCAAGGCAATCAGAAGTCAATTTTCTCCATGCAATTTTTTTTTTAAAATCTATCTTTAGCTCCATTTAACCAAGTAATACAGAAACTAATGATGTATCACAAAGTACAGAGAAATTGTGCTTGAATGGCTTGCCCACATCACAGACAGGCAATATCATCAGAAAGCCAGTACCTCATTAGTGATGGGGTGGAATTATTCCCAAACTGTGCATGCACATGACAGCAATATTGGATGATACATTTGTAACAGAAAACCCACTCTGGCAACCTTTAATTTGTTTCCTGACCAAGGATAAAGATTATAATTGGAGGAAAGTTACTAAGCAACAGTGGCTAGCACATTTCATTTACAACACTCCTTCCTCCTCAGCCTCCCTGCAGCTCACACAGTATTTCACAAAGGGGCTAAACCTCAGATTCAGTTGCAAAGTCTGCCTTTGTAGGACACTAGACACAGCAATCGAGTTAAATCGTTTTATTTACTCAGATTTAAACCAAGAAATATGAACTAATTCAAGAGTCAGAACCAAATTGAAATGTCTGAAGTACAAGAATTAAACACTACAAAATTCATATCCTCATCCAACACACATTCCATTTCTAACCCATCAGTTTTGGGATTCATTCAGGAAATACTTAAAAACAGGCTTTTTTTCCCCTTTTTTCCCCTTTTTTTCTTACTTTTTAAATTTTTTTTTATTTTTTTTTTATTTTACATGTTCTTTTGAGGCTGTTCCTAACAGACTTGTACAAAACACAATGCTGATCATCTGTGTCATCTTGAGAGATGTTATTGAAAGACAGCATTTGTTAATTAACAGATTAATAGATACTTTCCGTCTATGAATTCATTTTGTCTATTTATATCAGAGTATCTAAAGTGTGCCAGTCTACCACTTCAAGAAATATTTCACAATACTGACAGTTGGGGTTTTTTTTCCTCTGTCAGTAAATATAAGAGGAAAGTACTAAATGATGCACAGTGATGTGACTGTAAATGGATCCTTTATTGTTACTTCCACATTGTAGCTGTTAGGCTACTCAACAGAAATTTAGCTGTTGATTCTGAGTCTGCAAGTGAGATCAGTCAAACTGACTTCACTAAAGCCAGCAGTACAACCTCTTTTATTGCACACCGTGCCTGGACTCCACAACTCCAGCAACAGCTGAAATAGACCACATCACTATAAGTGCTATCCAAATTTTTATAAGGCAGGATTCTTCTAGTTACTGTACCTGGCAAGGATTAGCTGCTATGTTTTATGTTTAGATGTTTATGTTTAAATCTATAACGGTTAATGTTGTGAAAGGTGTACCTTGGAGATTAGCACCACTGGTTGTGGATGGGAGTAGAGATTTGTTTTGGATACATCAGAGGGTAGTTGTCACCTTTTTTACCCAAGTGTAACCCTTTTGCCAGGTCTTGAGTGCCTTCATCAAGGGCCAGGTTTAAGAGTGTCCATCTGTTGGTCAAGTTCCGCCCAAAACCCTGGGAAAATAATCTTGAACTTTCTTGTGTTCAAAGAGCTGGTTTTCCCCATTTGTAAGCACAAATCAAAGGGATCGATAAATAACATTTTAAACTAAGGGAAATAAGAAAGCTCTTGACAAAATAGTTAAACAGGGTAAAAGACAGCACCTACCATATAGTTATAGAAACAATAATTTTACAGTATTCTGCTGAGAGGGCAGTGCTTAGCCAGCTGCTCAGTTTTCCCTCCTAAGGCAGCTTTCACTTAAAATTTAGGACTACTCTGTCTTGCAAGGCAGTAAGGCTTCAGCTTTCACAGAATTGTAGAATCATAGAATTGTCAAGGTTGGAAGAGACCTTCAAGATCATCCAGTCCCACTGTCCACCCAGAACTACCATTGTAACTCCAAATGATTAAACCACATCCCCTAGTGTCAGATCCAGATAACACTTGAACACCTCCAGGAATGGTGACTTCATCACCTTCCTGGGCAACCTATTCTAATGCCTGACCACCCTAGCAGGGAACAAATTTTTCAGATATCTAACCTGAATCTCCCCTGTCTCAGCTGAAGGCCACTTACTCTTGTCCTCTCACTGCAGGCACGGCAGGAGAGACTGACCCCCACCTCCCTACACCCTCCTTTCAGGGAGTTGTAGAGAGCGATGAGGTCCCCCCCAAGCCTCCTCTTCTTGAGACTAAACAAACCCATCTCCCTCAGCTGCTCCTCTTAAGATGTTTTCTAAACCCTTCACAAGACTTTTTGCCCTTCTCTGGTGTGTTCTTTTCCACACACCACAACTCTCTTCTAAAGACCTCTTCTGCTCTCTGACTTTTGTATCCCATGTCAAAAGTAAAAGACTTAGATAAGGCTAACACTCCTCAGGCATGGTTAAAATGTCTTAAGTGACCTTGACTCCTCCACACTCGCAGGTACAAAATTTCCTCCTTTATGCTAAAAAGCTCCAGTTCAGACAGAAATGTTTCTCTAATATGATGAAACAGCATATGCAAAGCAAGGATGTTTCAGGCGTAACTACTGGTCCTTTCTATTCCTCATCCCTTTGCTCTGCCAGTTGTCAGCCTTTCTGCTCCTTTTCTAGTCTGTCTTTCTTTCCCCTGGGGAATATGTGTGGTGGGAGAGGGTGCCAGAGATTTGCTTTCACTTTGGGCCTCAGCCACCAGCTTTACCCAAACCTAATGTATATTTAATATGATACAGCCAATAACCCTTTCTGCCAACCTCTGATCATGTGCCAGCTGAAGAATGCTGCGAAGTAATGTCTTCTGACTAAATCTCAAAGCCCACGTATAAACTCCTGATTAGTGGTGGCTGAGATTACTGGGGATGTGTGTATATACCCCTCTGCTTCCTTGCCAACTGGAATTTCTCCATACTGTAGGATATCTATGGAAGCAGGCTCCAGAGAACCTTCTGTTTTTGCAGTAGGTGCGTAAGGCAAAGCTGCTGCAGGGTTTTTCCTGGTAGCTTCATTTCCTGACTCAAGAAGTCGTGTAACACTTCTGTGCACGGTTAATTGGTGGCTGTGATTTACTGGGGGAATTATGGCATTTCAGTGATGGGTGTAAGGAGATCTTCATGTGTGGATTGTACACACGGTAAGAATTTAATGTTGTAGGTTTCTTTGGGAATACACTATCTTTTCCATGGAAGCTTGATTTCTTTTCTTCTTTCTTCATGGATCAGCAAAGACAAAGAAGATTGAGGGTAATGAAGTTTCCTTTCTTGGAAGGTCTTTTTTCTTTTTTCTTTTTTACTTTTTTTCTTTTTTCTTTTCAACTTTTTTCTTTTTTCTTTCTCTACTCACCCCTCCTTCCCCTCACCCCCCAGCCCAGCATTTCTTGAAGGGGTTAAGAGAGGTTTATATTCACCAGGTAGTACAAAGATCAAAATGTTAAGGGACCCAGAGGGAAGTGATTGAGAAGGTCTTTCTGAGGATGACAGCTCTGCCTTGTAATACAATACTATTTCTCATGGGAGTGGGTGGGAGGCCAGCCTAAATTTCCTCTTCCTGTCCTGCCAAATTCCCCAAATTGCATAACTGTGTATTCTCCTTACACAGTGGTACCCTTGGCATCCCTAGCAAATCTGCAGGGAAGCAGTGAAGCAGCTGGAGGCTTGAAGGTGGACCAAAATTGGTAGAGGACAGACTTGGTTAGCCAAAAAACAAAACAAACCCAAACCCACAAACTGAATTTACTAACTCTCCCATGTATAACAGAACAGCACAATACAGATTTAATAACATACACTATTTTGTTCTAAATGCACTCCATCTAGGAAAAATAAGTTTATCGGGATAAGCAAAGGGCCCATGGGGAGTTCATCAGTTCAGTTTCAAGTCACAAGATGTGTTTTACTTGGCTTTGGAACCTTCTTGTGCAAGATTAATATGAAACTGCTGAAATGCAATCTGACAAAAAGACATATTTTTACTGGTTGGTGCTTTTTCCTCTGTGCCATTATTTTAATCGGGAGGCCCCATTGCTGCCTTTCCCATCACTGCTGCCTTAGACTGACAGGAGGATGAGGTATTTGTTGGCTTCTGTGAGGAAATGAAAGAATGACTATTGGAAGAGCAGAATGACCAGTGTAAATCATAAGGATGTAACCCTGAAGGCTTTTGTTTTGTCACTGCGCTGAATCAAAAGAAAAGAATTTGGACCTTTTTGGAGGGGAGCGTCAAACATGGCTAGCCTGGGGTAGGTTCTGCCTGAGTAAGGAGGGAAAGATTTACCTCCTTTGGAAGAATATTTGCACACCTTAAAAGTTCAGGTAGCCAAATCCATTAGTTTTGTAGCTTCACCAAGTTTCACTGCAGCCTACCCTAGCCATGTATGCCAGCTGACTATCATTAAGACAAGGAAAGAGCAAGTACACCCACGGTGGTTTTGATCATCTTGCTCTTATTGCCTATGTGCAGCACCTTAAACAGGCTCAGAGCTGTTACTGGGATTGCTTGAGAGGCTGGGTACTACTCAGCATGTGTAAGGGTGGGAGAATCTGGCTCCAAAATGGTTTCTTTTTCTCTCCTTGCTACAGGAACTGGAAAAGACAAGGGTGTGTGGGCGGGCCTGGAGTCCCTCCAAAAAAAAGTGTGAGGCCTTGGGCAAAACAAATCCATCAGGTCTCTGATTTCTTCCAAATATAGGTCTGTTCTGAGTGATAGCCAAACTCAAGTCTAAATTCCACATTCAACGATTTCAGAGGGAATACTTGAAAAAGACCCTATGGCCCAGAGAGTCCGTCTATAGAAAATATTTTGATAGCTCTTCCACTCTGGCGTTATCTTCCACTAAAAAGAAAGAAAAGGAAAACACACAGAATTGGAGCACATAATTCAATTTGCACTGTAAAAGAACTGATTGATGAAAATAATACTTCTGAAAACAATCTGTTGTGAGCTATCAAATATTTTTGCCTATGCACCAATTGGCAGGAAGCAGACAGATAAATTATTACAATATGTAAGGAAACAAATTGCTCTGAGGAGGAATGGTATTTGTGTGTGTGTGTTTATGAGCAGGATAAGTAGAATTAAACCCATAAAAGCATGCTGAGAGATCATCTTCCATCACAGCAGAAATATACTGGAAGCAAAGGAACTCTCTTCAGCTCTGTCCCTGGCTGAATTTCTAGCAAAACAGGGTTTATGATACGCAAGTGTTCTCCTGGAGTAGAATTTTTTAGAAAATTAAAATAAAAAAGGAGCTTGGGATGTTCCTGCTGTTGAGAGGAAGGGGGTCTCCTAGCCATTTTTGCCAAGATATTTCCAAATTTTTCAGGCATCACCACATTTTAATAAAATGGAGCAGTTGCAGCAGCTCCCCAGATCCTGAATATTACTGCCCATGGGAAAATTTTCTGAAGTGCTGTAGACATGAAGGTCTAAGAGACAGCATTCTATTGACTTTCAATAAGACAGTTGCTATAGAGCCTGGCAAGTGGAAAAATTACAGTGAGATAAGGTCTGTATGAAATAACAGCCTGTGGATTTCTCTGTGGTGACTGTCTGTGTGCATGTTCCTATCCCACAGTGAGCAGTTCAAGCAGAGGTGGTGAGTCCTTTTCCCATAACTGCTTTTCCATCAAGAGCCAAACCACCTCACATTTTCCTCGGAGCTCAGACCCTGTACACTGGCAGCTGGTGGGTAGCAGTGGACGAGGCAGCCACATGCTAAATACACTTTTGAATAAATAAGTAGAGCTTCCAAGAGGCACGGGATAAATCTACCTTTACGTTTGTGGATAACTGTCACCCAGCTTGAGCCATCAGATCCACATTTTCCCTGCTTATGCCATGCCTGTAACCTGCATTGACCCCATCTGCTCGCACTGCTGCTCAGAGCAGAGGGACCCCTTCTGGTCTTGGGAATCATCTTCTTTTCCTGAACTACCCACTATTTGTGCACAGTAGAGGAAGGAAGGGGACGTGAACAGCATGGAAGTCTGGAATAGGCAATTATAAGGCTGATTCTGGGAAATGTGACCTGTGGAGTGTAAATAAATTTCAGGCTCATGTCAGAGAGGGGTTAGAGAGGGAGACGAGATGAGTTGGAGAACATATCAGATATTTTTTCCATAGCAAGGCTGTACAGCTGCTAGTGGTTGATCTTAGGTTTTCCAGTAGGTGTTCCACAGATTTGGCCTTTTGATTATTACTAAAATCATCATGATACCAATAAGAAGCAAAGATTTCTAAAGGTATCCAGGAGAATCTGAATTCCATGAAAAAAGCAATGCAAGCCTATTTGCTAAAGGCCTCTTTGCAAATCTTTCCTTACACAAGAATTTCCTTCCCAGAATTTAAATTTCCCATTCAAATTAAGCATCCTTGTATGTGACAGAGCCAGAGAATCCTGGGCCTTTTGTTTTCTGCCTTCTTTTTAATCAAGATACAGCTATTCTGTGATCTTAAATGTGACAAGAAATTATTTTGTCATATTTGCAGGCTACTGAATGAGATGAGTACTTAAATAGTGAGCAGAAAGAGTTTGCTGCTCTTACAAACTCTTCTATTTGCGTATTTTAAGGGGACCATTCATGGTTTGTGGGCAATAGCTTATGCTAATTGCTAGCAGCAAGGAGTTAGCTGCAAGGACTGCTAAGTGTAGGCAGCTAGCCAGCCTAAGAGGTTGTGATCATGTCATTAAGGCAGCAAGGAAAACACTGTGTGGATGAAAAGTTACTCTGCTATTCTGTGACAGATAACTTGAAAAGGTGGCAGGGGAAGGAAAAAAACTTGTAAGAGTTCTGTAACACTGCAAACAGATGTAGCTCATGTCACCTACCAAAAACTGGAGTAAGCTGGTCTTGTTTGTTGTTGAAACACTCTAAGCAGGAGCTCATTATTTTGTCTAAGTCAGCAGCCTAAATTACAATGAAAAGATTATCTGAACTGAGCTGGTTTGTGCATTTAAGATTTCTGCCTGCGAGTACCTCTTCATCACTAAGCCTTCAAGCGCTAGCACCACCTACAAGTATCTCAGTGACAGGTGAGATGCATTGCTGTGGTTTTAAGGGAGGTTTTCAAGGGCCAAGCAGAGGTTTTTCAGTTCCTCTTTTATCTGGTGCAGTGCCCTCTTGACTTTCTGTGGCGTGTTCAAAACCTCTATGCAGCTGGTGAAGGGGTCATAGTGCAGAGCAAAAGTCTTCTTGATCTTCATTGCGTAGTTCCTGTGGGGAGACAGGACAGAGCTTCTAGTTCAAAAGGCATTTATTTCCTCAAGTGCAAAACCTGCAGGACCTAATTTCTCAGTTTGTAGTCATGGCCTCACTGGGGAGCCGAGGCTGCTGTGGCACCTCCTCACTGCATCTCCTGAGCTCTGCCTGGTGCAGTACATCCTGCCCACGGCTGAACCCCTTGCAGCCCCAAAGATCGGCAGTGCCTCGTCTCAGCCTGCCTGGCTTAGAGCCGTCTGTGCTCTCACAGCTCTGTGTTCACACAATTCAGAGTTATTACAACCACAAGCTGAGGAATGCAGGAGCATAGCATGTCTGCCACCTTCACTTCCAAGAAATAACCTGGAGCAGCTCTTTCTCTGTAATATTCTAAAAACCTGTTGACACTAGGCATCCTGGGCTATTTTTCTGTCTCTATTAAAAGAAAAAAACATGATTGCTTGCCATTTTTGACAATATTTCCATTAAGTACACGCTGGTAGGAACCCCCTGTGCTGATGTTGCCTCATGTTTTCCATGCTGACAGATTCTTGTGCCTTCAGACATTTTGAGCAGCCTTGGCTGTGCAACTGCCTTGAAAAAATGTATGAAAAAGCTTCATGCCTGAGAGTGGTGTATTCCTTGTCCTCGTACGTTCTTTGCAGGTTTGACTGAGTCAAATACTCTGCAAGGCCTCTTTTTTCTGCCAGCAAGTACTCACCCACGTTTTTACACATATTTAAAATTTAATGTGAACATTCAGATTTAAGATGAGGAGCCTAATTAGCCATGGCTATAGCCCCAGCAGGCAGTGCTTCTGGGGAAGAGGCAGGGAGAGTAGGGAACAAGTCTGGCTCAGGTTCTCTTCCTCTAATAAATTCCTCATTTCAGCTCCTACATGCTCCCCAGTAGCTCCACAACCAACATCCTGTCTCCAGCCAGAATTGGTTGTGTCGTTCTAGCTGTTGGAGATGAAGGCCAGAATTTCAACCCTGCTTACTTAAAAAAAAAAAAAAAAAAAAAAAAAAAAAAAAGAAAAAAAACCC
>VZTI01000537.1:912874-950164 GCA_013397865.1 Struthidea cinerea | reverse complement strand
AAAAAAAAAAGAAGAAGAAGGAAAAAAACCCCATCCATCCTTACTGCACAACATCACAGTTAAGGAAATGTGTTTAGAAACACCTCAAGCTAATTTGAAATAATGTTATTTAGGTTGCAGACAGCTACTTTGTTGAAATTAGATTGCCTGTGAATGCTGATTCTGCTTTCTTGTGCAGATATAATCAGAGGAGAAAGGCAATCTTGTTTTTAAGCCCCCTGCTGATCCACGTTAATTCCAGAGACGGCAATAAAATTTCCATGTGACCTTGGGTAAATCAGTTCTTCACGACCTCCTGTTTGTATGGACTAGCACATAGGGTGGGATTGCGCTCTCACAGTTCAGTTACAGAATTTAATTCAGAAGCTGCTAAAATGAAGCATTGTTAAGATGAAGCATGGAGCAGAGCATAGCAAAATATAATTCTGAATTCCTATGAACCTTTTCTGAGATAAACAAGCTCGTGCTTAACTTTGTTGTACAAAAGCCACTATGCAGATGCAGCAAGATAGCCTGGCATGGGTGTTGCAAAAGCAGTAGATGTATTAGAGATTAAGAACCAACCCAGCGTGCCCCCCTCAATGAAAACACCCACAAACACTTTACTTACTGAAGCTTGACCTTGGCATCTTCCAAATTTTCTGCTATGAAATAGACAGGCTGGAAGGCTTGATCCTGATAGGGGTGAACTGCAGTCACTTCTGGTTCAAAAGGCTTGTACTCTGGCTTGTTTGACAAGGCGTACTTTGTAGCAGTAACAACACAGGTTAGAGCAGGTGAATGAACAGAGAACGATTAGTCCCTGCTGGGCTGTGAAATTCTCTCTGGGGAATAGTTAGGGGTAATATAAAGTCCTGTTCTTTCATAGGTCAAAGCTGATTTTCATAATCAGCAGTTAATTAACCCCAAAATAAATATTTTTTTTAAGATGGAAAAAAAAAGGAAAAAAAAAGAAAGAAATATATATTTCCTGTGTGAGCATGATGTACAATTGGATAGCATAGCCATGTTCTCAGACAGGGAGGGGAAAGTCTATGGCACCCCCCAAAATATAAATATCTAGAAGAAAAAAATAATACCATGCTGCTACTTTTTGAATAGTATCATAGAAGATTCACAGTCCTGTCTAGCATTACCTTAAAGTCCCCTAGCCCACGTCACAAATTTCATAGTTCCTGGTGCACTGCAGAACAGATGACAGAATGCGTCTGGTATTTAATGCACAGCTCCCAGGCCAGTATAGGAGCCTAAAACCTTCCCCGAAATCCAAGACAGAAATAAACACTACACTGCGTGTGCACGTTTGTATTTTTTGACCCGCAGAGGTTCTTCTATATGTTCTTCTCAAGTTCTTTTACATTGTCTCCCAGGGCAAACAGGAGGCTTATGGAAGCCACTTCTGTCCACACTGCAGTCCATAAGTACATCTGTATCATTTGTTTATATTTACTGGAAATGCCTTTTAAACCAGCTGCCAGTTTGGCACCTGCACAGAGTCCTGGGAAGGCAGCTCTGCTTAGGCTCAAAGTGAGTTCCCAAACATTTTGTCTGCCCCTGAAACCCAAGTGAGGTACTTTAAACCTAGCTCAGTGCCAGTGACATTTGTGCTGCAGCCTAAAAGCTGATTGGGTCTCCAGCTGGCCAGGTTGGTGAAGTGTCCTGGGTACAAACCAAAAGGAAAAAGGCAACTCATCCCATCGATACTGAGACCTTTGTTTCCACCTTCAGACTGGACAGTGGGCCCCACCCACCTGGGGACAGTCTTTTAGTACCCACCCTTCTCTGAGATCTGCCACTTTGCATTTCTCTCTTCTTCCCCAGTCTTCAGAAGGCTCCCTTCACCATTTTATAATCCAAATGTCAACTCCCAGGGTACTATTTGTAAATAACTAGTAAGATGCTGCACAAGACTTTCAGTTCAATCTGCTAGCTGGAAAAATTCAGACAGTACTCCTAAGCACATATTTAGGCATTTCACTGAACTGGTGCAGAAATAAATACCAGGCTTTAAAAAAAAAAAAATTAAGAAAACACAAAGCCCAAAAAAACCCCAAGACTATGTAAAAGATGGTGTTTTTCTTGCTCTTCATTTGCAGTGTGTAATTGAAGAATAAACCTTGGATAGCACTCGTACAATCTAAGATGGTTGGTATACACAAATATGAGGTTGCTCTTAGAATCTTAGAAGCTCTGGGGAACTAATGGGAAAAGATTTCAGTAACTCAAAACCTGACAGGGGTCCCACTATACTGTCAGTGTTGAAGCAGAACTGAAATCCCATTGATTTCAGTGGAAGTTCAGCTCAAAACCGGATGGCCTTAAAGGCCTCTACAAGTTAAGTACTGGTTGTGCTGCAAGAAAAGCATATGTAGCACTGAGTGTTGCCAGAAGTGTGGTATGAGCCATAAGATTTTACAGTATGTAGGACAGAGTCCAGCTGAGTGTTAACAGAAGAAGCATTTTGGATAATGTAGAACAGCTGACAGAATATAGTGAAATAAATAGTGCAATGCTGAGAGCTGTTGGGGAGGAATTCTTACAGTTCAGAGGAGGCAAGTTTGGCCAGCAGTCAGACCCATTACAACTGCTCAGTTTAGACTCAGGGGTGGTTATCCTTCTGATACCTAGCTGCTGGTACTAAATGCTTTCTTAGATAACAGGGATTCAAGTGCAAGACTCATGCGGAGAGTGTCTAGCTCTACCTCTCATCCTCTGCCTTTACCCCAGATTATGCCCTGAGTTTGGGCAGGATCAACTCATCCAAAGAAAGTATCTACCTGAAGCTGAGTTCAAACTGGTAAGAGTGGGTGCTGTGCAGGAAAGGGAAATGTTTTGAAGATTTCACAGTCAGGATGTGGTTCCCTTGGTTACAGTCACACACCCACAGAGAGTCAGTCCAGGCTGCAGCTCAGGGATGTTCCCAGGCTTCTTGCTGATGCTAAGCTCTCACATAACATGAGCTGGATGACTGCTGCTTGCCCTCTCCCGCTGGATAGTTGTTATCTTCTTGTAGCCAACCATCTAACCTTAGTAACTCATGCCCTTATTCCCTCCTTGGTGACCGAATCATTCTGCTGTTCCTGGCCTAGAAGCCTCCAGGGACAAGGAAACCCCTCCCTTGCACAGACTGCTGCAGTGTGTCTCCTTCAACACACGAACTGCAGTGAGAATCCTACGGTACTTGCTATATTCACTGCCAACAAAGTGCCAAAACTTCACTGCCTCTGCCAAATAAGTTGATCAGCTAAATGATAGGGAATCAAGTCTGGGACCTCCATGCAGAAGTCTGTGTCTGGGCCCACTGAGAAGACTGGCAGATAATTATTAGGTTGGATTATGGCTTTCTGACAAGCAGCAACAAAACTTATCTAGAGCAATAATCTGAAGTCTATCATGAGCCTCACTATCTTCCAAGGTTCATCTTCTCTAACAGATCTGTCTAGACACTGCTTTACTTCTAAAAAAATCCCTCCCATGAAACAGGCACTGCACTACACATATTTTCTCTCCTCTTCAGTAAAAGAAGCAGTTGGTACACGTTTGCAATTTCCCAGCAGGTGCTTAGGCATTGGACCTCACTGCTTTACTCACACTGCCAGTGTCTGTACTGAAGTTAGAATCAGATGCTCAGGCAGACTAGAATGAATAAATGGAAATATTTCTATATTTCAGTTTTGTTCTAAATAAAAATCTATGAGGTTAAATCAGTCAGCTAAAGAAGGAAATTTTAGCACTGAAGTTCATGGATATAATTAACTTATGTACAACAAGTTTCAGGAGCTCAAGGTGAAGCACACAGAACCACGAAGCCATTGTCCCAGAAGGTGCACAGTGAGGAACTTGCAGAGCTCACAAAGGGATTGTGCAGGTTGCATTAGAGACACTGCCAGTTAACTGCTCACCCATCTTCACATTTAGGTGTTATATATGAGAGGGACATGCTGCAAGGGGGATAATCCTTAATCATTACCTGTTAGATACAAATGCTATCATCCCTGCATGCATTTTCAGTAATATGATGGATGAAAACACAGGTAGACCCATCTCTATCAAAAATTTATCCAGTAGCTTTACCCAACAACTACCAGTGATAAAAGAAACAACAAGAAACTACCATTTATCAGCTCAAGGACAGTTAGGACTTCCATTGTCAGCCTCAGAGGTAGGGAGTTTGAGATGCAGTTGTGCTTTTGTGTTCTATATCGCATGGTTTTGTGCACAAGCAGTCCTCGCCTACAGCTTTAACAAAAAGCGGTAGAGCTTGCTGGTGCCTGGGGAAGAAAAGGGTGGAAATAGAGGAGAGAGAGCACAAGGCTGGTGCATTCAACTCCAGACACCAAAAGTGAGCATTTCTGATGAGATCTTTACCTTCTTTTGAGTCAAAGAGAAAAAGGAGGTAACCACAAGCAGATAGAATTTGTTGTGCATATTGCTATGAAAGCTACATAAATACCAGCAATATCATTATGTCTGCCCTTTAGTACCCTGTTTAACATGTAAATGAATTTGATTCAAAACCATAAAGTATTAAGCCAGGTAGAGTAGAATAAAAGTTGCCCTGAATTGTGCTTTGATTGCACAATTCCGGTTTTACCAGGCAAATAAAAGCAAGTGTATGCTTACTCTTTGTTGTCAGTGAATATAGCAAGTACTGAAGGATTCTCAGATAAACAGTAGCTTCAGCAGTACATAGTGTGAGCACACTTCTGCTGAAGCTGATGAGCAGTTCAGGCCAAGCTCAGGCTGCTGTGTAGAAAGGAAGTCACGTCTGTTACTCTAGATAATCAGATCTGCTGATGAACATGCAGATCTTTCAGCTTATCAAGAGAGAAAGCTCTCCACAGATTTTCCTCACAAAAATCTCCAAATTGCAAGAGTTGTGAGGAAAAACAATGCTGAACTCATCAAGTGGTAAAAATGAAGGTTGATGTCTGGGGAGGTTCCCCTTTCTCTGTGTTAATTTCAGCTGCCCTTCTGTGGGGACTCCTACTTGAAATGTCTCGAGATACATCAAAATGTTGTTTTTTCCTCCTGTCAATTGACTGGGAAGTGGGCTGACCTGTACACCATTGGGAGAGTTTTGTAAAATGTTTATTGTCATAACAACCCAACTATCTCCAGTTCTGGGAGTCCAAGCTATGCTAATTCAGCCACAATTCCATGTGAATGTATCATGTATCTGGCTGTTAGGCTGCTGAGTTTATGTGTTAAGCTTAAAATATATCTCCCATGAAAAAAACAAAAAAAGGTTTCTGGTTTATAAAAATGCTTGAAAAGAGTGGTATCTATTTTTCTTTGGCTCTTACCAATTAAAAAAAATCATCCAGTATTTGCACAGCTTGAAGCCTTTGACAACTGATAACGGTTTAGGGCTTTTACAATTAAAAAGTGATCACCTGCTTCAGTGCTCTTCAAAACTAAGGAGAAATTAATATCTCTCCTATCAGCTGTTTGGTCAAAGGAGGGGAAACCCATAAGCTTTCTGAAGAAATGTATACAAGCCCTCTTTCTACAGTTAATCTAACTGAGCAAGGCAGTATGAAACCTGTGCACACAGACTTTGATCCATGTAAAACTAGAGCTGAAATTAGTTTTGAAATTTATTTAGGAATGAAAAATACTAAAGCATTTTCTTCTTGTCAGTGTCCATGCTATCTCCAGTTTCTTTGCACTTCATTTGGTCCAGTCAGCCAGTGCCTTTCCAGTTCCTATGTATGTGAATGTCAATGGCGTGGATGAAAAAGCCAAGCTCATAATAGGCATAATATTGCCCTCTAGTGAGTAATTCAGAAAGGAACGTGAGTTTTGTGTCAAAGTCAGCTGCACTACTACTGGCAGGAGCAGGAAGAAACAAATCTAATATTTTATAGGATAGTTGCTTTTGTTGCATTTCGTCTCTTTAGATGGGAGGCAGGTAGAGTACCACCGTATTTTTCCCCTACTCAGTAACTTCTGGGAAGGGAGAATTAATTTCTTTGTAAAATAAAAACCTGAATTTCAAATCATATTGATTTTTTTTTTGTAGAAAAACGTAGTTTGCTTTTACCAGAGTTCAGGAAACTGGATTATAGAAATCTTTCAATACTATGCATTTGACACATACCATCAGCTCCCCATAAGATGAAAGCAGTCCTGCCCCGTAAGCTTTGATCAAACCATTTTGCTTGCAGAGGCCAAACTCCACAGTGAACCAATAAAGCTGGGAATAAGAACAACTTGTGAAAAACAGTCTGAAAAGGCAGGGATTTTTAAGCTTCTCATCTTTCCTTTAATTTTCTTTTATCCTCATTCCTTAATATCTTTGTATCTTCAAATTTTATAGCTGAATATTTTAAGAATATTATTTTTTTTCTCCTCAACATATAACACACACTAAACACAACATGTATTTTTCCAAAACTTGCTGTCCCACTTAAAAAAAAAAAAAAGTTAAAAATTTTGAATGATAATACATGCGTAGATAAAGTCATAACCTTTCCTTTCTTTGGAAGATGTTACAAACTACCCTGCAACCTCTTAGCCCTGAGCCTCATCATAGCCAGTGGAAGCTGACAGATTTCCACCCACAGTCCCCAGAAGGACAGGTAGATCCCCACAGAGGGTTCAAGACCTTTGGAAAGGTACTTGAAAGGAGAGTTTCCCTCCTTCTTTGTCCATTTGATCTCATTCAGAAGAACAGAAGGATGCCTTTTTCCATATTGGGTCAATTATATCTTAGTCATGCTCCAGCAGAAAATAAAGATACATTTCTCTGGGCTTTTCCTGTGATAAAGCCTACTTAAGACCATACTTCCTTTGCCTGCTGGACAGTAGTGGGATGAAAGCAACTCTTGCCTCTGCCAAACTTTTAGTCATTCCCTTATTAAAAAATTGGAGGAAATGGACATTGGAGAACCAGTTCTGGACAGAGCCTGATGCCCTGAGAAGCTGGATAGGCATTGTGCAAAGGGAAAACATGGTAAATGAGGCATTTCCAGAATATGGCTTTGTGTTACAACTCTTCAAGGTTCCTTTAGAGACACAGAGTGCTTTGCTGCCTCAGACACAGCAATAGACCTTGGCTTCATAAGTATGGCCTTTTCAGGACCCTGCTTAAAGAACTGCAGACAATTTGTAAAACAATGTGAAGCTCCGTATTATTCTGTCTATTCTGCCTCTTTCATACATTCCCTTTCTTTCTCCCACCCTCTCTCATACACCTTTTCCTTTTGATGACTTGGTTTTAGCCTTCAATTTTATCACTGAAGAAACAACATGCCAGGATCTTTCTTTTTGCAGGATCCTGAGTTGCTTTCTCTACAGTTTAGCAAATAAGTATGTGTTTATATTCTGTTAATGATCTTGATTCTTGTTATTTCACAGTGAAAAGTCTTTTGAGTATCTCCTCATTGTGCAGGGGGCTTTTTTGACTGCAGAATGAGACATGGGAGGAGGAGGAATTCTTTTTAGCATTTCTTAAGATATCCTGTATTTGGCTTTTGGTTAGTGAGGTTCTTTCAAGCTCTCACTGTTTTAACAGAGCACAAAAAATGTATTAGTGCGCTCTGGATGACAAGGACACTGGCAGTTTCCCATCTCTGGTGCATGGATCCAACTTCCTAGAGAAGTCATGGGGCTGAATGAAATAATGGCATTTCAAAATTTGTCTTACAAATGTTATAGACCATAACAACAGTTTTGAGATTCTTAAAAGAAACTTCTAAGCTAGTTACTAACATTCTCTTTATAAAGAACAGGGAATGACAGGAACTTCCAGGGTCAATCACAGAATTCGTGTTAGACTTTCATGTCAGGATAATGAATACACTTCAGGTTCCTCACTATCTTCACTTTCTAGAAAAGGAACTCAAACAGTAAGCCTTGACTAGTTATATAAATTTTAAACATTTGAATATTGAGATGTTAATCCAGAATAGGTTTACTGTTCAGAATACTTGAAAGGCACTTACAAAGTTGTGTTCTCACAGACTCCGAACTGCAGGTAGCCCTTTCAAAAAGGTGCCCTTATTCTACAAGCCCAAATCCTGGATGATACTATGAAAGTTTCAGACATGAGACCCATTATTCTTCTAATCTTAAGCCTATCTCTTGTCTAGTCCTGTTCAGTTCAGGATCAGGAAGAGGTGCTTGCAGAGGAGTGCTTTATAAACCATGGGCCTTAACGCAATCTCACCAAGACCTGGAGAATGATGCAAAATGGCTCTCTAGGACTTAGAGTTTTTTTCACCCTAGCAAAGGCATGGATCTTAATCTCACTCTAGCCTCTGTAGACCCAGAGAGTGGAAGAGGAAATGTGGAATGCCACTGTCATAGTCTCCTCACATCACTAGCCCAGGATCTGGATGATGTCACAAAGAATTCAGCACTGGTACCTTTTGCTCTCCAAACTTCAAAAATAATCGTGGTGTTACTTAGCTCTAACCCAAGGATAGATATGTTCAGATGGATTTTAGGTGAGCCACAATCTCCTTCCTGAGTGGAACTGCAGACTGGATAAGGAATTTCAGGAGTGACATTTTCCTCTCATTCACTACCTGTACTAAATCAGTCTCACACACCTGGGTAAGGGTAAGGCTCCTCTCCTCCCCTGAAAAAATAATCAGGACTCCTAAATGGCTGCAATTACCAGAAGAAAAATCACCTGGCCTCCAGATGACTTTCACAGTAAGTTTGGATGGCAGTAAGGGGCTCTACAAATTGTTTTGAGAGTTGTAGACAGCTGAGTGGCTCAGAACCGAATGGCAGTACCTGCTCCCAAATTGCTTTGAAGTGCTCACCTGTTTGGTGAGGTTAATGAATATGGGGTGAACCAAATTCTGATGGTGTTCTGCACCTTGTGTAGGAGAAAATATAGGTATCACACTGGGTATCTAGTCTTTTAGATGAATCTGGTAAGTGAGTTGGGACCATTATATGGCTGAAATTGTAGTAACTTGTAAAAAGAAATTTTATTTCTTATAAAATCAAGAAGAGTAAGCATTTCCTCAGGTGGAATCACATGATTCTGGGCTCCCCCAGGGGGACTCCAGTCCTGGCTCCAGCACTTTACTAACCTGTGGAGGAGAAGAGACAATCCTGCTGATGCTCCCATTTTTGTTCTTATTCTGAGACACAAAAAGAGCCTTCCCTGCACAGTAAGGGATATGCAGTGAATCATTTGGGGTTTGCCTCCAATATTAAACTGCCATCTGTACTTACTGTGGCCAGTTTCTCAATCTCCTCTTCAGATGATCCAAGAGAAGCCAGTCCAATATCCTAAAGCAAGTAAGCAAGCAGACAGTGTTACACTAGTGTGATTATTCAGCCCAAGGGAGAGAAAGAGGGGAAGGGGGAGGGCCACATCATTTCTAGCATGAATAGCATGAACTATTCATTGTTTTTGTCACCCAAAATGACCTTTCATGGCTTCCAGGATGCCTACCTCTCCCTGGCCCCCAGCTACATACCACTGGGAGGCACATTAGATGAGTGTTTAATCCTCAGTGTTCTCTGTGTAAAATTAACCATCTCTTGTCTTAATGCTGGACTATCTACCCCAGGCAAAAATTTACAGGGAGGCATGAGAAGGGTTTTATCTTTGCCATTACCTTTCTGTCCCTCACTCTTTCTGACAGCCCTTATGAATGGGTCAGATCTGTGCAGGGATGATTCTGTTTACTTTCATCTGTGCTCCCTGTTAAATGTTATTTTCACAATAGGAATCTGTAGATGTCTCTTTTTTGCTATCCCAGGAGCCATATCATGCAACAAACAAACAAAATTACGGCATTTTCACCATTCATCATCTCATACTGAATGGAACAAAAAAGAGTTTTCTTGGGGTGAATTTCAACTGTGAAAATACTTTGAGGGGGAAAAAAAAGTGAAATGTGAAAATTCATTGAATGTGATCCCATTTTGTATAGTCTGAGTTATTGATAGGAAAAGAAGAAAACTGAAAGCTTTGAAATTGCTATAATCTCTTATTTCTAATGTGTCTTAAGTTCCAGTATTGAATTGAACTGAAGAGGTTTCTTCCAGAATAAATTAAAGACAACTAGGATATTTAAAGTACTACTCTTCTGATTCTGATAATAACCAATATTTATGATCAAAATGGAACTGGCATGTATTCAAGTTGATACAACTGGAAATCACATCATATGAGGTGAACTGATTTTCTTTTAAAGATATTTCTTCAGGGACCTATGTCGTGTTGGGACTTACATCATGTTACCCCTCTGATCTTATCACCAGTTTTCACACTGGCCACTGATTAATAAGCCTGGACAATGAGATATCTTCTTCCCTCTGCTATGGTTTTGAGAAACATTCGTAGTTCTGAAGTCTTTAATTATGAGAGGTTATTGAGTTCACTCGGGTCTGACACTGACTGCTCGTACTAAATAGCCCCTTATTGTACAAAGAAGCTCTGTTTGCTTTTTGGAGCCTCCTCGCCAGTGTGAGCAATGCTGTGAGAATCTGGTGAGCTGTAAAGGGAAAAACAACTCTGACGGATTGCATGGTGATGGACACAATTAGAGTCTCATGTGAGACAAGAATGTACATCCAGAGACAGAACCAGCTTGGAGGCTCGACAGCTGTTGCTGTGTAGGTTCATGTGGTGTAGGACAGGAAGCCAGGGGACCAGCTCAGTCAGTAGAGCTCAGACTCCAGCCCCACAGAGACATCCTTCTCCAGACTGACACAGCCCTCCCACACAGAAGTCCCACAAGCTCTGCCTGCCCTTCCTTTCACACTGTCAGTAGTGCTACCACTCCCTTGGAGTAAATGTCTCCCAGGGCACTGCTAGCCCACCATGCCTGGAGATTGTGACTCAGGCAGAATCCAGTCTTAAAATTGCATTTCATGGTGAGCTGCATGTATTTAAGGCACCTCTGGCCTGCTGTCCAGAGCAGTTGGTTAAAGAGCCAGCAGAAAATGTTCTTACCTGTGAAAACTGGGCAAAATCCTTGTCAGCCAGCATGGGAACATGACCCAACAACTCATGGCAGCAGTCTCTGGAAAATAAGTGACCTTCTTGTTTATTAAAGGCTTCCTTTCTCTGCCCTTTATGGACTCCTTGTGAAGGACTTTAGACAATAGACCCCAAAGGGAGCTGGTGTGAGTGGCTGCCTCCATACCTGGCCTGGTTGTGCAAGGATCAGAGCATTCCCTTGTCTATTGTCTGCTAGGGATGGCATGGGCACTAAGCTTCTATGTCACAACATCTTTGAAAGGTCCCTGTTTTGTCCCAGCATACAACAAAAGCATCTGTGTGAACTTTTAATTTTTCATGAAATGTAATTGCTGTTGTCTGGCCAGCACTTACTGGGAGAGTTTCACAGCAGGAAATCAAACCCCAGCAGATGGTAACTGAAGGAAGGATGAAAAGATTAAACCACATATTCATTCTTCAGTCTTTTCCTTCCCCAGACAACTTTGCAAGAGAGACAGAGAACCACACCCTCTCATGCATGACTTCCCCTTCTAACTCTCCGGCTACCAGTTTCTCAAATTGTTTCATTCTGTGGACTACTGGATAGAACTACAGAGCCAGTCCCAAGAGAATGATCCCAAACACATTCAGAAGGATGGAATTATGCCAGAGCATGAAACTTACGGTTCCAGGGAATGCATGGGAGAAGAGAAATGCCTAATATACTGTGTGCACTGGAAGACACGAAATGCCAGGCTGGCAAGGAAGTCACGAGCAGACAGCAGTCCTGCAGCTGGTCTTAGCTGGAAACCTGTTCTCTCTGCAAAGGGAAGGACACCAAATTTAGCTGTTTCTAGGGTTAACTACTCAGCACACTTACTTCAGCTATAATTTCAGGGATCCTTCCTGCTCTGTTGCAATAGTTCCCTCCACCAAGCATAGCAGGCACACCCTGGCTTATTATTATTGATGTGCCCCTGTATTGTTATGGGGCCAGTTCCAGCAACATGGAATCACCTATCCATCCACCCTGCGTGTAATCATGCAGCAATGGGACCAGGTGTGGGAATACTGCCCACCCCAGTTCACACTTTTTGCAGGTTTACACACATTTACCTATGTTCCACATGACAGTGGTGTGTCTGAGGTCACACGTGGTCCTCACGATCAAGCAGGGAACAGAACCTGCATCTGTTTTTTTTTCTTTTTTTTTCTTTTTTGCCATTATGTTTGTCTAGAAGTCACTACACAGCCTCCCAGTGATGTGTTCATAGATGTTTTGCTTTGCGTGTGTCCACAGAACAGGACAGAGCAATGCAACGCTTCAGCACTGTGATTTCAGCTTGTACATCCAGTGTTACCCCAGAGCACCCTGCATCACCATGAAAGGACTGTGAGAGACAGCTAAAAGAAATAACCAGTCTGGTGGTCAGTAGAACACACAATCTACATCTCCATGGGAAACATGTTGGTGGTCTGCAAAACTAAGAAAATTGAAAATCACTGCTTTCAAAGTGAGCCAATGATAATCTTTTTGAAGTCCTATATTCAAAATCTGTGTTGCATTCTCAGCTCCCATAAATGACATCTCATCTTCTTTAAAGCATAAAACTACATTTTTAAAAAATTAGAAATGGCTTTATTCTCAATTCTTTATCCTTATTCTATTGTGTCATGAATCTTGTAACTTTTTTTTTTTTTAATGCAAACAAACAAAAAAAATCCCACCCAGAAACCAAGCCATTTTCAAGATTTGTTTTCATTTGTTTTTTCATGTTTCTTCCAGAATTTCTTGTCTTACTCTGTCAGGCTATTAGTACTTTTCCCATTTAAAAAAAAAGAAATGACAAAACAAAGCAAAAAAAAAAGCACACAGAGAAAGAAAAAAAGGAAAAAAATAAGAGAAGTGACAAAATATATGAAGAAATATAGGAATGAGAGGACAGCAAGGAGTGCTTCTGCCTGACATTGTGATGGACTAGGTGGTGGGCATTTGTCAAAGTTATCTTCTGTTGCTCCACTCAATTCAAAGGTAATCAGTAGAGAACTGCCTCAAAAGTGAACAATATAAAAAAACCCTATGGAGATTATGTGTTTATCTTTGTCTATATGCTAGTCCAATCCAGAAGAATGTGAACATTTCAGAATCTGGTAATCTTTGGGCTGAATTCTGAGTGAAGTGAAAATTGCACTAGCTGAAAAATATATTGTATGAAAACCAAGACCTTAGTAACTCAATTTTGGAAGGACTATGAAAGAGTCTAGGGAAATTTATGCAGCTTTAGCATCCATGTTGGAGGAGAAGGAGACAAAATGAAAATTACAGCTTGTGTTCCCTGAGATGTCCTTTTAAATATAGGCCAGTGAATCAGACAGTCTGCTGATGGAAGAGACTTGGCCAGTTGCCTTGAAAAGTCCGAGGAAAAAGTTATCTGCTGAAGGTAATATCTGCAAAATCTGAACTTCTAGTTCATGACTGCACAATAAAACCAGCAATCAGTAGAGAACTGGGGGTGTGGCTGGTTGGACCTGCTGCCCGAAGATCTGGGAAATGAAAATGCGTTGAAGAGAAGGTCTCGAGCAGTTGACCTAAAGTGATCTGCAAGGCTTAATTCCTGGCCTAAAAACTGGTGTATACAGGCGGCCTTTGCATTGCAGTGTGAGCTTGCTTGAGTTCACTGGCTGTAATTTCTTCCAGCTGTGGAGCACAATGACTGCCTAAATCCAAACATCTTTCCTAGAAAGAAAGATGTGCCTAGGTTCATCTAGTTAACCCTTTGGAAAAACACTTGCCGTGTGTAAACAATCACACTGTTAGCCACTTAATTCCCTTTAAGTAATTATGAAATATTTGTGAAGTACAGTTCATTTCTCTTCAAACCAGCCTCACCAATAGGTAATAACAGACGGATCTCGTACTGAATCAAAAGGAATTGCTTTCTTAGGGTTACAGATATTGCTAAGTTAAAGAGAAGATGGAAGTTTATCTGGCTGTGTGGGCTGGTTTTAACACAATCACTTTCTTTCCAGGTTATCCCTCTCTCTCTCTCTCTGCCTCCTATAGTTTATTATTTTCAAAGCGGTCCAAGGGGAGGTTCAGAATGGACATTCAGAAGCATTGCTTTACTGAGAGGGTGGTCAAACACTGGAATAGGCTCCCTAGAGGACTGGTCAATGCCCCAAGCCTGACAGCATTTAAGAGGAGTTTGGACAATGCCCTTAACAACATGCTTTAACTTTTGGTCACATTTTAGACCTTGCAGATGCTTCTTACTCAGACTAAGTTTTGGCCGTGCAATGATGTCAATCCTCGTGCTATTCTAGAAAGTATTCTGCCTAGTGAAATGACATTGTGAGAGGAAAGCAAGGTAGGATATCCATTCAAAGCCTCATATAATGGGACGAAAATAGTTTCCTCTCTTTTGTCTCCCAGCTGTCTAGCTGTTAACACAGCTTTTCTGAAAAGATTTTCTTTCATTCATGCATAACCTGTAGGCTAAAGTAATCCAGTTTTAATCTACAGTTTAATGAGGGTAGGACCAGTGGTCCCAAGAACCATTCTTTCCATTTTCCTTAGCCATCCATTCCAGAATGGAATAAAATGCCTCTGAAATGCTTGATTCTCACTCCCAGTTAGTTCACAAAATTAGCTTACAGTAGACACCTTGTGTTTATAACAAATGAGTTGAAACTCACTGAGAACATCTTTCCAAATATTATTGGCAGATTTTTCAGAATTGCTGTTTGGTTTTTTGAGTTCTTTGTTTATGGCACAGAGAAAATTTAGAACCAGAGCCTGTAAAAGAAGTGAGCAGACTCCAGGCAATCAAATCCTGTCAACCAATATGAGCAATACAAAGAGGTTTATGACAGGATAGTCTTACATTACCCTAAATTCTCCCACTTTGAAATTACCTGATACAATTAAAGGATATGAATATCTGTGGTAATCAAGTCAGAATCACAATTCCTGGAGCTCCCTGCTGTCAGTTACTGTGTAAATTAAATGAGATCAACTACTTCAAGAGAAAAAATATTTACCAGCCCAGTTATTATGAGAGGGAAGTAAAATGGGTAGTTGAATAGAAGGGAGAATACATGAGAAAATACATAATGCCTACACAGAAAAATTCCCACTGCTGGGTGTAATGGTGCTCATGGAAGATGCTTTTCACATAGCAGCCCTCCCTTCCCTTACACTAAACGTGTAATAAAAGCCTTGTCATTGAACAGCTTAATCTTCAGTAGAAATGCCAATGTCTTAGAAAACTCTTCAGCAACAGACAGCTTATTCAAGCTAACTGGTATCCCCTACTCTTATACAGAGCAGGTCACTTGATTTCCTGAGTATCGTATTTAAATATAATTTATTAAAGTTAAGCCATATTTTTTATTCTTTGTTTCATCATAGTGACAAGCTGTCTTCTCTCTGGCACATCTTTTCACTGAGGAGGAGAAAGGCAGCTTTAAAGATCACCTTTCTCTTGTAATTCTTGATAATCAGGTGGTTTACACAAAGCATCTGGCCTTGGGTGGTTTACACAAATCACCATGAAGCCTGTGGCCTCATAAAGATAATGCAGGCTCCCTTGCTCTCCCACTCCTTGCTAGTCAGACCCCAGCTAACAGGTTAGCCTAGCAAACTCGTGTGTCCTTTTTCTAAGGTCACATCTTCATGCCTTTTTGTACCACAGCCTTTGTGCTCTCCTGTCAGCCACCAAAAAGTTTAGTGGTGATACAGAGACAGAAAGAAGCAGAGTTGTTTCAAGGCAGCTGCTGATTGACTCGCAGGATCTCCTGGAAATAATTTTCTCCAGCACACGTCCCCATCCTGCCTCATGCATCAGGAACAAAGTGTACTTGAGAGGTACGTACCTGTACTTGTGTTTGGGTCTGACTGTCAGCATGGCTACAGAAGCATAAAACAGAGCCAAACCAACAAAAAGGCTGTGTGGAAGTCATGCTGAGCAGTGTCTGCTGTGACTGTAGTGCTACAGCCCTGGGATTAGCTGGTTAGTGCCACACAACTGCTGCCACTCACAGAACAGGCACAAAGGTACAGCCTGGTCCCTCGATGTGCCTGGTGTGAATGCCCTGCGCTACAGCTCCCCGTGCATGAGGGAGCACTAAAGCTCATCAGCTCTGCTCACCAGCCTATTTCCTACAAAATGGTTTGTGGTGCACAAATTTATGCAGGAAACCCTAGAACAAGCCACAGTTTTTAATGACTGACCTTTTAAAAATCTGGAGACATCCTGAAGTTGAGGTATGTTGTCCTCTCGGTAGCCACAGTGCTTCTCGAGCTGCTGGAAAGCATCCAGGTACTGTGTACAGGCGTGAGTAGGGTAAAGGCTCCTCAGCTTCCTGTAGACTTCTCTCCTGAAAATCAAAACCTGTACAGCATGAGACACCTTAATAAAGCAGTACCTATCCATCCTATTTACAGATCCACAGAGAGATGTAAACCCCCAGCAGACATTGTGGTCTAAAAATCTGTGCTCGGGACACCTGGTGCTTGAAAGCTGGTGTTGGTTGGATGTAGCAACCCATAAGGGCTTTTTGCTTCACTTTTCCTTCAGAAGGTGTCCTTTAATGTAACAGAACTCTAATATTCATACAGAAGCGTTTCTTGGTTAGGCACCTTCTTGCTTACAGTGTTGGAGGCATCAGGGAAATCACAGGGAGAGAGCTGAATCTGGGGTACTTTGTTGTTCAGTTTAGGAATGGAACGAATCAGGTATTCCCCCCTTTCAATGCTTAGGTACGACTTGAAATGCTGGTCCCCCCTTTTCCACACTGAAGCCTAGCCTAGATTTGCCTCTTAAAAACCTCTGAAAAAAGCACCTTTTCTGACACTGAAGAGTAATATTTGGACAGGTGAAGAGGTTTGTATTTTTGCAGTTCAAAATGCCTAGCATGGGTATGTGTTTGAAAGATATGCCAGCTTCTTGAAGCGTTTATCCCATTATGCAAAAGGAGACCAGCTGAAAATAATATATGTAACCTGATTTGGGCACAGGCTTTAAGCTTCTTACAAACTTGATGGTGCTTGGATTTAGAGTTGTGGTTTGGAATATATTTAGCTATTGCAAAATAAGCAAGTAGTAATAGGATGGCAAAGAACCTTATAGAAATGGTTATTTTTGTTCAGACGTGGCCCTAGGGTGTTAACAACTTTATAAACATTGTTTTATGAAAATTGAGATCATTCTTGGAAATGCTGGGTACGGGAAATGACCTTTCGTTGGTTTTGTAGTGGTTGTTTTTTGTTTTTTTTTTTTTTTTTTACTATTATTATTATTATTACTCTCTTTTTTGTGATGCTATTGTTGCCATGGAGGTGCTAGCCAGTCCCTGGTAAAAGCTCTTTATTTGTACAAATGTCTTACTCAGTGTGGGAGTAATGACCCAGAATGAAGTGGGGGAGGAAAACCTTAGGAGGAAAAAAAGTTAAAAGAACAGAGGGAAACAGTGGCTGCTGTCACTATTGCAAAAGCCACAGGAGACTGGGCCATTTCCATGGAAGAATTAGGAAAAAATGAGGAGGACTAGAGTTCAGATGTTGCCCTGGCTTATTTCCTCATAGAATACCACTGACTTCAGTGGGGTTGTGTGGGATTTGAACCAGCACATGGTTCATGCCCAGACTGGAATCTAGAGAGAGCAGGCTTGTTTACACTTCTGCACATATGGTCTCTTTTATCAAAGTGTCATTCTGCTGTGTATCCAAACACTGGCTACCACAGAGATGCAGGTGGTCCCAGAGACCAGTGATGAACTATCCAAAGCTAAATGCACCTCTAAGACAATCATCTAAGTACTCTCCAAAGCCAAGAGAGTAGCAGGTATGAAAGAACTGCTGGAAGCAGGGTCTATGGAACACTCTAGAAAGGAGCCTCCCAACAAAAGATGGAGTCAGATGCTTGAAAGACTTTAAAGGCAATAACCTTATTTTACATAATTTCCTTATTGTTCAGAAAAAAAAGGTGGCACTATTCAACTTCATTATGAAGACGTGACAGGTGCATCCCCATAATTTTGTCCTGCATTCTCTCTTTTTCTTACACAGCTTTTACCCATATGGCATCTCTGACTACTTAGTTTCAGGGCCTTCCAAGAAGCTCATTTTGAAAACAAAAGCTCACATCATCTGTACCCTCTGTTTTCTGAAAGTCATATTTCTTCACTGGCTTGGTTTTCATTTTTATAACCATGTTGCTACAAACTGAAGGCATCCAGCAACTCTTCAGAGTGACACCAAGGGAATTTAGTCTGTGCTACAAATATTCCCTGCACTTGCACTCTGCTCAATTAAGTTGTGCTGTAATGCAGCTGACCTCAGGGCATGGCCTCAGGGGGCTGTGATAACAATTGGGAAGGCTAATTTTGGAAACAGCTTTACTTAACAAGACAGCCTGGGTTGCTGGGGTTGGTTGTTTAGGGAAATGGGCAGATACTCCTTTAAAAGTCTATTCTGTTGCCACAATGGGTCTAATTCTAGGTGGAGAAGAGCTGGAATGACAAAGGTTGGCAACAAAAGAGAAAAACAGGAAAGAACACAAAATTAAATTTTCTTGAATATGACATTCCCACAAGCCATCCCATGCCAAGAGTGTTGGCTGGTGGTAGTAATCATGAGCATGACACTGACCATCAATCTTTGACTATTGAAAGATGCTATAAAACCCTATTTGAGCTTAATAAAAATGTGTCCTCCTGGGTGAATTGGATGCAGGGTTTTTATGTGGTCATGGCTTTCTGCGGCACAGTAGATTTTATTTAAAATAAGGTAAGTATTGAAAGAGATGGGATGGCAGTGTGGTTGAAGTTCTGGTATGACACAGCTAGTCTATGGATTTAAATTCTGGCATTGGAATAAACTTTGCATGTGATTTAGGGCAAATTACTGAAGTTCTAGAGTTTTCAGTTGCACGGTTAGAAAATGTGGTCTTCATTCTTCCTTTCTTCCACCTAAGGCCTTCTTTCCATTTAAATTGTAATCTTTTCTGAACAAAGACTTCCTTATGTGCACATGTGGCACCTTGCACAATCCCAGGACTCTGCTCTTACCTGAGACATTTGGACGTATTAATGCTTTGTAGTATCATACAAATGTGTAATTACTGCTAGTTACTGATATATTTTAATGTTAGTGGGAGAAAGTGGAAACAGAGGGATTTCAAATCTGCTCTATTTCAAATCTGCCACATACTTCGCATAATGTTTAAAAATATACTTTGAATTTTAAGTTTGTTTAATTCATTGGTTGATTTTTAGGGTTTTTTTGTGGGTTTTTTTTGTTGCTGTTGTTTTTTTTGGTTTGTTTTTTTTTTTTTGAGTGGCAATCCTTCAGGAAAAACAAAGCCCCAATGAAGAAATACTGCACCCCTGTAAAAGTAACTTACCATCATTTCATATGATATCTAAGGCCCTTTTACAGTTTAAATAATGTACCCTGGAAGGCTATTTCAAAATTTCCTCTACTTTCAGTTTAAGAAAATGATACATATGCATGTTTAAAACAGTGAATACTTGAAGGAGAACAAGCTATTCTGTGAATATTGAATTAGCCTTATCCTCTGAGCGAATTTCCATGTGAGTGGGCATTTTCTCCTGGTAACAGGTTTGAAAATGTGATATGTCTGCCAGCACCGTGGCTATGGTAAATTAGAGGTCAGTTAGATGTTATTCTATAGGCTCCAGGTGTTTTCTGGCTTCTGATATTTTGATGGGCTCGGCGGGCAGGGAGATGGTCAGGAAAATGCCTTTTGCTCTAGGAAGTGAATAGTTAAGACCAGCCCTGAGAATGGCTTTCTGCAAAACAAATGACCAAAAGATGACATTTAACCAAAGAGTAAAATGTGGGGTGGATGAATACAGTTTTAAAACGGTTATAGCTGTCTCACATTGCCAGTCTTTCCTGGGACTGCTGTGGAATGGCTCAGGAATTGGAGCATAAGTACCAAACTCACCAAGTTGCTGTTTCCTGTGCTGTGTACTCGATGTGAGGTAAAGGGTCTCCTCTGTAATGAAGAGAAGAAACATGGCATGTGTCTCAAGAAAGTTTCAAGTTCAGTTTCCAAGTACTGTATTTTTGTTTTGCCTGCACCATGAATATTTGCTATAATGAAAATAGAAACAGTAAAATAGTAAATAATTAACCAATTATTTGTCTTGGTAGGTTATAATGTGGGCGTTCTCTGTTACAATGTGGGGAGGAAACAGAGGGCTATGTAAGAAAGGGAGCTGTGTTCAGAAGGTTTACAGATGGAATAAGAAACCTTCAGGCTTGCCATCACCTCTGCTGAAGGCAACCTAGCTAGCAAAACACAGTGTGTGCCTGGAGGGTCCTTCCCTGGAGGACGTGATCAGCACAGTACCATCACAGAGAACTTTCATAAAGCCATGAGCAGAGAGCTGCCCAGGCATTCACTGCACGGTTAGTACCGACTTCTCTGATGGGTGGTCTTTTCTCCTCTTCCTCACTGTTGCTTCTTCTGTAGCTCTGAGTCAGTTCAGGTCTGCTTTTGGGCTGTTCTGAGCTGGGCTGACTCTGATATTTGATGGCAGAGAGAAAACTGTACTCAGAAGTCTCACAAGACTTTGGAGACTTCACCAGTTCTTGGATACCATGAGGCTGATAATCCATGATCAGTTGTACCTATACCTTTGATTTACCCTATCAGAAAGCAGTGTAATTCTGGTGAAGACTTACACATAAGGGTGCAAACATTTTTGTTCTCTTACACCAGAACTGAGAGCTTTTTATATTTTTAGGTAGTTAATGTGCGTAGACAGACATTTAAAAAAGCAAATAACAAAAATAATAAATTACTTTCCACTGTCAAATATATATATTCATAAATAGTGTTCCTCAAATTTCCCTGAAAAAGATTAGCCTCAGCTCAGGACCGAGTCTTAAAAGGAACTTGAAATAAAAAGGCATATTGAAATCAATTCTGCTGAAAAAAATCCAGCACTGGGCTGGGATATGTGAATGCAAGCTTAAGATTTTTGCCTTAAAATGTATTTGCTGTGTTGTCACAAAAGTCAATTTTGTATGGAGTGAAAGATTTTGTGCCTGAATTTTGTTCTCTCTGATACATTGACAAAATATTACATCTCTGACATCGACAAAATATTACATCTCTGACATTTCTTGCGCATGAAGTCTGAAAGTACATGAGGACCACTGAACTCTCCCTTCAGCAGCCTTGTACTTACACTCTGTAATTAAAGGCCAGGTCAGCAAAGAACGCCCTCCGTTTGTTATACTCCAGGTCAGCGCATCCCTGGGTTAGAAAACAATTTGGGGAAAAAAAAGTCTTACATTATGAGGGATCTGTGGGCATAAGTAGAAATCAACAGAACCACCACTGGATCTGTAGGAAGTACAGGCTCCCCACCCAACCTCCCCTGCCCATTTATTACCATTTGTGAAAAATACAGATGCAGTGGTACCTGTTTAAAGGGGAAGTTTACCTACTGAATGCCAGAGTTTTCTTTCTGCTCCTTCTGTGTTTACTAGAATTTAAATTTCAAGCAGGCGTTGCCAGCTATTGAATATGCATACAGACATGGAATCACATTCCTTTTAATTTTACATCATTTATAATAGGAATTAAAACTGAAATCTGGAACTGTGTGCTTATATAACTCATAAAACAGTGTTGATCAGCATCACTGTACAAATATTTATTATTCTAAAATATTCAGAACTTACTGGAACCACTTGGTATGCTACAAGCCAAATTTGTCCCTTAGGTTTATTCACATAATTTTTAGTGTAGCAATAATACCAGTAACCCTGCAGTTGATGAGTGTCGTGTGCGTGAATCTGAGGAAAGGGCTGGATCCTGGAAGCATGTTTATTTTGTCATGTGCTGTGGATAATATGTTCATGCAGATGCCACCCTTGCTTGTCAGTGGCTGTAACAAGTCCATTTACATGAAAAGACACAAAAAACTGTTGGGCCAGATTTACATAGACGCTGTGACATCTCAGCTTTGTCCCTGCTGCTCTGAGGGCTCTGTACCCACTCTCTGGGCAGCAGGAGCCTCCCCGGGGGACCTGCAGCCAGTGACAGGGTGGCCCAGAAATTGGTGTCACAGCGACATCAGTTTGATTGGTTTTGGCCAGTAAAGAGACAGTAAGGAGCAAACTGAAGGTGTGGAGATAAACAACCCAAACTGTCTATTTGGTAGGAAATGCATATGCAAAATCTTTCCTGAGCTACTTGTACATCAGCTTCTTTTGTGCTTTCCCCCGGCCTCTCCATTTTTTGAGCCCTGCTCAGAAGCATGATAAACAAGCCCATGCTGTGCTTTCTCCTGCCACAGACAAGTAACACTCAGTGCCTGAGGCAACTTGTTTTCAACTTGTTAGGTTTTTCTAAACTGCACTACATTCTGCAATTTAGATTTGTCCCCACTCAATAATTTGGTTAGTCTGCACCACTGCTGCTTTCTCTCAACTTCTTCAGTGCTCACACCTTCTATTTGGCAAAAGATGAGGGGAATTTGGTCAAGTTCAAAGAATTCCCAATGTGTGTTCATTTATCTAATGAAAAACAGCCTAAGAGCTCAGGAAAATTACAAATACTTGGACCGTTTGTATCAGAAAGAAATGAGGAAGAATTAAATATGTCCTGGTTATTGAAGATATGAAGCTCTCCTAGAGCATTATAGTTGAATAAGTGATCCTCAAAACAGAAGATAGACTTGGAAAGGTCTATTTTGTATTACACAGGACTGTACATAGCTGTCACTGTTGTACCGAGAATGGCGAGTAACAACACAATCCAAGATCAGGAAGAAAGTGGTTATTTAATTAATTATAAATCAGTTTATATCACTTGGTTCCCAAAGATGACAGGAGGTCATTGGTTCTTTGACCAGCTACCCCCTGTCCAACTGGCCAAAGCTCACAACGCCTACTTCAAAATATTATTTCACTGCGTACAACAACAACTCTGAAAAACAGACCCCAGGTGCACAGATAGAGAATTAGTTTACAAAAACCCATAGCAGTGTTTTTCATAGCTTTCATGAGAACCACAGAGCTCTCACAGAATGCTGCAGAAAGCTGAAAAAATTTCTCTGCCAAAGCTTTTCAGTGTCTACGCATAGCTCACAGCAAAACATAGTGTAGGTTAATGAAAGGGACTGAATAGAACTCAGACATGTAGAGAAGTGAATGACCAGAAACTTTCTTGTAGATTCTGTTGACACATATCTACATCTTCACTGCATTTCTCAGTGCAAAGTATGTCCTTTTTCTTTCTTTTCCATGCACCCCTTCTGTGTGATGCTTGACAGGACACAATGCTTCTGTGATCTGCCTTGTCAATTGGCAAACGGCCCTTTGGAGTCCCTTTTGCGTCTGTGCCTAACTCACACCTCATCTGTACTACAGCTGGGAAACTCTGATGAGAAATGAGTGTTTGTTTGTTTGTTGCCAGTACTTTGCCTTAATATTGTCACTAGAGCAGGACTCTACAGTGCATTTTCCCCTTCCCTCTCTTAGAGTTTGTGCTTAGGGCATGGCTAAGAGTGCACACATAAAGCCCTTACAGTAAAACCCTTTTTGTGGTCCACTCCTGCAGGGACTCATGCGGTCCCTAATTCCACTGAAGGTGAGCTTTTATCTGCCTCTTTTTGATCTTCTTTCTTCAGTATTTCTTTACTCCTGAAGTTTCCCTTACAACAATCTCCCTACAGAGAGTTTCTCTTTTAAAGATGAAATAACAGTAATATTTAACTTACAGGGTGGCCATGGTCCAAACTGGGATCATATTTTGTGATCAGATGGTGGCATTTGTCCAGATCTTGGATTTTTCTGGGGAACCAGGGCACTGGAGAGAAAGCAGAAAGAGTTAAACAAGAGGGAATCAAATAAATTTTAGAAGACAGAGTAAATAAAAGCTGTGATGAATATTACAAGCTTTCTTTTCATCAATATCTAAGAATATTCATATCTACATGTTACCATAATTGTCATACATGTCAAGTTGACTTGTTCCCTGACCAAATTGGCAGATTGGATGAAAAATTATCTGAAATTAACTTGCTGTGATAATCTCTCAGTTTTAATTAGTAGAAACAATTTTTAAAGGCAGAAACATTTTTTAGATCAAATGTGTTGTTCTGTTGACACAGGACAACAAATTTATTTCAACATTCTGGATTTAAGAGAATATTTTGATCTTGCCTAAAAAGCAGTCTTACATTTTCATGCCTTTAAAAGTGAAACAATATTTTAAAAGGAAAACATGACATTTCTAAAATTTCTAGAAACCGAATAAGTGAAGAAGAATCTTCAAGTTTTTTCCTTCTGGCTCATTTTTTTTTTCCAAGCAACATTATCCTTTAGCTAAATTTCCAAACAGCTTCCTTCTCATGAATTGGGAAGCTTTTCCAGTGCCAAAAATTAAAATAAAGTGTGATCATTTTAATTTAAATGTCAGCATTTATGAGAAATTAATTTAAAAAGAAGTGCTGGAAAAACACAAAGTTGATACTGCTTTCTGAGGTCAGACTGATGCTGTAATCAGACTTTGTGGTACAACTCAGAAAGGTCCATTTGGGGTCACCTTAATCTCATACTGGACAAGACATCAGGCATCTCTGTACTGAATGGTAAATTTAACTTTTGCTGTATTATGTTATATCCAAGCACATCAAGTTTAGAAAAGTACAAACCTAAAAATACTCACAAATATTGGGGAAATTCCTTTTTTTTCATGCATCACAGCCAATTCTGTGGTGTGAAGGAAGAAATACCGGTCTGACAGATGTCTTATGCGCACCCACAGCTTTTTTCTGAGCCTTTGTCTCTGGCTGCACCAGTGGTTCTGCATGGAAGGTACCTTTCCTGCCATCTGTTACCATATCCCCTCAAAACCTGTACCTGATCCCAGCTGCCCCAGCATATGTCCCCATATACCTCTTGCCTATTCCCTGCAGAACTGAACGGAAACATGCCCTCTTTTAACAGCCCCTTGTTTTTATTGTAGTTCCACATCCTGGCACATCTGAAACCTCTCAAGTCCCAAGGAAATCCTCCAAAGAAATTTCCAAAGAAATGCTTCTCCTGCTCCAAAACCCTCTTTGGCTTTCCAGTTTCCCTGATAATAGTATGCCCTCTTGATACCCCCACGGTGCCTGAGAACAGCTTAGCGTGGACTGTGTCTCGTTAGCCTGACAGTGAATTTCAAACAACACCCAAAGGTGCCCAAACATGACTGTATTAGTTAAAAGTGCTCTGGGAATGTCTGTCTGGCCTTGTCAAGGGAGGGAAACCCCACGGCAATTCTGTATTCAGAGAACTCAGTGTGTGAACTGGACCCTCAGCCTTTTCATCTGTCATCCTCAGGACTGTATTAAAGGTCTCTAACAGCTATGTTCACCCATTCCTGCCTGAACACAGGAAAAATACCTGTCTGCCTCCGTGTTTTTCTTGAAGCAATCCGTTCTCTGCACAGCTCCCAGCACACAATCTTCCTGTCATTGAGGAATTTGTAGTTTCTCCTCAGCTTTCTGTTCTGCTGCTCTGTCTTTCTCATCTCCCTCTTTGCTGGAACACTTTTCTCACCTCAGTTCCACTGGCGATGATGAAGTGTCTCTCTTTCTGCACCAATGGCAATGGAAAGCAGCCATGCCGAGACAAATAACGAACGCACACTCACTGGCTTTCCAGACAAATTAAATTACTATTGTGAAGCTGAAGCTAAAACTAAAAAAGTTACTCCGAGAGAACAGCACTAACAGATGCATACATTTCTTACCTTTGTCTTCTCTGCTGGTTTTCACATCCTTTGCTACTCTCTTTAAGGAGGTGATAAGGATACCAACATCAGCGCTGTGAACTTCACATTCAACAAAGATGTCAAGATCATCAGCAGAGTTCTTGGGCTTTTTGGTTCGACGGGTTTCAAAGTGATAGATTTGAGTTTCAAACATCTGCAAGAGCCAAGTGTTCATATAATGAAGCTTCTCCAAAGACTGAAAATCCAGGTAAGTCTAGATACACTTCTACAATGTCTTTAAAAGGTGACTAAAAGAGGTATTAACTAGAAGTGCATGTTAAGCAATGAAGTCCAATAATGTCTGGTTTAGAAAGAGCTACGATACAGACAGAGCTAAAAATTAAACACTGTAGAAATAGGTAGAGAAAGAAGGAGATGAAAGATGAGATACTGTTGACTGTAGAATTTCATCTATGCAGAAACAGCAAATGAATGGCTGGGTAACTTAAAACCCTGCCAGAATGAAAGCAGATCTATTGATGTATAATAGCACCATAATCATTAAATAATTGCGAAAAATAAGTAACAAGTACAATACTTTTCTTTAGAGTTATTAATCTTCCCAGATGAGAGTGAGCACCTGGTAGGGGTACTTCAAGTGCCCAGGCTACATAATGCCTGTGTGGTTCACAGCTCTTATAGTCTTTGTATCTCCTGCCAAATATGCAGAGAAAATTCACTGGCTTCTAACATCCCCACAGCCTGAGTGCTTGAAACGCCAGCCACCACAACTGCTAGAAAGAAACAACAGATTGGTATCTGCTCTAAACAACCCTTGCATAGAATGTTGATTCTTCTAAGAGACTGTGCCTAGATGCTCCCTCCCCCCAGAGCACTCTCCCTCTTCGCCATGAGACCAGGCCACCTCTCTGAGCAGCTGGAGCAAAACCAGGACAGTGAAAAAGGAGGAAGGGAGCACGAGGTGTAAGTCAGGCAGGGAGCAAGAGAAGGGTGAGTGAGGGAGAGATGCAGACTGGGAGACATGAAGGCAGTAGGGACAGAACAGAGGGCTCAGCAAAGGAAGGAAATATTGAGGTCTGTACCTCAAAGACTTCGGCTGCCTTAGAGAGCTCAATCTTCCTCACATTGTAGAGGGTGAGGGTCAGGATGAGAGAACCTCTGTCATCCTCCCTGTTGGAGTCCAGACTGCCTTGGCTGTTCAATGACTCTATGCCACACATCTCCTCCTTGTTGGCCTCTTCTTTTGGGCCTGAGATCCCCACCAAATCCGTCTTCATTGGGAGATAGGGGAGTGGATTGCAATAGCCAGATGTTGAGTGGAAACTGCCTGAGGGTGAGGGAGAAATGGCCAGGGGAATTGGTGGGGCTGGAGATGCAGTGTGTCTGTGGGCGGTGAGCTCAGAGCTGCCAGAAGCAGGCAGACAAGTTGGTTGCTGTGTGTTAGGCGTAGGGACGTTTATGCTGGCCGTGCCAGACACATCAAGGGAAGCCGCCTGTACGGGATGTGCGCAAGAGCCAAAGATGGCCCTCCTCCCCTCGATGACTTCAAAGTGTAGTCCTTCTGCTCTGTTTGAAGGTGTCTGCAAGCTGTTCAGCCCTGAATGGGGATTCCTTTGTGGAAAGGCAATCAATTAGCCTGAGCTCCATTTACATCTCCCAGTCTGGACTGACCTGCACAGTGTCTGAGACTGTCCTGCCTCCCCACTCTCTCCTTCCTCACTGGGGCCCTCTCGGTATTGTCTGCATCCCCAGTGAACCAATGGGGTCTTCTCCCAAATCACAGCCCAGTCCAAGTGTTGTGTCCCCTGCACAGACACAATTCTGGGAGCTCCAGAGAGACCTCAGTCAGAGTCAGAATTCATTGCCTAATCCTGAGCTTTTCCTGCTCACAGGACCTGAACCTGTTCAACCCTACCCCTCCAAGAGATGAGTGCTTCCTCCAGGCTACGTTCCGCAGCTGGAACTTGTTTCTGCCATGATTTTATCTCCAGTGAAATAGGCTCTCAAAGAAAACTGGGGTCACATCTTTCACATGGATGGCAGGACAAGCTCCAGCGTAATTCAGCTCTGCTCCTGACAGGGCAGGCACATCTTCCCTTCCCTTTCACTTGGCATCAATAAACCTGGTTTGGATATGAGCATCTGTATCTTCATACCCCAAGTTACAGTGGGCCAGACCCCCTGTGAAGGTCATCCTACAGGTCTAGAGATAAGGCCCCCTCTGGCCTCCCTTTGCAGATAGAGCCATTTTTTATGTGCCCCTTAGCTTATCCTGGCTCAGCCACACCCCCAAGTGCTACAGTGCTCTTGCCTCTTCCCTGGCCAGGGAAGATAAACAAAATTTTGCTCTCTAGGGATCATGACAGCACCATGTTTTCCCTTGGGCCAAGACAGAGCACTGGGAAGGTCTCAATTTCCTCATCTACTTCCCTGCAGACAGACAAACCCACGGTGAATTTCACAGCACCGTGCCCAGGAGGCAGGTCTCAGCATCCTGAGGAATGTTGGCTCCTCCAGACCTCAGGCACAGTGGGCTTTGCAGGTTTTGGTGAGTGCCAGCCTGGGAAGAGGCATCTCCCAGCCATGCCCAGCCTGGGCCCAGGGCCCACGGGACAGGTCACAGTTTGCCATGCAGAACCCATCCCTGTTTCCCACTGCAGCCCCCTCCAGGCCTGGCTTGTGTCCCAGGTGACTCCATGAGGGAAAGGGGGCATCTGAGAGGTGGTTGAATGGCAGCTGCAACTGAATTAGTTGGGTGGAGAAGTGGGCTTTAAAAGGGGAAGAAGGCTCTTCCTACTCCCACATTCCCCAGCAGTGGCGGCAAGGCAGGGCACAGGAGAAGGAGGCCATGTCTGATCACCACAAACAACCTGCCCTTTTTTACTGGGCTACCAGTGCAGATATCTCCACCCTGTATGAGCAGAGTGCCACTCCTTTGAGATGGATGCAGCATTAACATTTTTAGTTTATTTAGGTTAATTTAGATGGTTACATCTGAACATAAAAATTACTTCTCTGACAGCTGCTGGCATGGTTTGAAGCAGCAGAGGGAGGTTCAAAAAGAATGCACTCCTGTGGACTGCTCCTGTGCTTAATCCCTTTTTCAACAATTTCTGCATTCTTCGGGGAATAAAATGTCCCTTCTCCAAGGCTGCTGTCAGATCTAGGCATCTTAAGACACCCACAGGAACCCACCACTACTGACAAGCCCTCCCTCCATCGCAATCATTGACCTGGGCCAAGGTCACTGTAAAGAAAAGGGCCTCATGAAAGGGTTTCTTTGATTGCCTGAAACTGAGCTGGAGGTGGGGACACCAAGAAATGTGATTGTAGTGGGATAGAAGAGAGGAAGGTTACTCAAAAGATTAGCTTGGGATAGGTTAGTCAGAGCAGCACTCAAAAATTTATGGAGTATGCAAGTGCAGAGCAAGCTGGGCTTTGCTGTGCATTTCTAGGTAATGACACACATTAAGAAGGTTTTTTGTTTGTATCAGTCTCATAATCTTGGCTGGATGAGTGACAGTGCAAGAGAGTCTTTTTTTGTGTAGGGGAACACCTCAGATGGGCATGCCCCTCCTACCTGGGTATTTAGTTCTGGTTGACTTGTGTGGTTACCATACAAGGAGGAATTAACACTGGTCAGATAATGCAAAAAGCATTTTCCTACTCAGCTGTAACTTTCTTTAAGCATGGAAATAAGAAGTCACCCATTAAGGAGTACTATTGAAAATGTGATTTATTTGTAATATTTGAAGTACTTATGTACAGGCTAATTTGTTCTGCAAGAAAATCTACTTTCCATACATTTCCTCTGCTTTTAAAATGCTGAACACTTAACTTTTTCTCATCTCTGTCTTGCTGAGCAGCCACGCTATGCTGCTTTGGCTGGAGCTATTGCTCATTAAAACCTGCATTACGGGACAGAGAATCAGACATGTAGCATCAATATCCTCTGACTATTCCACTTGCACATAAAAGAAAATCATGAATCCTGGGTTCTCAATAACACCATAGAACTACTGCTGCTGTCATTCATAGCAACAACCAGAAGCAGAGGAGCTTGGAAAGCTGTCTGAGGAATGGTTTGGAAGACTTTACCCTTGGGATGAAACTGTGTCTTTGTAGCATACAGTTACCTCATGGGTCCTATTATATTAAGAGAGAAAAAGATGGGCTACTTTCCCACTGAAAATACATGCCAAGTGGAATTGAAAGATCTAGAGGGACATTGTGATGAGGAAAAAAAGGAAGAAAAAAGATACAGAGATAAAAAAGATTACTTCAAAGCATCAAAATGATACCATTTTGCATAAGTATATGTGTATTGAAAAGAGTTCCAGCTGGTATCCTTAGATTAATGTTATTACCCACCATATATATAATGAAAACAGCTGCACTTTCTATCTTCCTAAAAGATGATGCTTACATTAAAGCAGTATTGGTTTTCAAACTATAAATACAAAATCAGTACTACACCAGGTATGAGACTCATGGACTTTCAAATCCCTCTCTATCTTTGAATCTCCTAACAGAAATGTGACCCCGAGTCATGTTAGTGTCATGATGCAAAATTGTTTCACGCTGGAAGTACTGTTCAGCTTTGCTTTGCTCCCTTCTGCTCCAATGTTCAAGTGCTGACCTCCCTCCTTCAGCCAGGAGGTATTATACAGTGTGGGCCAGCCCAAGAGCGCATTTAGCTGATTTGAGTGAAATTTATTGGATAAACACAGAAACAGCTTCCTGAACAGCAAAACTCCTCTCTCCATGCTCAGCCATTGAGTTCAGCTGGAATCACCTTCGGTTCCATTTTCTGACTCAGCTGAGATGTACTCCAGGAAAAATAAAACTGCTTTCATCAAAAAAAGGGAGATTAAAGCTCAAATGGGCAGTGGAGATTCAAAAAGGTGTCATCACTTAGGACCTGTCTTGAAATAGAACATGTTTGGGTTTGAATGCAGTTAGACTGGGACACAGCTGACCCAGGTCTTCCATGGCTTTGGTGGGGACTAGCCACAGATAGTGGGTGAGTTAGGGGTGGGGAGGCTCTGATGCCTTCAGCTGCATTCTAACAAGTGCTTCCTCTCCATTTCCAGAGTATTGGTATCCACCTTCTAGGTTGTGAGACCAGAAAGTTAGGAGACACCTCGCAGTAGTATTGAATAAGGCACTCCCAGGGAAAGACACACACAAAAAATGTAGCCTTCACACATCAGCCTTCCACAGTGAGTAGCTGAGTATGTCTATTGAGAAAAATCTCCCCTTATACTCTGAAAGATCTCCCTTTCAGGATATAAGATGAAAAGTGTAGAGTTTCATACTCCATGGGAACCTTGGACAACTGGGAGGGACTGAGGGGACAGTGACTGTGAGAGAAGGCAAAGTGGATTACTCTGTTCATCATTGACATCCTGTCCCTGGTCCCAGACCTCACAGGTGTGGCAGATCATTGCTCTGCATGGTGAAGATCTCCTTCTGCTAACCTTTGGCACAAAACATACACAGACTTCCCCCAGATTCCCAGAAATAAGGTAATTTTTACACATTAGTGAGAAAAAAATGGATTAGTGTCTGAAGGCCAGAAGAATTGAGGGTCACCTGCAGATGTCTGTTTCATTGCTAATCTCTAATAATTAAGATATATAGCATAAGCATTCCTGCAGTACACTGGAAGATAATAGATTGAGGCTAGACAAAGACTGGCACTCGCATATGACAGCTTCTAGTCACTAGGCAAGTTACAGCAAATCTTCATTTTATCTTCTGGAGGGCATTGCAAAGGATCCCAATCTCACCTGCAAAGGAAATAATCAGAGCAGTTAATTCCATAGCTAGCCCATTTCTGGCACCCCTGTATATTTTTTACCCTTTACATCCATTCTCTTAAAGAATAAAGTGGGCAGAGAAGTGCTGAATTGGACATCATATTTATTAGGGTATCACTGGAGTCAGGTCTGCAGAGTCAGCCTTTTGCCTTCCTCAGCCATACAAGGCTGGCTCACAGGATCAGAGGAGCTGGCTCTCTGCAGGCTAGCCAATGCGAGGGGGAAAATGTGATTAAAGCCATGCTTCTCCTTCTCTTCCTTACCAAAAACAGCCAGACTCACACATCAGGATCCACCTCAAGGCCATCTGACCTTCCCTAGCATCTCCCCCAAAACTGGGTCTTTCATATTTAACAAGCTACAGTCAAGTGGAAATGCTTGTTGAAGCTTGGCTAGAATTGGGACGTTATTTTTTCATGAGAAAGGAGATGTGTGCTGCCTTATCTTGGGTAGGCTCAGAGCATTAAATGCAACCAGATGGAATCTGCCTTGTGATTCCTATTTCTGACCCAAGTTTTGAGGAATTCAAGGTAACAAATCTGTAATTCCTTACTATTGATGGTGTCAGCTAAGTTCTTCAGCTGCTTTGCATTGTCCAAGACTTCAATCCTCTGGGTGTAGGGGTTATACCGAACAGAGAAAGGACGAGGGATTGTTTGAGCAAATTTCCTGAAGGAAAAAAATAAATGTACAGTTGAATTATTTTTTTTCACTAACTCCTTTCTTGGTGTGTGCATTTGTAGATTGTAGGGATAAGAAAATCCATGGGAGGAAATAACTGAAATTCCTGCTGAGTGATCTGAGACCTGCAACATTCTGCAACACACTTGAAAGTGCATTTGTCCTTATCACCTCTGTTTTTTCTGAACAGCACTAATTAAGCTATTGGCATGGCAACACTGCTCCTGGTATAGGCCAACTATGTAGCAACCAGGATCTGCCAAGCTTGAAAACCTGATTTTCCTTTCAGCAGTGCAAAATGTAGGAATTCTAATCCAAGTCTGAGTTTCCGGGAAAATAAGGTCAAGTCTCTACGCCATCCTGGTGTGCCAAGGAGCAAGCAGAGACCTAACTTCAGGCATGGTTTGTAATAGCTTCCAGGTAATTTAAGAGCTAGAAGATGGTTAATGGAGTGAAGCAGCATTCTCTGTGGTAAAATAGTTAATTCCATGTCAGAAGCATTAAGATTTTGGTATCTTGGGAAAATATTAATTTGCATAACCACAGAACTGTGGGAAGAAGGACTCTGAATGGGATGAGATGGTCAGAGCTATTGTTCCAGGCTCCTTGTAGACCCCAGCGGGATACTGGCTTATATATCTGCTTTGGATTACTGAAGTTATTGCTGAAAGAGGAAGGGAAGCACGCAGGAGCTGATTATGGAGCCCTACTACACAGATTGTGACTCAGCAGGGTAAATCCCATACGCCCAGAACCGTGGAATATGCTGGATGCCACCCCCATAATGCTTCTTCAGTTTAAACCTAATTATTATCAGCTAAGGACATTGTCTCCAACAGAATTCAGTGTGAAAAGGCCACAAGGTGCAACGGTGAAAAAATATTACATTGACTATGGCGAATTTAGCAGCATTGGTATAGTTTTCCTAAGAGGAGAGATCACATTAGAAGATGGCTTTCCTAAATCTCAGATGAAGGTAAGATCCCAGTTAGAAGATTAATGCCTTCAGCTGAGATCTTTTAGGACACTGTAAGAGTAATTTTTCAGAAAGGTATTCTGATACACACAAACACACATGTCCAGATGCAAGCCACTAACACAGGCACTGGGCCAAGCCCCAGAACTTCTATCTCAATTTAACCACTTTTGCAATTTGATCACTGAAACAAATAAAAAAAAGCTCCAAGATATTCTGTTGCTGCTAAGGCAGCATCTTCCTCCTCCTCAAGGAGCTTACTACTCAGTTAGAGATGTATACAGAGAAGATAGAGGCTGTGTGCAGGATATTAACAGCACAGACCAGAAGAGAAGGCCATCTTTTCCAGATATTTCCCCAGAGAAAAAGGCACAAGGAGAAGCTGCAGGCTTATGACAAGTAAGGAAGCAGCAGGGGAGAAAGCTAGGAAGGCCTTAGAGCTGGGGAGCCTGAAGTAGCAGGGTATCTTGGGAGGCAGCATAGTTTATCTATGAATGGTAGAAAGATAAGGGACTGCAGGTCTGGGACAAGTCCCTGTGTGGCATCTCCAAGTGAAAAATTTGCTGAGCGTGAACCAAGGCTAACCCCCAGTGGCTTGACTAACATCCAGAAATATGGTGGTGTGTTGGTGTTTCAACAGGAATAGAAATACTGTCGAGGTGAAAACCAGGCTGAAACCCAAACATAGGCTGAGACATTCCTGTTCCAAGAACCAGAACTGAACCGGGACATAACTTCAGAGGAAAAGGAGTGGATGCTACGAGATTTTTTTACAAGAACTGTTAATTCTGGTAATGGGAAATTTACTTGGTTTGCATTAATTAGCCAGGTTTAACCTTAAATGTTGGTGTAATTGCAATTGAACTGATAATTGTTTTTGTTGCATTTTGGTTAGAGAGATGAAACTCTTAGTTACATTGAGCACAAATTCTTGGCTTCATACATAAGGTATAGTCCTGTTATTGCTCATTTTTGCCCAAGATTATGAAGACATAAAATGTTTATCATCTTCAGGCATTGCACAATTTTTTCTAATGCCTCTCAAAACACGATTGTCAGCCCAAGACCCGTTATGGCAATGGGATCCACTGTACTTGCAACGGATAAGAACGCGTTCTTCTCTGGAATGACCGGATTACCTCAGCTTTTCTTTCGCATCTTTAAAACTTTCGGCAACGTAGTAGATAGGCTGGAACTCAGTTACAGGGTATTTCTGCACGGAAGTCTTCTCCAGGACTAGAGGCTGAATCTCAGGCTTACTTGATAGACAATACTGTAAACAAAAAGGTAAGAAATTTATTTCAGTTTAAGAGCGTTTGAATGTGCTGTGAAGGAAATAAAGAGGCAGCCCATTTCAGACAGGAAGAGTTGCTCCTGTGGTATACAATGATAATGTCACTTATTGGGAAAGAAGCAGGTGTGAGTTCCCTGTGTATCCATACACTTACACATTTATCAGAGCTCTACAACGAAGTACCACATTTCATGCTACTTCTATGCACAAAGTATGAAGCAAAACCAAAGATCTGAAGCTATTCAGAAAAGAAATTTGAATAATTCTAAACACATTTGAAATATTTTCTAGAACACACCTGCAGCTCCCCAAATGAAGACAGCAGCCCTGCACCATACGCTTTGAGGGAATCTCCTTCCTTACACAGTCCAAACTCAACTGTAAACCAATAAACCTGGAAAGAAAATGAGACAGAAACTCATGATTCCTTGATCAAAAGTAATATGTGTACACCATTTATTTGAATACGTTTGGAGTTTTCATTTCTATGTAAAATGTTGTCATCTGTCAAATCCAAGTGTATAAATGCAAAAAATGTCCCTTCAGGCTGAAATTCTCCTGGGAGAAGCACAGCATTAGATTCTGTGTGCCTGAGAATCAGTTCAGTTCCCTGACAAACAAAGCCGTGTTTTACTGTGCTTAGCTTTGTCAGCGGGGCAATGAAACTATAGCAATAAAGCTTTAGTTTGGCTGGCCAACCCAGTGGAAGTCTGAACATTAGTTTAGAAAAGTTTGAGTCGTGCTTCACACAGGGCATCTGACTGCAGCAGGGGCTTAACAGGCTGTTGGTGCAACAGGGAAGGAAGATGGTGTGTGGACAATTTGACTCCTGGGTCTGTCCTTTTGGAGGGATACCTGCCCTGGCTCAGGAAAACTACCTCATCAAGCAGACATGTCAAAGCTGCCGAAATTCTTTGCCCAGGTGGCCCCCAGTTGGCACTGGGAACACTAATCTCAGAGGGATACCCTCATTTTTATTTGAAGTTTGCAGTTCTGGGTCTCAGTAGTCTCAGAGTAGCATCCAGGTGAGCTGTGTTGACTACAGAGGACATCATCTGCCTGGCAAAGTGGAAGAGATGCTTGAAGGTAAAACAACTACAGAAGCTGCCTCTTGAAATTTCCTGTGGGGATGTAGTAACATATAATCCTTTCTTGCCCAATATGTTTGTGCTGGAGGAAATCTAGTTTGGGCTTCTGTGTTTAATCACAACTGTCACTTTGACTAACGGGTGCCAAAGCTATTTTCCTTTAATGCAACTGTTTCAGGGTGGGGTTTTCCAATCGTGGTCTTCCCTCTGATCCCATTCAGCTCTATGGGAGTTCTACCAGTGACTTCAGTGGCAGCAGAATTAAGGCAACACAGGGTGCTTTGGAAAATTGAGCCCTCATTTATTAAATTACCGTAGCAAGTTTCTCGATGAAATCATCTGGAGCTCCCAGAGATGCCAGTCCAATTTCCTGTAACAATAAACCATTATTCTTCAAGCTGTTTATTGCAAATATTCTTCCTGCCCTTTCTTATGTAATTGCTCACACTTTAAATGTTACCATTGCTTACTACCACACACAAATGTTTACAGGACATGTTCCTATCATGCAAGATCAATTTTAAACCAGAAATCTCTCCAAAAATGAACAAAGAGTCTTGTCCAAATGTCATTTACAAGGCATGATCCTTTGTGCGTGGTACAAAGCCCATTGAGGTCAAATAAAATTTTCCTCTTGCTTTGACAGGCTTTAGATCAAGTCTACAATGAACATCTGAGAGAATGATAGGGGTAAAAGGAGGCAAATCAATCACACCTACACACCTTATATATTTCTCTTTGTTTTGATGGGTCCTGATTAAAGCAGTTTTCCTGGAGCCCTGAATGAGCTATTTTTTCTGAATGACAGGGCATGATTTGAAAGAGCTTATTCATACCTTGGAAGATAAAGCAGATTTTTCTGGGAGGCATGCAATGGTTGGATTCAAAAGACAGACACATGAGACTACATATAACCAGGTTCCTTTCTTGATTTGCTCTAGTGAGGACTGCATAGTGCAAAAATCAGAGGGCTCCCCACACATACAGAAAAGACATTGGAGCAGCTATCACCATGTCAAATCCTACTAAGCCAAGGTACAGTAGGGCTTGTCTGGAAGGAAACACCAGTTCTGGGAAAGGGCAAAGCCTGAAGGTGATACTGAGAACTTACTAAGATCAAACTCACTCTATTCTTTTGAGATGTTACATCAAGCCAGCCTTCCTGCCTTTCTCCTTTCCTCATTCTCTCTTTCTCTTTTGCTTTCTTTCTAGCTCTTTTCTTTCTTTCTATCTTTTTCTTTCTTTCTTTTTTCTTCTTTCTCTTTCTCTCTCCTTTTTCTCTTTCTTTCTTTTTCTCTTTTATTCTCTTTTTTCTCTTTCTTTTTTCTTTCATCCTTTTCCTCTTTTATTCTCTTTTGTCTCTCTTTTTCTTTTTTCTCTTTCTTTTTTCTTTCATTCTTTTCCTCTTTTATTCTCTTTTTTCTTTTTCTTTTTTCCTTCATTCTTTTCCTCTTTTATTCTCTTTTTTCTTTTTCTTTTTTCCTTCATTCTTTTCCTCTTTTATTCTCTTTTTTCTTTTTCTTTTTTCCTTCATTCTTTTCCTCTTTTATTCTCTTTTTTCTTTTTCTTTTTTCCTTCATTCTTTTCCTCTTTTATTCTCTTTTTTCTTTTTCTTTTTTCCTTCATTCTTTTCCTCTTTTATTCTCTTTTTTCTTTTTCTTTTTTCCTTCATTCTTTTCCTCTTTTATTCTCTTTTTTCTTTTTCTTTTTTCCTTCATTCTTTTCCTCTTTTATTCTTTTTTC
>VZTI01000537.1:877339-912750 GCA_013397865.1 Struthidea cinerea | reverse complement strand
TCTTTTTTCTTTCATTCTTTTCCTCTTTTATTCTCTTTTTTTCTCTTTTTTCTTTCTCTCTTTTTCTCTTTTATTCTTTTTTCTCTCTTTCTCTTTTTCTTTCTTTTTTCTTTCTCTCTTTTTCTTTTATTCTTTTTTTTCTCTTTTTCTCTTTTTTCTTTCTCTTTTTCCCTTTTATTCTCTTTTTTCTCTTTCTTTTTCTTTCTCTTTCTTTTTCTTTCTCTTTCTTTTTTCTTTCTCTTTCTTTTTTCTTTCTCTTTCTTTTTCTCTTTCTTTTTTTCTTTCTTTCTCTCTCCTTGTCTCTTTTTTTCTTTCTTTCAGTCTTTCTGTCTTTATGCCTTTCTCTCTTCATGTATTTTCATGTTTTCTGGTACAATGCAGACAAATTTTACTGCTTCACCGAGATTTGGCTTCTTTTCCAGAGACGTTAGCACTACCGAAAAGAAAGCTCCTCTCCATGCTTCTCCCATGCTTAGAGCTGGGGCAGTTCCTCACTTTACTCAGCCTCCAATGTTGCTTCAATAGAAAACAAACCAAAATCTCCACTTTCCCTAACATTTGAACATCATGGTGAGGTAATAACCCATCTGACTCATGAGCTATGTGACTTCACTCAGAAGGACCAACAGCTGCAGAAAGGCTTTAAGATGACGACTTCACAGGGCCTGTCAAAAAGCAGCTCTCACAAGATCGTGTTTGGAGTTGGACTTCATGATTTCACCTACGTGAATTGTGTTCAGATTTCAAGCAATAAATAAATCAGCCACTCTTACACAGTATGCTTAAAGGTAAATCTGCACCACCCATCACAGCTCTTCAATCATCCTCTGAATTACTGTTTAATTATATAAATAATACAACCACTGAGTAACTTACCTGGGAAAACTGAGCAAAACTGGGATCAGCAAAAAGAGGAACGTGTCCTAGCAGCTCATGACAAATATCACTGCAGGAAGACATGACGTGAATAACTGTAATTCAGGAAAAGTCAAGCAATGCTGGACGGATGCCCTAGAGCCAGCACGCAGCCAAGAGTGCAGTGCATTTGCTCCTACCAGCAGCTATCATTCACAGGAAAACATTTTGCTGTAAAATTATTCTTGTGATGGAAATGCTTGCAAACTCTAGGGTTTTCTGTGCTTTTGTGTCATACATCCCTCAGCAGCAGGGACTGTTAAGTTTTTCAAATATAGAGAAGTGATTTGGTGAGATGGAAAGGAGAAAGGGATAAGATATCCAAAAAAGGCCAGGTCTGTGGAAGACATTTCAGGCTGGCTTTATGCATGATGACAATGGAGTAAACAAAAGCAGGAAGGAAAATCACAAGTATCAAAAATAGAAAAAAGAAAGGGGAAAGATTTTGTGGAAAGTAGAAAGCAAAAAAAAACAAGGAAGAATTGCAACAATATGAAGCAGATAAGAAATCTCTTTTGAAAATGGCAGGTGGAAAAGGGTAATGGACAGGGACAGAGAGAAACACTCCAAAATGAAAAAGAGATGGGTTCAATGGTCTGGGCTTCCCCTATCTTACTGCCAGAAGCTTGCTTGCAATATGTTGAGTCCTCCCTGCGCTAAATTTCACACCACTATTTGGGTGCCAATAGCTTCGGTAAATGCCATTGTACGCTGCTTTCTTGCATTCCAGCCACTACACAAACAGGCCTTCAGCAGCAAAACTGCCTCATCTGCCCCAGGTGAACTTGCAGAAGTGGATGCAGATTGTTAAACAGACTAGAACTGCTCTGTAAGTGTTTCCAGAAGAGAGCAGTCCCTTGGCTGCTCTCCATTAGCTCTGTTCCCAGGAGTGCTCCACAGTCCCACACGGTTATTCCCAGTTGGACTGACCCTGCTGTTGGTGTGCTGCAGCTTTACACACTTCTCGTGCCAGAGAACTTACGGCTCCGGGGTGTACATGGGCTTGGAGGCGTGGCGGATGTACTGCGTAGAGTGGAACACCCGAAATGCAAGCCCGGCCAGGAAATCCCGAGAGGAGAGCAAGCCTGCAACAGGACGCAGGCGGAACCCAGTGCAGCCTGAAGGACAAAAAGACGGCATCTTAAAAACAGCTGATGTGTTTGATTTATCCTTATCCGGACTCCTCACAGTGGGAAAAGTTTGTTGGTGGTTGTTTTTTTTTAATCTTCTTATGTTAAATAGAGTTTAATTGTGTCAGAGCAGGCAGTCTTCTGTCCTAGTATACCACCAGCACAGCATCTGAGCATCTGTCCCATCATACCCCTGGAAGCACTAGAAAAGGACCCGAGCTAAGTGATGTGCCCAGATGTTATAGGGAGCCTTTGATAAATCAGGGATTGTTTTTCCTTCTCTGGAAGCACCACCCCCACTGATAGCTGAGGCCCTTCATTTCAGCTGATTCTTTTAGGTGCTTCAAACTTACTCTGCAAGAAATTTGAAATATCTTCCAGCTGGGGAATATTGTCCTCTCGGTAGCCACAGTACTTCTCCAGCAGTGGGAACACGTGGTTGTGTTCATAGCAAGCATGAGTTGGATACAGAGTCTTCAGCTCCCTGAAGACAGTGCCCCAGGTTTTCCTTTCTTCTTCCGTATAGGTGACACGAGGAATAGGTTGGCCACTAGAGAGAAAATTGACACCCTCAATAGCAGCAACAGAAAATGTTCTATGCCATCAACATCCTGCTCTTTGTCCTTTCCCCGCTGCTATTTTTGAAACAGTTTTCTTATTCTGCTTCATGTCGCAGCTTTATTAGGACTGGCCAGGAGCAGCTGGTGCAGGAGGGGAGATGCCTTTGGGCTGACATGCAGGTGCACAAGGAGCCTCACTTGTCCCTAGGCACTGGCTGGAAAGGACTCTACTGACCTTGGCTGAGACAATGGCCTTCAGACAGCTCCTTGCATTATCGTGTTAAAAATAAATCAGTGCTTATTTGTCTTTTAAAGGTGTTCTTCTAAAAATACTTGCTGGCTGTTGGTTTCAAATTATTTTTCCTTCCAGATGTGAAGGAGCCATTTTATTTCTTGCTCTAATGAACATTATATTAATTTTTTAAAAAAAGCAGGGAAACCATCAGCTCCATAAAACTCGGTTGCAGTGGTAGAGAAATTCTGATCTGTGCTCTCTGTGCCATAACAGACTCAGACTCCAGGCAGTTTGACTTTTTATAATTGCAAGGAGTAATTATGAGTTAAATCCCACCCTCAGGCCTCCACGTGCTTAGCTCATGTTGAAGCTAACGGGAGTTATACAATCCCAAGCAATGCAGTTTGGCCTCCTGTGAAGAGCCAATTCCTTAGCAGTAATGTTAGGGCCATAGGTGAATCCAGCAGCTTTGAAAAATCAAAGGGTTTTAAGTAACTTAATAGGGTTAACATCACTGCTGGAATAATGCTGGAGTTTTCCAAGCCCCAGACACCCATTGTTAAACTCTTGATGACACCCCACTCCTTCATTTTTTTCTTGAGCCTCAGGGCAGCTCCTCTGGAGAACAGTCATTTTCTGTCTCTCTGTATCATCTCTCCTTGATCTGTGGAGCTTTAAACATCAGGTTGAATTATGAGGATTGCAGGGGGATTTTTGTCCCTATAACACTCCTAAATAATCCTCAACCACCTTCCAGGGCTACAGGGGGAAGCTATGGCTTAAAAACCTTTCAAATTTCAATTAAAAAAAAAAAAAAATCTAGGGATCAATGGGGCCAGAAGCAAAGGAAGACAAAGGGAAGAGGCAAGCTAAAAGCAAAGGAAGTCCAAGAACTTCACATTAAAGGTGCATTTGGGACTTCAGTCCAAGTGTGTACAGACTCTGTTTCCAATGTGTCTGAGGATAACAGACTGAATATTAATAAGTTACATCTTGGAATATACTGGTTTCAGTTTGAATCTTGGGGGGAAGGGGTAGTTAATATTTTTAATTTTTTGTAGGATTTGGTGAAACCCTGCAAACTAGAGACTAGAATTTGTGATCCATTACGCAGGAAAGGTAACTCTTCCGTGGATATCTATGAATGGACACTAGATCTGTTCACATCTGGACAGAAAATCTTATCCAAATTTTCTAGCTATAAACTGGGCTTCTGCCTTCTTTCACCTGACATTTTGTACTTTCCATCAACCATTCCAATTTTGTCTCTCATTTTGTGATTACATTATTAGCTCTTTGGATCAGGGGCTATCTTTTCATCCTGTGCAAAGTGTAGCCCAAAATTTACAATATATGTTAATTTTCTCTTTGCAATCACAGTTTTTACCAGTCCCAGCAAGAATCAAGCCCAGTAGTACTGATCTATACACGAGTGTCTCCGGGAACAGAATTTTTTGCCCTCCAGATCTGATCATTGAAAGCAATCAAACAAGCCTGCTCTAACTGAATTATCATCTCTACTAATTTATTTTTCTTGGGAAATGAAAGTGTAAATTGCTGATTGCAGCTGGATTAGACATGATAAAAGTAGAGTATCAGACACTGGATTAGCATCAGAACCATAAGTTATTCATTATTTTAATAGTCTATGCAGATCCTGCTTTAATGTTAATGATAGGCACTCCTACCCCAGCCGTGGTTTAATGGGGAACACCAGATTTATTCAATGCTCAGGTCTTTGTAGTAGCAACAGTCTGCTGCTCAATTAGACAACAAAGCTGGGAAAGAGGGGTGTTGTGGGGAGGGAAGGGAGATGATGTCTCTTCTGAACGTGTGCCTGGAACAATTTACTTTTGTTTTGCTGCGATTTGGGGATAAATGCACGAACAGGAAGATTTAAACACATGGCAGAGAAAAGCCAACAGATGCTTGTGGAAAAGCAGGGATTGCCAGCAGGGTGAGCACCCTAGGAGAGGGCAAGAGATGAGGGCTTGCTTTCTGTCCATGCAGTGGGTACTTACTGCCTGTAGTTGTAGGCGATATCCGCGAACTCCTTCCTCCGGGCCCGGTACACAGGATCTTTGAACCCCTGAAGAGAAACAGCCATGGTCACTCCATGCAGAAGTGTAAAAGGTGAAGAGCCTTCTTCCCAGTGAGGCACGGCTGGTGCCGTCCAAGAAGTGCAGCAAGGTCAGTGGGAAAGCTGCCTCCGTTCCGCCCGGCTCCACTCACAGAGGGCGCTGCAGAGCTGTGCTGGGCTGCAGAGCCACCGGAGCAGCCACTCAGCCACAGTCCCTCACCACCCCTCGCCCCCAAGTCCTTTTGTTTTCTCATTTCCCCTTCCTATAAGACAGGGAAACTTGCTCCTTTACAGCAACAACGAGGTGCTCCTGGCAACAGCAGCACGGAATTATCAGCACTTGGATAACCGTGCCCTTCTGGTTTCCCTTGAAGCTTGCTGCTGTCCCTGGCACAGCTGGGCTGCTCTAGAGGAGCAGAATCAAAACACATTCGAAACACATTCATCAACTCAATCAGACTTCTTAGGCAGATTTTCAGCATGAACCACACTTAAAAGTGCTCATTTTCAAACTGCTAGAGGATCAGTAGCCATGTAGCAGGCCAAAAAAACCCTATTGGTAGTACAAATTCGATCATTTGAAGGGAATTAATGACTACAAAGAATGTCTAATAGGCCTTGTGGTTGGGAGCTTGACCTTTGCAGCTAATTACCAATAAAACCAAGGATAAGAAATAAAACCTCTAAATCTTCATCTGGGATAATCATTCTTCTACCCCAGAGTGCCTGCTGTTTAGACGAAAAGATCCCCAGGACCAGGAGTGCCTTCACCACCTGGAGTGTAGAAACATCCTCCTTCCAAGCTAGGATGCCCTTGTGCAGAGCAAAGAGGAACAGCTCCCTGGGAGCTGCATCTCTTAGTGGTGAATAGCACAACTGGACTGAGAGGCCACAAAACACAACCAAGTACAGGAGGCAGCTGACGTGGAGTGTAAATTCAAGAGTGTGGATCAAACAGATGTAGCCAATGGCCAAAAAAATGCACTGTCCAAGATCAACCTTTCATGGAGGTCATTGTGATTAAATTCCATGCATCACTTAACTACAAAAACACAGGCTCCTTTAACTTCCCTTTTTCTGCACTCTGTGGACTGTCACACCTATTTACCCCAGCAGCTGGATTTCTTTTTCAAAGCACAAGTGCTCACTAACTAATTCCAGGAACTGGAGGAGAGATGCTTCATTCCTTTATATATCTTTTTCTTTTTATATTTTTCTTTTCTTTTCTTTGGATTCTTTTTTTTAAAATACAATCCTGATCTATTCCTGCATGACACACAAGGGGGCCATTGGCTCAGCATACCTCCTTTCATTCTGCCTTTCATGTGACCACAGTGAACATCATGAATCATTGTACATGGTACATAACACGTCTCGAATTAAGCAATAGGTAGTGAATGACTAATCACCCCATCTCAATTAAACTAATAGCAGCAATTTTTGTTGCGCTGCATGTAATTTATTTATAATCACCCTGTCTCAATTAAACTAATAGCAGCAATTTCTGGTGCACTGCATGGAACTCAGTGTGTTTTGACAAATGAAAGTAAGTTGTTGTTTGCTTGGAGAGGGAATAGAGGCAGAAAATATTCTTGTATGTGAACAAAACCGAAAAACCGCAAAACAAATTTTTTTATCAGCTAAGCCAATGAACAAAACTTTCTGGTGCTACCATTTAAACCACAAACTTTTTGAACCAAGAACCTTTTCTTTTGTCGTGTCTCACCATAAAAGTACCACGCCAGAGTTAACAACCACATAACAATACACTGAGCTAAATCGTGTGTGTGTAATCAAGGATGAAAAACTTTCTATCTCTGGGCTATGATATGTTGCTTCTTTTTATTGCTAGTGATACACAAAGTGAGCCTGAAATCACTACATCAGAGCCTCCTGGGAAAACTAGAGGTGTCCTTGTGGTGGCCCTCTGCTCTGAAAACCACTACAACTTTTAAGATCTCCTGGCATTTGCTCAGTTATAGCAACCTTTGGTGTGATTTACTTCATAACCAGGGATTGGGCTGATTCTAACCCTAGAAATGTGGTAGCCTTCTTGTCCTGTACCATGCGAAATTTAGTCTACTAGATCTGTACTAAAGCAGAGCAAATGTAAATGAGAGAAACACCTGTGCCAATAAATAGAAAAAATGCTAAAAAAAACTTCTTACAGGATGATCGGCATCCAATTCTGCTCCATAGCTTAGGATCTGATTGGCAAACCTGTCCAGCTCCTGGATACTTCTTGGGAACCATGGCACTGCAAAACAGAAAAGAAACAGAGACTGGTGTATTTGTTACTTGGTTTTGGGCCTTCTTCTGATATTTTCATCTTTTCATCATAAATATAAAGAAACATGTGCAAGGGCCTAAATTCTTTCAATCCTTTTCCCTGTAGTAGGAGACAAGAACAAACCAAGCAAGTTGTCTTAAATTTGTAGTTGATTTGCACTGTTGGAAGAATACAGAGCATCAAGAGTGTCGGACCCTTGGTGCAGAGCTGGCTTGGAATGTTTATGATTTTCTGTTTATTACTTCTGTTCTCTTGGCTTATCAAAATGTAGAAAATTTTCACAATAGACAGAATCACCCCTTTCAAAGGAACGACAGGAAACCCCACAACAAGGATACAGGATTTTTGGGCGCTCTGAAACTCTCTTTCTAAGACCTACTCAGTGGCCCCACTTGAGCTAGGATTCTGAAACAAAATGATAAATGGCATTCTAGTACCTCAGACTAGCATTGTATCACTGCAGTTGTTACACAATAATGCATTACCTTGATTAACTTTCTTGGCCTGGTTCTCTCTTGCCTTGTAATACATATTCTATACACGCTGTCTATGGCCCAGCCAGCGTGTGAGAAGGGACCATGTCGACTACAGAGCGTGTAATGCCCACGTGACCCTCTCTTTACAGAAGGACATAAGGTGAAGGACAAAGGAGAATCACAGGGATATCCAGATGTGATGTGCTGAGATAGAAAAAAGAGTAAGCCAAGTGTGTTCATGGCAATCCAATAAAAGGACTGAACAGGGGCAGCCTCTATCAGTAAAAGTTTGCAATTCATTGAGACACTTTCTTGCACAAATGGGTGTTGCTTGCTCAGCCAGTTCTTGGAAAACAGCTGATCCGTCTCTGTGGCTCTCTGCTCAGCTGGGAGCCCTGCTGCTCGGCCATATCTCCCCATCTTATGTTGGGGGTTGTGCCAAGTGAACCTGATCCTCGGCCAGCAGCTGCTGAATGAGTTCCCTGCAGTCCCTTGGTGATGAGGCTCATCCCAGACCCGATGGACCACCGACAGGATGAGAGGATCTCCTTGTCTCCGGGACTATTCAGCCGTGCTTTGCGCTGAGCCTCACAGCACGGAGGGCACTGGTGGCACAGCAGCCGTACAGGGCACACTCTGGCCGCAGAGAGAGCGCCCGCTCCCCTGACCGCTGCCCCACCGCCAGCCTGGCTCCTCGCAGCGCTCCCGCCGGGAGCCTTCACATCAGTTTCCGACAGGCCAGGAGGAGCAGGCAGCTGGCGGCTGCTGGCCAGGAAGATCCCGGGCTGCCTGGGCTCCCCGGGATGCAGGGACCCGCCGCGGCGCTCAGCGGTATCCCCGGGCGTGCCTCCCCTTCTCCCGCCTAGCAGAAGGGCGATTTAGTCCGCCCCTCTCCAGGATGCGCACGCTTCTCTTTGCCCGGAAAACCAGACCTGAGCGAGTCACTAGATGGCAGCAGCAGACACGGGAAGGTCCCCAGATGGGTTTCTTTGGGCTGGATGTACCGCTGGCTCTCTTAGTTGCTCCAGAAACACTCACCCCTCGCTGTGAGAAACTTTCCTGCGCCTCCAACTCCTTCACTTAAACTCGTCACAGCGGGGAGTAGAAAAAGGTGTGTTTGATCCCTAGGAAGGGGTCACTACTTACACCAAGTGTAGGGTGAGCAGATGCAGCCGTCCTGCCCGTGCTCTATATGGGTTTATCTCCGAGCTGTTTCACTGAGCTTTGTGTGATGGTGGGGAATTGCTGCACTGTTTTGTGCTTCAGACTCCCCACTACCAACCTGGAGTGAGGCACACTGGTGAATGGTTTTGTATTAGGCACTGGGAAAAAAAGCTGCCTGGCAGTCCCACAGCAAAGGATTTGTCAGTGTGAGAGAGAATAACCACTCTTCTCAGGGATGTACCATGACCTGAAGGATCCAGGCTGTGCAGAAAAATTGGTGGGGGCTGAAGTCTGCACTGCATTTCAGCAGTGATGTCTGTAGGACTTTGCTGGCCTGAGTCAGAAAGGTCTCACTGGGCAGGGTTTGAGTCATTGCTGACTTACTTTCCACTCTGACTTACTTTCATTAAACATTTTATTCTCAAGATTGCCTTAGTATTTGGTGCAGAGCTCATTATAAACTTGAGGAAAAACTGACTCCAGGCTGATGTGATGTCAGTCTTGGATGTGGAGATAGGTGACTTGCCTTTTCCCTACACAGGAGCAGCAACTTATCTTCCTGGCATGTAATCCTGATCCTGCCTACCCAAACACCAGCAGCAGCTAAATGAGAGCAGCTCTGAGCTTGCAGGGTTGGGTGAAAGTGGCAGACCGTGAAAGGGAAATCCCAAGGACACTTTGTGCTGCTTGCACCAGCATAACTGGTGTTAAGTTGGGCCCTGGAAAGTGCTGGAAAGAGCCATCTCAGCTCTCACGGAAACAAGAATCAAAGATTCTGAGCAGAGTCCTGGGGCAAATACCGCACTGTCCATACAGCCCTCACATCGAGGGCCAGGGTGAAAAAAGGCTACTGGTGGGTCTCCTGCCTAGATGTGATGTGCCAGGATGCTGTCCCCAGTGCTCCCAGAAACTATTGAAAAGATCAAATCAAATTACCCCCTGGCTGAATCTATCCCATATTTTGTTTGCAACATCCTCCTCCAGCCCGTTCGCCAGACTCGCTGTCTGTCTGCACAGCCATTAATGAATTGCCAGGGCGAGCTCTTGCAACACTGGGCCTCTGTGAAGGTCTGAGGAGCAAACGTGGGCTGATCAGTAATAAATATTGATTTGCCTGTAAGTGAAACAGCAGCATTTATGGGATGGTACTGGACACCCAAGTGGTGACCAAATTACCGTGAGGTCAAATGCTGAGCAGAATGCTAATAAGCCATTTATATGAGAGGCAGCAAAGCAGGGGCAACGAGGACTTCTGCAGAATCCTCCATTTGGACCATTGTGAGGAGGGTCAAAGACAGGTCTATGCAATTTATAGCAGTTCAAGTCCCAGGTTTAGCCCTTTTTTAAACAGTCTCAAACACTCTGGCCAGCCTCAGGGTCCAGCAAACAAGGCCCCTACAGATCGTCAACTCCCAGCTTGTGTCAGAAATGCAATAAATTGTCTGCATTTCCCTAATGCTGCAACAGAATAATATTTAATTATATTTATTTATGGGCTCCAAGTGGACTGCAGATACCCATCTTGTTTCCAAAAAGAGCCATTAAGAGATGCACTGTGTTTTTACAATACATCTTTGCATTTACACAAAGAGCTTTTGGCCCAGCAACTGCCAGCCCTTCTCATCTGAAGCTCTAAAGCTACATTTGGATTTAGAGCATTTTGCTGGCCTGCTCTCACCTAAAATTACACTGTTGATCCAAATCTGATATTTGTAACTATTTGAATGTGTCAGTTAAATTTTGCATTTAGTTATGAAAAGATACTAAAAGCAGTTACAGTGACCCAAAAAAAAAAGAGAAAGAAAAAAGCCATTCATTTATCCCTTGCCCAATAAAGCACATATACACAGTGTTTAACACTGAGCTATACAGAAGGGACAGAATACAGAAATTTCCTCTGAGTGCCCACAAAGCAGTGCCCCAAGAATGGGACTGTGTGCTTCCCACAGGAAACAGAAAAACAAGGTTTTTCTTTCTCAAATCATGAGCATGAGCAAAACGAATCCTTAGCAGGGAAGAAATAAGAGCATCTTAGGCAGCAGTAAAAGAATCAGTCCCATGGGATCCCAGACTGCCTCTGGAAGAAAACCTTCCCAGTCTTTACCTGCCCACTGAGACAAGTGTGGCAATATCCCCATAAACCATATGTCTGAGATTTTGCTCCCTGGAGGCATAGCGCTCTTGTTCTGTGTTTTGGGAATAAGATTTCACACATCTGTGGACTAGGACCAGATTTGCCAGGAGGATACGTTTGAAAGACAAGCTGGCCTAAAATGCACCACAGGGCCTGTTATTTGTTAATGCCATCACTGATAAAGGACAGCATCTTACCACACTTCCTACAGCTCGGGCTGTCCCCATCTCACTCTGCTCTTGTAGCTGCCTCTGCCCAGGATCTGCCACCCACAGTTCATCCCCTAAGCAGGGCTTGTTTGACCTTTCAAAATATGGTCCTTTGGTGATTTCAGTGTGACTGGACCCTTATTACTCATGAGAGGAGCTGAAATAGGAAAAAAAAAAAAGAGAGAAAGGGCAAAAAGAAATATCAATCTTCCATTCTCTCCTCAGCAATAAATTGTTCCCATTTCATACTATTTCTGAATTACTGAAACTAACAAACAAACGCAAGTTATCCTCAGAGACAGAAGGGGATCAAGTCCCTTTTTGAAGCACTGACAGGATAATCTAGCTCAAACACTCCTTTGATCAACACAATAACATGCAGCAAAATCCTAATCCTACAGCTGACCACAGGAGTTTTGACTTCTGTGAGGTCAGAATTTCACATGCAAGACTTTCTTGGATGATATTTAGAGCTGTATCTCTGTCTGACTCTGGCATATGTTTATAGAAAACGTTACTATTTAATAAAATTTATTATTAACTTATTCATAGTAACTAGAAAAATTAATGTTAAGCCCTGGTAGGTGCTGTAGCTTTCTTCTGGAAATAAAAAAGCCCCCCAAAGTGAACCTCTTCGATCTGACATGATCATAAATCACCTAATCAACCTTTTGTCCCTTTGTCTTGTGAACAGAGAAAACTGACTCCAAAGAGAATCTGCCTTCTTTTTCATCTTCAAATGTAATGTCATGGGTAGGACACAAAGGAAACCGTAAAAGGATTACCAGCACTGATCTCAAGAAGGTATTAATGTCCTTTCATGTTGTTCCTAGGAAGGAAGAGGAAGATCCAGACCTAAAGTATTTAAAGTCTGAAATCCTATTAAAATCACATCTGTTATCTGAAGAGGCATTTAAGTAAGTCTCAGACTATCTGCTGGGCAGCCACCACTGCACCAAGCAGCCTCAACTCTGGCAAATCTCTGAGAATTCGGAGCATGAACAACTCACAAAATCTTTCCTTTTTTCTCTCCAAAGGCACAACTGCAACTGACCTCCTTGGGATTTCTTACAGTAATGGAGAGTTAGTCCTGTTCCCACTAAAGTGGATGGTGGAGCCTCCCCTAGTTTCCCAGAAGACCTAGTCAGAAGCATGGCAAAAAGTTTGCACTGACAGAAAATCTCCAAATGAAAGAGTTTAAAGTATAGGAAAATTAGGCACAGAGAGAGAAATGTAGCCATAAAGATCCAAGAGGATCTCCTTCACTACAGGAAAAATAAGTGATTTCAGTATGTGACATGAATAGTCCACGTCAATGTCAACCTTGTCAGGGCATCCTTACCCGTGTCCTTCTTCTTTGTCCGTGAAAGCTCGTGGACTGTTGCTCCAATATCACTTCTCAAGGACTTGATGATCTTGTCCAGTGCTGGGACATTCTTGCCTTCCAAGTTAATGAAGAATTCATACTCATCTTTGTTGAGACGGGAAGGTCGGGACTCAATGTGGGTCAAGTTTATACCTTTTTCCTATGAGAAAGAGAAATTTTGGTCCCACGGTTTTTGGGGGAAGGAATATGACATAAGGACTGGATAAACACATGTGTCAGTCAACAAACCATACTGTACAATCCAAATAAAAGTACACACTCGCCTCTTGTGGCCACTGGACTTGAGGACTTTCACAGCAGAGAGAGAACCAGAAAGGAAGAATGAGAAATACGTGAGATTCACCCTTGTCCAGAGCACCGTCACAAAGGATATGCACTAGTTGAGGCTTAGAGAAAGGTGGAAGCAGGATAGAAATTGTAAACAGGCTTTGTATTGCAAACGGCAACTCCACTACCTCAACTACATAATGAGAGCTTGTCTGTGTTGACAAAGACATTTCCCCAGGATCAACACAGGAAGTAGGCATTCCACCTGTAGAGTACCCTCTCACGGGAAACTGAATGCTGCATTGATGAGCATCTTGAAAGAAGACTGGATGAGCAAGCAGCTGGGCACCCTGTGAGATAAGCTTCTGCAAAGCCACCTGCACAGTTTCCAGGGCTGCGAGCAGCTGTTGGGCAGAGATCCAACGGGAAACATGGATCTGCACCAAAAAACGCAACCCAGGTTCGTGCAAATAAAAAGATGGGTGTTTTAAATCACAGAGTTGCTGAGGTTGAACGGGACCTCTGGAGATCAGCAAGTACAATAATCTGCTCAGGTTGCCTGAGCAGATTGCCCAGGGCTATGTCCAGTCAAGTTTTGAGACTCCTCAGTCTCTCTGGGCAACTGCTCACAAGTTTAATCACCCTCACAGAGAAGAATTATTTTCTGTAGCGCAGAAATTCAAGTTCTGTCTCACCGAATATCTCTGCTGACCATCAGCAGTCTCTTAGCTCTGAAGAAAGAGATCATTGGCAACAACAGCACTCACGACTATAGCTAGCGGGAACCTGACCACAGACATGCTGCCATGTTGATGTGTAAACAACAAGTAGCTAAAAATCCTATTTTTCCAACAAAAAAGTAAACCAAAAGTCTAAAAAAACAAAAAAGACCAGAAAAAAAAACAAAAGTCCAAAAGAAAAGTCCAGAGACACCTCCCCCAGTTAAATGAACTCAAATGTTTTCTTGAGCACTATAATTTGAATATGAAAATACTGCTTTCTTTTATTTATTTTTTTTTTTCCTTTTTGAGAAAAGCCTTTTAAACAGGTTTCAGCGGACACAGCATGCCATGGCCAGGTCTGCGCTTTCGTCCCCTGGGAGAAATATACAAATTCCTGGAGGAAATCTAGTCCTGAAGATCACAGAATCATAGAATCATTACCCACAGAAGAGTCAGAGGGGCTGATACATGGTGCTCAGCGTCCCTGGAGAAACTTTTGTTGTTCTTCTTTCAAGCTAAAGAAGACCCCAAACTACCTGGGGTGAAGTATTGGCCCTGCTGGTGTCAGTGTCAAACCCCCTGCAACAGTGGGGTCAGGATTTCATCCACAAAGTAACGCTGTGAGGATCTACTTTTGACCTACAAGGAAGAAAAAGGGAAGATTTTTTATCTGTGCATCCCTCTTTCTGAGCCTCTTTAGGGTTTTTTTTGCTCCTCTCAGTGCTTGCACAGTGCAGGAGGGCATCTGGCCATCAGCAGCAAAGGCCTAATTTACTCCTCCACAAAAGGCAGTTCATTCCTTGGTAGGAAACATATATGTCATTCCTCCGTTTCCTGAGCATCGCACACTGCAGATGAACTCAAATTGTTTGGCTAGATACCAATACAATGAGTTGAAAAGGTCAAAAGCACATTCACCAACTGCTGCTCTCGAGAGATGCCGTCCTCGCAGAGCTGTCTGCGGGAGAGAATGGCCACCAGTGTCCTTGGCCCCGGGGACAGTTTGTTTTAGGCCTGCAAAGCCCCGTTTCCCAAACAGACTGCACATTGTACCCTCCTCGTGGTGAGGCACTGGGAGCTCCTGACAGAGAGCAGGCGCAGGGAGCTGCTGTGCCTTTGCTGTGTCTCATCATCCTCATTGTAAAAGTTTCATCCTTATGCCTTATGCCTGTTTCAGTTTAAAACCATTACCCCATGTGCCATCGCAAAAGGCCTTGCTAAAAACTCTGTCCCCATCTTTCTTTCTTGTAGGACACCTCTGAGTACTGGAGGGCCACAATAAGATCACCCCAGCACCTTATCTTCTCGGGAAGAGAAGGCTCCCTAACATCATCCCTTTGGTTTTTGATCAGGTGACTTTTCTGCTGTACCAGCTCTCCAGTCAGGCTCAGTGAGCAGCTGCACAGATAGCAGTGCCCCCCAAAATGAATGGAATCATGCAGGGGTTGGGAATGAAGAGATAAACTGCAGGGTGGGTGCAAGGAATGCTTAAGGCAGCAGGAGTATCAGCACCTCTCAAACTATCACACCCTAAGACAGTGAGAAAAATGGGGGAAAAAAAGAAGACGGAGGAAGGAGCTCATGGAGAGAGTGACATCCTTTCTTACACCTGAGAGAAGCAGAACACGTGCCCACAGAGTGTCAAGCTGCTTTGCTGTTTATTTGAGGGATATCTGCAACTCAGCAACGTGCAGAGCCAACCTGTTACCTCTTTGTGCCGCGGCTTCAGGACCTCAACAGGGAAGCTGACGGGAGAACCCTTCTGGTGACTGTTTTTAGAGCAAGAATCCAGCAGCATATGTCCAACTCTCTGGACTGGCACTCGTGGAGGAATATGTTCTTGTGTGCTGTGCCTTGCTACTAAGCCCTTGATTTCAAAATATTTACAGTGGCTCTGTTACTAGAGTTGCTTTACAAATCTCAATTTTATTCTAGTCCAACTACTCCATCTAGTGTTTAATCTTCATAGTTTCACATTGTTCACTTTTTTGTATCCTTGCAAAATCTTGCAATTACATCAGTTTTCTCACAATAGTTGATGTTTTATTTAAAACTCCAACTTCTGGAGACAGGTAGTTACCTAACAAAGGAAAATGGGGGCTTTTTTTTTTTTTTTTTTGTTTAGTTGTACATTTTGAGCAGTTATCAATATCTATCTGTTTTTTTAGTAGAGTTTGAAATCTTGACAATGGATGCCTTCAAAAGTCAGCTAATAAAAGTTACTTCAGTTTTATGAGCTATTTTTTGTTTATGGAACCTAAATCCCAGTCTAACACCTTTGGAAGATCTCAACTGTCATATGTTTGTGGCTGGATTCACACTTGAACTATTAATATTGATCTCTTCTGCCCTTCCCATTTTAGAGCTGGTAGGAATCAGATGAGCCCATGGATTGAGATTAGATGTGCCTTTGCTGAATTCAACCCATCATCCATTGCAGCTGCAAAGAGATTTGAGATCAGGTTGGTGCTTTGCTCCTTCTCTTCAGCTCTATGACCAGTAGAGAGGTAGAATCTCTCCTCTGTGGACACATTCTGTCATACAACCATGTGTCTGCTGCAGTGATTCTATGTTGGTAGAGGAGGGGTAGCTGTTCACCTTGCTCTGTTTCAAAGCAGTCTACTAGACAGTTTCTAAAATAAATTTAGCAAGCATTAGCAATTCTGAAGAGATTTTGCACTGAGGATTGAGGGTAGCATTAGGCATAACAACTAATGGAAATTACAGGAGTGTAGTACTGACAGATCCCTTGAAGTTAGAGGAAGTCACTCCCAGTTCCTTGCCTTTTTTCTTAAAATCCCCACTCCTAGGGGTAGAAGAACTCAGCTTTCATTATTTTAATATCCAAGTTAACTGTACCTCTGTCACTGCCCATTAGAGAAGGAAGTCTCAAGACACGTTCTCGGAGCTCAAAAATCAAGCTAGAATTAATCCTAGTTAGAAGGGGGTAGTGATGCAAATATCGACTTAAAACACAGACAGCGGTGGGTACAGGGAGGAGATTGTCCACATCCCTCCGTGCCTTACCTCACAGTGCTGGATCTCAGCCTCGGCTCCCTCTCAGAGTCTGTGAAGCAGCTCCAGCCCCTTGCCCAGGTTATTCCAGTTACCCCACCCTGACTGAGCACCACCTGTGCTGCAGCTGCCCCACACCAGTAACCAGACTGGTGTTACACTACACCAGCAGTCTTGCAGAGATCACTGCCAAGAGAATTCAGTGCCACGCTCTGTTTAATGGCCTGGCCACTGGAAAAGTAAAGTTGTGTGTTCACAGCTACACAGGGAAGCTTTCAGTAGGGATGGATACTTTCTGGAAATGTTACGGGTTGCTACTTCCCATGACACGCACACATCCTTCTGTTTACTTATTACTAAATGCTCCTATATATGGCTCTAAAACTAAGTACAGCTGTGAAATCCAGCTGCAGCTTGTTTTCATGACTGTTGTCATTAATTTTGGCTTCATCAGGAGGAGACCCCACACTGTTACCACTTTCAACAACACTACAGTGTCACTAATCAACATTTAGTGAGAATTTGGGTAAAATCTCCCAGAATAAGGGTTTTAGTTGCACTTCCTGGTACCAAAAAAAAAGGTGAGATGTTTTTTAACCCTTGCCATCAGCTAGTTCAGGGTTTCCTGAAGGAGGACACTTTCAGAAGCACAAGTATAAGCTCAGTGCTTAATATTCATAGATCACAGGACTTAGGAAGTTACAATGATGCCTTCAGCCATGGATTCCCAAAGCAAAGGCAGCCATTTGATTCAGCTTTACTGGCCAAGGGCCTGTCTACTTCCCAGCTAAAGACAACACTTCCCCATCTTCTTCACATCTGCCAGGGTCCTCCTTCCACGTTCATGGAAGAAAAGTGTCCCAGGGCACGTCCCAGTCAGCAAACAGCTCCAGAGGGCAGCTGGCCCTGGAGCAGCCCCTGGTGTCCATCACTCGACACTTCTCCTCCAACCCTGAAATTTGGTGTGACACTTGCAGCACAGTCTGGCTACAAAACATGTGGAGCAAGACAAACCAAAAACATGTGACAGCGTGTGGCATTGCACAAGCACCTGTGAAGGGGCCGTTCCTCTCTTTAAACCCATGTTGGTTTATTAGAAGTCCTGCTTTTGTGGCCCTAGGAAGAGGAGGGATAAGACCAAGGACGTAGATTTGGAGTGCTGTAATGAAACGATCGTAGCTGTGCACGTGTACCGTATAATGAAAAAACAGTCTTGCGGTAGAGGCAAGCCTGGCCTGTTCGCCTATCGCTGTGGACACTGCCAACACACCCCCTGGCCAAAGTGACTGTTTTCTTCCCCTGATTTGGAAACAACCCAAACCACCGCAGAGCCAGTACCTTCCCAGGGGACAAAGAGATAACAGTCATGTAGGACTTTCTGTGGAATAACGTTCCTAAACAGAAACAGAACAGAGTTATCTCTGCTGACTCTGAAAGTGCCAGGTCTCATTTAGTACAGCCTGTTACTCCCATCCCATCCTTCCATGGAGCAGTAACTTACCCCCATGGAACAGTAGCTTACTCTGGGAGCAGGACTACTCAGTGCAAATCAACTTTTATTGTTTTTGCTATTGAGCTAGAGCCCTACCCACTGATGGCTGCGCCTTGTAATGAAGTCCTGCTCTGTATCTGAGAAAGTCCCACCAGGGAAGAAAAGATAGAAGGCTCCTCTCTGACACTGGGCTGAGCAAACTTGTAATGTATTCCAGTGTTTGCCACTTGAAACATCTGATGATCTACTACTTGTAAATCCATCAGAAAAAGAACTTCAGAGAAGATTAATGTGTTCACAAATCCATGTGGAAAATCTGCAACTGAAACTGAAGGCAATCCCTTTTGTATATGGAAATTGTTATTTCTGATATTTTTAATGATGAATTTAACTGCAGAAAAGCCAGTCTTTGAGGGGGAGCAATAAGGCTTTTTTCTTCACTTTTATTTCTTTCAGAATGAACTTTGTTGTTTAAAAAAAGCTACCTCAATTTCAATAGGCTTTTATCACTACAGAGAAATAAATATTTCTACCAAGTGTAACACTTGGGTCAACCCAAATGCTCAGCTTTGCTTTTTCAGTTTTGATAAGAAACCGGGAAGATTTCTCTTTTCTTGGCCTCAACTTCTGCTCAGTACATTTTTGATGTGCTCAGTGAATCAAAAAAGAAACACAATTTCACGATGACTGTTCAGTCTTCCTGATTTTAAGCATGATATTTTACTCATGTGTGCTGTTCTGTTTCAGAGGAAGGTATTATTCAAGTTTTGGCTGCCTAGTTGTCACCTTCTACGACACAAATAAACAGCACATGGCTGCACCAAGGAGTACCTCAGTGTACAGCAGATCCCATTAAAATGAAGTTGGTGTAAAGACCCTGCTGGCAGGTTTGTGCTGTCTCTACAGCCACCCTCAAGCCTGCCATGGGGACAGAGGTGGCAAATGGGCTTTTCAAGTGCAAAACAATTGGGTTTGACAAGCAAAAAGTATATGTCTGCCACATCCCAATATACAAACGGGGCAGCTAGGGTGGAAGCAAAGTGGATTCAGTTTTAACAATCTGCTTATTGGTGAGGATGATTGAGCTGCTATCACCTTACAGCACATCAGAGTGCGAGTCTGGCCCTACAGACACATCTCTCCACAGGACAGGTGAAGAAGGGACTGCAGGGGCCATACTGCCAGCAGTGGCATAGAGCACTCCAGGAGGAACAGATTCATGCAGTCAGGTAAGGGTTTGCAAACTGGAGAGAAGGGACAAGAGCCAGGGATCAGAAAAGCTTAGAAGCCTGCCGAGGAGGTCTGGTGTTCAGATAGGTCTTCTTGAGTAAACATAAGAAAAAAGTGGAAATAATCAAGTATGTTTTGGGCATAAAGTCAGCAGACATAAGAGCTGAGTACATTGAGGAGATTCCTCAGGAAAAAAACCTTCAAGCTACATAGGACAAACAACAGTTGTCATTGTAGCCACATACTTGTGTGCACTGGGACCTGAACAGAAAACTAGAGTTTGGATCTTTGAGCAAAAAAACAAATGTGAGAGCGTGCAGTACTCTGTCAACTGCATGAGCAGCCCTGAGGGATGTTTGAGTAGGACAAACATTACTGCTTCCACAAAACACATTGGAATGCTCTTAAACTTGGCATCTCAGAGTTCGTAATTCTGTGCCATGAGCACTCTGCAGCCCTTAGCCTTGTGCCTTCCCCTACCTGGAGGAGGCTCGCCTACCTTCAGCCCATCCTGGCTCCCATAAAGGGGGCTTACCCCTTCCACCTGGGCTATGTTTGGACACTAATTCCTTTTCCAGGTGGTTTTCCCCATGGGTGAGTACAGATTCCATCTGCCATGATGCTTGTTGAGCCAGAAGTCCTGGACCTCATGATATCAAGGGGCAGACCCAGGCTAGAGCACACCAGAGCTCCCTTTGGGCTCTTGCTGCCTGTGGAGAACAAGCTGTGATAGGGGCTAAAGTCTGGCCAGTTTCACCCCAGCACAGGAGTAGGACATGGGCAGGATGTGAAGCTGGGAGTGCATCCCAGGAAGGTTCTCAAGAGTGGCTGAACAATCCTCCCAGAGTAACAAAGTTTTTTTTCAGTTCTTAAACCAAGGAGAGGATGAACCTTCCCAGGTCAACATGGACACCTCCTCTACAGAAAGGCATCCTGTGTGCTCATGGCACCTCAAGATCTCTCCTTTCTTTAGGTATCCCCTCAATTCCCTGTGTCTCAGTCTGGATCTTGCTTCCATGCTTCCTTCCCTGGGAGAGAGGGTTTATTTTCAAGTCTTTCATATTTGCAGCTCACTCAACCCTCCTCCTCTCCCCTTCATGTCCCAGAGTAGTTTTACAGACTGTCTAGAGAAGAGGCAAAATCCTCAAAGCCAGTGCTGGAGGCACTGTCCCTTAAACCACTCCCAAATCCGAGCTGGGAGGAGAGTGTTGAGCTGTGCTCTCTGCATGCATTCCCATGCATGAGTGCCTCAGAGAGATTCCAGGAGTCTGGGCACTCCCAGCCTCAGCAAGGAGCAGAGAGTTCACAGACATGCAACACGTGGCCGTCAGCACCAGTAGCTGCACAAGGCGTGGATCCCCTCCATGAGGGGTCAACAATTGCAGTGCCACATCTGCTCCTGGGAACAGCCTGATCCTATTTTGTGCCTTGTCAGTTTTCTCTTTTCCTACTTCATGCGGTTGCACGAGGCCATGACAGCCAGAGCAGCCATCCTTGTATCTCCTCTTGTGACGCCCCTCTGAGACAAACCCACTGCATTTCCACAGGTCAGCAACAAGCTGGCAACACAAACCTGGGTATCTCCCTCCCCAAGGAGCCCATCAACAGGGAATCTGAACAAACTCCTCTAGCAGTTAATGTTATTAAGCAGTGAAGGAGTACAAGAGGAAAAAATTCTCTCAGGCTCTTCCTGTTTGTTCCCATTCACCTGCATATCACCACTTTCCCTGTCTGCGCTGTGGATGAGCATCTCTGAGGCACCATAGCTATGGCCCAAATGGAAAAGTGTAGGTGCTAAAAAGCTAGAAGCAGAGAAATTCTTCAGCCTTTTCTCAATATTCTGTGAGAAGACTGTCCTTCCTATGTAAACTATTTTAAACAAGGTCACAGTTTCATAAACTTCTTGCACCCGCAAGCTGTTTTGCAAGATTGTTATGGCTTTGACTTTGAAAATATTTTGGAATAGGTATCTTAGGACTTGGCCAATCCTCTCAAGGGGTGGATGGCCGAGGAACCAATAACCTATTGCCACTCAACACACTTTTGCGCTCTATCCTATAAAAGTAGTCAGAAAATTATTAAGGCGCTTCAGCTTCAACTTCCACTTGTTCATAAGTCTGGACTCTGTGTCATTTTCTTTTTGTGCCTCAGACGTAACAGCGACAGAAAAGGGTGGAGGTTCTCTCAGCTGTGCATGTACGTAAGACTTACACCCCTGTGCAGTTCTTGGAATGGAGTTAGAACAGCCCAAAGACTGCTCTTTTTACACCAGGAATTCACTAACAACAGCCCTAAGGAGCTGTTCTTGTACCATTAAATCCCATCCATCCATCTCCCCCACTAGCACACCAGATATAAAACTGATAAAAGAGCACCTATGCCAGGTCTCTTGTCAAGCCTTGGTGCTGGAGGAGACTGAAAATTAGCACAGAAAGCATTTGCTTTGTTGGGATGGAAAACCAAGTGAGTTTGGAAAACCAACCAACCCCTCAGCTGCCCTCAGGATCACAGGGTAAAACCACGATTCAGACGGTCTAGTTTAGGTATCTGCTTTGGGGCAAGAAGAATCACATCAAAAGAACTGGCTATTTCTCTCTTTCCTATACTAGTTCTCCTAAAACTTTTTGTTTAGAGCTGACAGCATTTTAGTTATTAGACAGCAATGCATTTAATAAGAGACTATCAGCAACCTCCTTAATTCACTTACAGACATGCACATCACGGACATATGGACATTTTGCAGGACTGCATCACAGTGGTCAGTTCACAGATTTAGACTTGTTCTGCTGTTTTTGGCATGAATTTCCTTTTATCCTAATGAATCAAATATGTCCTGTAACTCATAATTATTTTTCCTTTGTACCAATAACACACAACCTTTCATTTCCCAGTAAATTCAATTTATGAATGGAAAATATGCAGGCCACAACTTCTTAGAGTGTTCTAAAGAAATCACTGTTTTCATGCATAACTATTACATGAAAACAAGAAGCCACAGAACCAATATAACAGTGTATTTGCTCGGGAGCACAAAGTACACAGCTGTGTGTGTTGCAACACAACCATCCTGAACTGCAAGTATTTCGTGCTTTTCAAACAACATTCATGACATCTGGGATATATTTCTGCAAGAATAAATAGGCACACAATGTCCTGAAAGGTAAATGGCTCCTTGTTTCCCCAAAAGCTTTCCAAATCACTCAGCATAAGTTACTGAGTCCCTTTGGTGTAAAAAAAGTGCTATCATTTTTATGCTGTTCTCTTCTGTCCTTTACCCACTCTGTAGAATTACTGCAGGTGGGAGCTGGTAGAATTTTTTATATCAGATTTGTTGAGGTGGACAAGAGCTAAGAGCTGCCCCTGGCAGAAATACCTCATGCAATGGGCATTGTGAGTCACATGGCTCACACGCAGGTTATATTTGCCTTACAAGTTATAAGGCAAATTATTTGGTTGTAAGTTGATCTAATGTCACAGCCCAAATCACTCCTACCTCTTACTAAAGCAGTTATGATGAAGTATTCCCTTCTTAAGTGGGAAAAATGTATTTTTCCCACCCTTGTGTCAGTTAGAGGTTTTAATTTTAAAAAGCTACTTCTGCTCCAAGACTTTAAGGGAATTTAAGCCCAGAAAAGAAATGCAGGCTGCTTTCTCCTGCAACAGCAATGAAATAGAATCACAAACACAATCTCAAAGACCCCAAGAAAATGTTGCTGCAATACAAAATTGTAAAGACCTGAAGGAAAATATTTACCTCAAATGTGCGCAGGACTTTAGCCAATGCCCCAACTTCTTCTTTCAGAGAGAAAATCAAAGAAATCACACCATTTTTATTGGGGGAGTCCTCAATGTACCTAGATTCCTGAAAGGAAAGAAAAGATACACAAATAAAAATGATTAACATTCACCCTAGTGACTTTTGCCTTTCTCCATTCCCCTTTTGCACAGCACCAGCAATGTAAAGAGGGTATGAAATAGCTCTAAGTGGGAATCAAGGCAACCGTTGCTGCCAGAAGCAGAGCAGCTCCGGGGCTGCTCTGATTTATGATGGTAGAGACACAAATCCCTTCCCTCAAACCAGAGCCCTTGTGAGAGCAAGGTAGTCAAAAAGGACATGCAAATAGCCTAATATCATCTTTGCCTCGCTTCACCTCTCAGGGATAGCTGGAAACACTACTCTGCTTTGGTTTCAGCTACAGTGCAAAGTCCTTCCCTCAGGCTTCCTTTTCATCAACACTCAGGATTAAGCAGAGCAATGTAGATGAGCTCTGTGCAGAGGTGCAGACCATGATCTATGTTTCACTTCAGTTCTGCTTGTACTTTCCAGGCACCCCCAGGAGAGACGTAGTATTCACAGGAAGGATATGGAAGGTGATTTTAAAACAAAATAACAATATCGAGCAAAGAAAAAAAAATGTTGGAGCAAACATTTAGATCTTCTCTAAATCCCATCATGAGTAAAGACTCAGGGTAAGATGTGTTTTCATTTATGGTTGTCCTCCTCCTCTTATTGATTTTCTGCTCTGCAAATTCCAGAAGGCAATTTCCAGTACTCTCAAAGGTTTATTTTCATTATCTTCATGGTTCTCATTACTAGAATGTCTTTGCATGTCTCTACATGTGTTTCTTTTCACAAAAGCCCTGTTAAGCAGGGAAGAACTATTTCACCACTTCAGAAACTGAGCCCTGTTGTGGAGGCAGATTTTAAAAGCAATCTGGGTACTTAGCATGGCAGGTAAATGCTGCTGAGATTTCAAGAATCACTTAATTTTTCTGATATCAGAGTAAATTTGATGCACAACCATCACAAAGTTTTGGAGGTCACATTAGTGTCTTATTTGCTTGTTTGTTTTGTTTTTTTTTACCATCTGCTGGCCTCAGACAAATTGCCTGTGGTTGGTATTTCAAAGATCACACCAGACATCTGCAACACAGATGGGTCCTGGTGTAACAAGTGCTGGGCTAAAGCTTGATTCAAGGTACCCATTCAAATATTCTTTATAAAGATCTGTATTTTCAGTCAGAGCCTGTCCTCATTATGGCTATTGCTCAATTGAACATATAAATCAGATTTAAAAGAGTCCCAGTTCCCAAATATTGTCCTCAGTTAAGATAGCCTTTGTAGAAGACAAATTGATGATCTAATCCAGCTACCCTGAAGCCATAAAGTTCTTGGTGGGCCTACATGTCCTGAGGCAGAGCTATGAAGAGCTGCCTTCTTTTGTAAAGTAAATAATTGCTGATTCTTCAAGCTGTCTCCAAGGCTGCTGCTAACAGACTGGCCACACATTTTTCTATCTGGCTTTGTTTCCAGAGGCTGCGAAGGTTTTCCAAATGACTTCCAGCTTTATGAGGGACCTCTAGTGGGAACTGTAGTAGAAGCGCTGGCTTTATGCGCCAGAAGGAAGATTGCCACCTGTTCAGTTGTGACACTTTCTGCAGCATCTCTGTGCCTCCAGAGTCCTCATCCAGCCAGGGAGTCAGCCCAGCTCTTACATGGGGAGGACCAAGAGGAAAAGCAGCTGGAAGTGATGTGTCAGCTGGCTAATGAAACCCATTTACACCTCAAGCACCCACAAGGGAAAATGATGACAGGAGTCTGGCAAAAGTCAAAACAAATGTCTGTAGTACTGAAATTTTATGATAGTGTGACCAAAACTGTCATCTCAAATACTGCCCATGCATTGCTTTTTCCTTCTGTTTCCACCCACCACAGCCAAAACTGATCTTAAGGACAGAACTGGCTCCACAACTCTGTCCAATGGATCGAGATTTTGGTTTTTACTGTCTGCAACGAAACTGTTCTAAAAGACATATAGTTATTTATTTAAAATAGTCTTGCCAAGTCATGTCGTGAGGACCAACTCATATGACAGATTGACTTGAATGTATGTGACAAATGAAGAATTTGTGGTTTGGATACTCGCAGGGGATATAGTGCAAAGGTGAAGTCCTGCAAGGTAATTCTGATGATAGTAATTGATCACTTTGTACAAAGGGATTACACAAAAAAGCCTTAAAAAACCTTTCCAAACTCATTGGTCACTAGCCTTGATTTGTTGAGATCAGCTGCTTTCAATCTGTCCACAGTCATTTTCCCACTCCTGTAAATTGACTTATACTGGTGCTTAAGAGAAAGACACGGCAGTAGGGAGTAGGCACTAACGCCATAAACAGCCTCATACTCGCCTAACTTCTTACACAGCTGCATATGCACTCAGCTCACTGGAAGGCCTTTTAACAACCATCAGTTCACACCTGAGCCTGTCACAGAGGTGACATCTTTAATTGCAAAGGGGGAGAAGACTAAAATTATTGCTTTCCTGATACCCAGTTCTTATCAGCATATATGGGGGCAGTGTGCATCAATACACACTGCAGACAATAACCCTCGACACATGCACTGGAGGTGATACACAGCAGCACAGACACAGGCACTCACATTATTGTTGAGCTTTTCCTAGTACTTATGCATAGTTTTAACTGTTAAACAGTTTTCCCATTCTAATATTGGACATTAACTTCTCATTCCTCAACATACACGTAGGAATTGCAGCTTTGGGGTAGTTCGACTCTTGTGTTACTATTGGGATTATGATTCAGAGTTGAAGAAATCATTTTATGGAAAATAAAATTGTGTGTTGAAATTTTGTCTCTATGATCTGTACATGTGATTTATAAATATATTGTGCAGTAAATTCAGCTCTAATTTTCTTCCAGCTTTGTTTTTTTCCAGGAAGTTAAATAAGAACCAGTTGATGAGCATGAAAAACCATTCCTGGACCTAATACAATCTCAGAGAAAGTGATATATAGATGCAAGGATAGGTTTACCTGAGCACGAATCAGCATTTTTAGTTAACCACTTTGCACATACATTGGTATTGCCTTTCTGACACAGGTGACAGCATTAGGGGTCAATAACATAATCCTGTCAGCCTTCTAATCCATTGCTGAGACATTTAGCTAAAGCCCTTCAGAGTGAATTCCAACACTGTTAAAGCCAGAGAAAGTTTTCCTTGTAATTTCAGGGACATAAAATTTTCACCTCTGTGTTGTAAAGTTAAAACATACTAGATATGCAAAATAGTAGGGGGAAAAAATATTTCAAATGAAAAGATTTCTAAGTTACTTGTAAGAATAGAACTAGTTTCCAAGTCAGATTTTTTAAGGCACTTACATTCTGACCACCACAGTTATCATTGGAACCAAGCAATTACACAACTTGGATAAGCAGCAAGGTGAGACCCTAGAGAAATGTGGGAGTTCAATCGCAGCACACAAAGCAGGAGGAATAGAGACTTCCTTGGCATCTCCGCTCTTAAAAAAATAGAAGCCCCTTTTTTTGCACATCTCATACAGCTTCTCTCTGGCTTCAGCAGCATTGCATAGGACACATAAGTGCAGAATTCGGTCCTAATAATTAACCATGCTGGCCTCAGGTTATGTCATTTGCCCCTGCAGTATCATCAGTGCCTGTATTTGAAAGGCACAAACTTCAGGACTTTCCTGTATTTCCCAAAGCAAAGAGTTCAAAGTCGGTCAGTAAACATTAAAAAAGAGGACATCAGAGTCCCAGAATTTAACAAAAAGCTCCACCAGAAAGGAACATAACTTCATCTGTTTTCCTTTAACAAAAGAAGACAGCTTTCTTTCATCACACACATTTAAGACCTCTAATAAGCTTCAGATTCTTTGTCCCTTTGCCATGTATGCAAGGATACTGTTGCAATGTTTGTTTACAGTCTCACTGCACTTTCGCGAGCACAGTTAACAGCAGACAAGTACAGGGGCTGCCAAAAGTGTTCAGGTACTGCAAAGCAGCAAGACAGGCCACCTTGATTCTTCCCCTCCTGGGTCACACAGCATCTCAGAGAGTGGAGGACAAGAACAGGAGTGAGGCAGGACACCCCTCCACCTCTGCAAAACAGATCCCATCACTTACCTGGAAAGGGTCACCATTCATTTTGCAGTGCTGTGAGTCCATGTTGCAGAGGCAGCAATGCCCACACAAGGAGGCCCCTTCACTACAGCAGGTGAAGCCTTCTCACCTAACTGCAGTGGCCAGAGATCTGTGCAAAGGTATTTAAAGTGGAGCAAGCAAGGCAAAGCCATCCCCTTCCCCAGCTCCCTCCCCTGGACGGCATGCCAAGGGGGCGTTCTCCCTGCACGCCCACCCCACCCACCCCTGGCACACGAACCAGCCGCTCCACGCCGGCCATCCCCTGCGAGTGCCACGCCTGCGTGGAGCGGCTCTCCAGCAGATTGTTTCTGTCTGCACCCAACGTGGATGAGCAGCATGCTCTGAATTAACAGCCTTCCTCCTCCTGATCAACATCAGCTGTTTTCATTTCTTCACGTCAACACATCGTTTTCAGTTCAGCCTCCTGCCCGTTCCTTCCCACTGCAGCTGCGTGCTCAGCCTCAGGTGGGATTCCCATCGGGGTCCCTCCCCTTGAACAGACATCAGACGTTCTCCAGGATCTGCTCTTTGGATGTCAAACGCCAGGCATGGAAGGCTCTGGCAAAGCACAGCTGAGGGTTTTGTCCTTTAGTAGGGCCTCTGGGTCTGCTTCCAAAGAGGTCAGAGAGCAGGAGACATCGCTCCACTCACCAGACATTGGAGAGACACCCAGTACAAGGGAAGCATGAAATACAAATTAGCTGCATGAACCCCATACTGGTATATGAGCTAGAACATGGGGAAGGGGAAGAAGGTAAAGGAAGAAAAGGAGCAGGCAAGAGTAGGTCAGAGCTGTAGAGCAGGATGTAGAACTGCAGATGATGTGTGTGTGCTGAACATAGTGTCAGCCATGGAAAGCATAAGGGGAACAGGGTGGGACACATAAATGATTTCAGGACAGGTTAGTAACGTACTGATCTTAAAGAGCCCAGATTTAGTTTAATAAGAGTCACCAAAGCGGGTAAGGGAAATTGGAAAGCTGTAGCCCAATATCAGAGGGCAGGTGAAAAATGAAGCAACTAGGCAAGTATCTATCTTGCTCTTTGGGAAGATGAAGTCTTACAGAGACAAATTGTGTCAAGGCAGGTGATCTTGCTATATTTTCCTGATGAAGATAAATTCTCTTTACAGTTATTTTATCCTTGAGGGAAGCCCTACTACACACACCAGTGCAAATTCAGATTGGTGAACACTAGCAAAGACTTACTGTGAACTGTTCATACATATAAAATCCAGTAGCCTTACTGTGAGGAAACTGAGTGGAGCCATTTTCATGGTTCTCAGTCCAAATCTGTGTTGAACCCCATGACTGTGGAGTCAGAATCCATCCCACTGAAATTATCAACTATATAACCTGCACCTGAAGTAACTCAGAGTTTTGGGTGCAAATACGTACCTTTTTCAGAAGAGCTGCTTCTTTGTGCATCCTGAAACTGCATGTAGGGATAGAAAGTTAATTTCTGAAGTGATCAGCAAGCCTGTGGTAGGGGCTGGCAGTCAAGATAGACAGCCAAATGCGATGCACATTAAATACACTGGACCCTGCTGACATGGCAGTAGGATAGGGCAAGGAAAGATGGAGCAGTAGGGGAAAACATCCCCGGTAATTGCCAGCAGTATAAAAGCTACTGGTTTTTTAACTACTCGGCCAGTAACTTTATTAAAGTAGCCAGTATTTTGTGTCCTGTGTTTGTGCAGCACAAGGCACAGCCCTATCCATGATAGGGACACTGAAGGCCACCTTGGAAAAAAATAACAGTGAGATGAGGATGGTGACAACACTGATTATAGTCCCTGTGCAGGACAAGACAGACTCCAGCAACTAGTCTTGTTTACTTTCCCCACACACCATGCCTTGCCACCTGGTGTATTTTTCAGTGAGATAAACTATTCTTTCATCTGTTTGTGCCCTCCTCTATCTTTCCTTATTCCTTCTTGTTTCACTAATCTTTTATCTCTCTCTTTTACTTCTTTGTGGCTTTTACATGCTCTTTGTTTTTCCCTTTTTCCATCCTTTTTCATATGTATGTTCACTCTACCCAACGGTAATAGCAAGACAAAGTGAAATATTAAATACCCAAAATACTGCTCATGCCAAATAATTGTAATTATCTATTTTGCCTCCTCCTACCCCCTGCTTTTTGTATTTATTTTGCAAGTTTCTCTCTTACCCTCACTGTTACACAACCATAATAATATTGCCAGTGTATTGCCACAAGTTCACTGTTTAATCAGTCTGCACTGTCAGAGGTTGCCTGGTAGCAAAAGGCACTGGCTGGAGGAAGCAAAGGTCCATCTTGCCAGGAGGAATTCCCAAATTCTCTTGTTTTGGAGCAAAGTGGTGTGTAGGGGTGTGTGAGTGTGTGTGTGTCCAACGACATTACTCTAGGAATATGCAATTGCATCGGTATCTGTTACCTTGGGCCATTTCAGAGTTCAAATTGCTGGAGCTTCCCTGTCCTCTTTGAAGTACTAGTTCAGCATTCCAAGCATGGGTTCATCCCCCTGCAGGGACACTGCCAACCAGGTTTTCCCACTTGGATTTCAAGTTTCCTCATGTGCCTGATTCCTCAGCCAGTGTGAGCGCCAGAGCTTTAAGTCTGTTAGTCCTGCTCTGGGCTTTTGCTGCAGCACCATGCAGCCCCTCTCCTTTCAACCATATGCAGGTATGAACTGATGTCCCACCCTGTCTTTGCCGAAAAACACGTTTTTCCTCAGAAACACAGGCGCACACACACATGCGCACACACACATGCACATCACATGCATCCCTTTCTGGCTGTGATCTCAGACACAGCTCACAGGGCTCTTTGCACTGAAGTTGGCGGGCTCCCCTGGCCAGCACGATGCGAGTTCAAGGGGCCACAGACTTTGGCTGCTTTTCAGACTGCTCTTTGCCGCCCTTGCCTTTAGCCAGTATTTGCAGAGTGGCAGCTTCCCTGGAGCTGTGAGTCTTCGTGTCTGGGCGAGGATGTCCCTTCCTGTGCCAGGACTCCGGGCCTATCCTTGGCCTGCAGCTCCCTGCCTTCCCTGCTGGTTCAGGATGTCCCAGTGGATGTGAGGAGGCAGCGACCAGTGGAAGGGGGATTTTCTAATGAAAACAGAAGCTGGCGAGAAAAATTCCCAAATGAGGATTACATGAGTGTTTCAGGTGGTTTTTGTGTGTGTGTGCATGGCAGGGGGCCATCCTCCTTATCAATATCATGAATGCATTTACCAGAGGTCTCAGGGTGCTGTCGCTCTCCTTTACACCCCAGACACGCAGCATTTCCTCGCACCTCCCTCTGCATCGCGGTGGCAAAGCCGCCCAGCCATATCCCTTCTCACTGCAGAGCCGGGCTCCCCGAGACCTCAAGGCTTTTTTGGCTGCACCCCATCCATCCCCTCCCCGGTGGATTTCCCTGACTCCTTCCCGCCGGGGCACGGGTGGCCGGGAGGTGGCACTGTGTCCTCGCGGCAGAGACGGCTGGCGGGAGCGGGGGACCCCGGCTATGCCCGCTGCCTGGCCTCCCCGGGAATGGGGGGGATCGATCCGCTTCTCAGCCTGAGCAGGCATCACCCAAACCCTCTCCTACCCCTCCTGCCGGGAGACCACCGCTTCGGAGGAGAGGGGAACAAACCACCCCCCACCCAAAAAAATCAGCTCTCCAAAAAGTGGCGCCGGGGATATGCGGGGGGGCAGCCCGCTGTGATTTATCCCCCGGGGCTGTGACGGACGCACAACTCGTGGCCGCACAATGGGGCCACCCGACAGAGCCGGCAGCGAAGGGCTCCGCTCCGCGGGCGCGGAGGGCAGGGGAGCAGCGGCGGGACCCCCGCGGGAGCTGCGGAGGAGAGAGCGGAACGGGGCCGCGGGGGGAAAAGCTGCCTCGGCGGCTGGCTTGGTTTTGGGGTTTTTTTCTCTGGTTGGTTTTTTTTTTTTTGCAGCCCTATATGCAAACTGTCACTTCAGGTTAGCACAAGACCTGATGTAGCTCATTAGCATGAGCTGTATCTAATATGCTTAAAACCTCTAATTATTTATTATGCCCTAATTGGCAGCCCAAGAAATGTCTGCGAAGTGATGAGTGTTCATCCCAAGACGCCTTTCGAGGAGACTTCAGCGGTGTCCCTGGTCAAACGTCATTTTTAATTCTTCATTGGGGCACAGGCTTTATTCCTCTTGTAGACGATACACCACCACCAAAACTCGAACTTGCTATCCCGATAAACAGCCTCCTCCACCCTGGGCAGGCTGGCCAACAATTACTCAAGAATATGGTTTAACGCTAAAGTTCTGATTTCCATAAAGGGACGCTTAAGAAGAGGCATTAAAGTTTATCAAGTATACAAAAGTGCAAACACATGGTCCTTCAAAATTACTTACCCAAAGGAACATCTCGCCTTTTCAGGAGAAAATCACTTTCCTGACTTCTGAAAGTAGCAAATTTTGCAAATTATATTCACGTGGAAACTGTTTCAAAATAAGTTTACCTCTCTGGGGTTGACCCCCCCACACATTCCCTTCTAAGTGCCTCTTTTTTTTTCCTTCCAAGTCTGTATTATGTTTCTTCGGGCCGCACCAACTATTTATTTATCTTTATTCTTTCTCGTTCTCTTTTCATTCATTATTCCCTCTCCCTCTCTTTTTTCCCCCCTTCCTTGTGTGTGTGGCTTCTCGGTCTGATCTGTAGCTTGTTACCACCCACTGCACGCTCTCTCCTGCAGCCGAGGTGTTTCTATACAAACTTCAGCGTCCAGTTGTCATATTAATTATTACACTGAGTAATGACTGAAATAGTCAAAATAAGGGGAGACTCAAGAGAGCTTTTTCTTGCTGCTCAAAGATTCAGCAAAGAAGCCTTGCAACAAAGCACTAATTGGTCCCCAGAAATACTCTGACAAGGCATGGAAGATAGGTTTCATAAAGCCCAGCAATTGTGAAGGGGGAAAAGATCCTTGAATAGACCCCACGCTTCTTTTCTAAACTCTCTTGCTGAGCAAAAAATGGACTGCTTCTTGAATACTGGACTGATCTTGAATGCTATACCCAGCAGAGAAAAAAATGCACCATTTATTGTAAGTTTTTTTCCAGCTATTCATGTGTTCTATGTGGAGAATAAGCTGGTTTTGTTTACCATGAAAGACCTTTTACTTTATTTTCACTCTTGGGGGGGAAGCTGGAAAGGCGAGGGGGAGGGCGAGGGGAGGGAGAGAAACACATGTGCCCAAATCCAGACGAGCTGCCTACTGTAACAAAATGGAGTGTAACAAATCCTACAGAAGTCCCTAATGTATCGATTCTTTGAAGATCTATATAGATTAACGACTTTCGTTCTGCTTTTCCAAGACAGCATTTAATCATAACGTAAATGGCCTTTAAAAAAGAAAAGAAGTGGGAAGGAAAAAAAAAAGCATACCAGAGTTGTTTTTTTTTAAAAAGGCAAGGACTTCAAAAGACTTCATGAGTATGGCTACAATTTGGGCACACAAAAAAGTCACTATCAAATAATGAAAGTTCAAGATTTAAATAAATAAATAAATACCAAAATAAAAGTGCCAAATGAAAAGGGTGAGGGCTATTTATCATTATACTAGAATTAAGAATTTTAAGGTGCAGGTGCAGAACTGCGCATAGGAGCGGATGGAGGCGGGGGACCTTGGAACAATATTTGTTATTTAGGAATCTGGTCCCTTACTCTGCAGCAGAGCCCCAGAGCCCTTACCCTGCACTGTGTGCACACAGAGGAGCTGGTGATATTGGAATCACCTCAGACACGAGGGGTGAGCTCGTTCCCCAGTGGCAGTGGGTGGAAAAGGACCACGATGAGACAAGGGAGGAAAAGGCTCTGCCCCCCCTCATCCATCCCCCCCATACACACATACCCTGACCCAGGGTAGCCAAATGGGTACAGGGCCACGGAGGCACAATTACACGAGTTACACTTGGTGACCTCTGGGACTCATAGGTTTTGCCTTTTTAAGAACTCTCTGACTGGAGAAGAAGGGACCCAGAAATTCCAGTCTCATTCTGCCACTTCCAGGAAAAAGGGCAGGGATGTCCCTATGTGGCATTTCTACACCAGTTCTAGAAATTGGCTGCTCCAGAAGAATTAGTCTGTTTAAATATATTGATAGTTTACAGGGCTGCAATTAATTTGATATTTCTGTTAGCGCTTCCCAAAGTCACAATGCGGAGCTGGTGGTACAACAACTGCTTCCAGTGCAGTCAGTTCTGACATCAGACAAGGGATGTTAAACAAACCATCCAGAAGACTTGGAACTGAAAAGGGAGAGCTGCCCAAACAGGAAATACAAGCAAATATTTTATCCTGCTAAGGTCTGGTTGTCCTGCCCAAGAGCAGATAAAATAAGTTAAAACATTTCACATGTGATGAGACAGTAGGCTGTAAGTCAGAAACTGATCAGTGATCGGTGAAGAGGCCCCAAAATAAATATGACCACACAGAACTACTTCACATTTTTCATCACACATGCATTAAAAGCCAATATGTTAAAAAACTACTAAAATACTAGCTAGCGGGTGCACATTAAGGTTCTCCTGTGCTATGTTTCTGGTTATCACTGTTTAAACTCACACACGCAGCCAGGGTCAGGGATCCAGTGGCAGATGAGAAGTGATTTCTACAGCTCCAGGCTGCTGTAATTGAGGTCAACAACAGCACAGGGCTAACTTTTGCAGTCATTTCGACTGAAACCTGAACATGGACCCTGCAGATCCCCTCCTTCCATGCTTTAGAGCTGGTGTGAGTAACCAGGGATTAAAGCCACCTGCCAGGGACTTCCTAGAGCCATAATATCACCATAGCAAGACTGTCATACCATGGCTCTGCTCTCCTTAGTGGGTTAGAGAGCACACACATCTGAGCTTACAGAGTGGAAAGGTGCAGAGAGAAGTGGAAATGAGACAGAGCTGAAGGCAGAAAATGTGTTAAAGGTTTCAGAAAAACATGGATATGTGAAAGGCAGGGGGGCAGGGAGAGAATGCCAAGATCATCATTATCCAGTGCTGAGCCTGGTCATGTCTCCCAGGGTGCCTACACCCCTGCAGCCCCAAGGGTCAGTGTGACCCCCAAGGCACACAAGCCTCAAATTCTCAGCACCTCAGTGCTGCTTTTCCTCATTTGGTCCTGAATCACAAGTGAGACTCCACCCGGGAGGAGTGATAATTTCCCCTGCATAGGCCAGGTCCATCCTGACTCCCCAGTTACAAGCCAATGCCACTGCCTGCTTGGAAAGCTGCTGACCTACTTCCACTTTGCAGGGTACTATGGGAGGAGCAGGGGATCAGTGGGCTCCCCGGGACCAGCAAGCAGACTGTGTGGCCTGGGAAATGGGATCTGGCAGTGAAGGGCGGGCTGGCTGCACACCTGCCTGCTCTGCCCAACACACCCATAATTTACGAGACAAACCTCCTCTCTCCCTGTGCTGGACCTTGCAGGGACCGTCCGCGTGGGACGTGCCAAAGAGTGGTTTGTTTTTTCTCTCCTGACAGGCTCACCCCGTGGTGCTCAGCATTCCAGAGGGGTAATTCTAGGTGACTTCTCCCGAGAAGTCTCTACCCTGCCCTGCTCTCAGCCGTCCTCCTCCTATCACCCAGCCCGGCTCACCCGCCGTTGTCGCTGGCTAATAGAGCCATCAGGCCGTCCGCGGGGCGTGTGCGGGGCCGGGCACACGCGGCTCCGGCCGCTGGAAGCGGGGGGGGACGACAGCCCCCGGCGGTGGGTCTCGGACACTCACGGAGCTCAGCCTGGCAGCGCTCGGTGAGCGAAGGGAGCGATACCAGGCGCCCCGGTGCTCTCTAGGGACAACGGGAAGCCGAGGTCCGGCACACGAAGTTTCCCTTCCCGGCGGCCCCTGAACGCGCCGCGTCCCGCAATGGCAAGGGCGCTTCTCCCACGGGGGCGCACCGCTTTGCCTGCTCACGCCACGGGACGCCTCCGTGCCTACGCATCCCGCACCGCAGCCCTCCCTCCCCTCCAAACCCCGGCAGGTGCCGCTGAGGTGGCCCCAGTAGAGAATGCCCCGCATACTCTGGGGCTCCGCCGGGAGTCACCCCCTGCCTCGCCCTCAGCCCGCCGCCGCAGCGCTCCGGCCCGCACCCCATCTCGGACACCCCTCGGCGGGCAGGGCTCCCCCCTTT
>VZTI01000537.1:852027-871287 GCA_013397865.1 Struthidea cinerea | reverse complement strand
GGGGCGGGGGGACACAGACGGGGCGCCCTGGCTCGCCGCTCCAATAATGCAGCGCGTATTACTCAGTGCATTCAGGGATTAGCTCGACTTGAAGTGTGGGGCGATTCTGCGTCTCCCTGTTTCTCGCCTCTTGGAAAGGGGAGAGGGGAGAAGCGCCCCCCGGTCGCCCCCGCCCGGTTCGTCCCAGTGCGCAGCAACTTCGAGCTCCCAAGCGAGCGAGCTCTTAGCGTGTCAGGCCGCACAATGCGGGGCTAATTCCTGCTGCAAAAGGCAAGTGGTGAAGAATCAATCGCAGGCTTTATACAATCAAAAGGGATGATGGGCTTGCGGTTGCGATTTTTTTTTTTTTTTTTAAAGTTCCCTGCCCCAGTCTGAATTTCTCCTGCTCCTTACCCCCGTCCTATTAATAATCCCATGCAGGCGATTGCAGACCGAGGTAAAGCTATCATTTGTATGCGCCTGAAGATTAATTTCCCCCATGTACCAACTCAACGGCATAGTTATCTCTTTAACAGGGAAAACAGTTTGGCTCCATTGTCGGGTTGCCAAGACCGCCTTTTGAGAAAGGGAGCCCGGCTAGCCTCTGATCAAACTCAAAGGTTAGTTAAAAGACAAAACCAGCTGAAAATCTTCATGAATAATGCTGTTTCCCCGAGCCCAGTGTAGTGCAAGCGCACATTTCAATGCCAGAGCATTTTGTTATGCTGCTCGCCTAAGTCAGAATTTCACAGAAAAGGCAGAGAAGAAAAGCTCCAACAATTAGAGGGGGCCTGTCAGAAAACATTAACGCCTTCCTCGCCCAGCCTGTCAAGCGTGCTGGAAATAAAAAACGGGCATAGCGAATCGCACCTCCACCCTCCGGAGCTGCAGGAGGGAGAGGGAGGGGGGTTAGGGACAGAGAAGTAAAGAGAGAGAGACAAATGGACAGGCCCAGGCAGTTAACAGTCCCCCTCGGCTTTGCAGTTCATCCAAAAGCTGGAAAAAGAAGGGGAAAGGACCTGCAGCTGGATGTTCTCGCTTGATATTCATCTGTTTCATGCTCCAGAATTATACTTGCTCTCAGGACCATCACACATGCACACGCACACACATGCACTCACACCATCCCTCTGCACCTTCAACCCTTTCTTGCATTAGCCCGGCAAAGCACGAGGTACCTGGTGAAATAGCAGCACGGCATTTCTGTTTCCACGTCTGTGGCCATGCAGATATCCAGTGTGGCCAGCCTGCAGCTGGGCTGAAGGACCTCATGTCAGAGAAGCTGTGCTTATGTATAGCACCAGAGCTATCTTACTCTTTAGAAATTTTTAGGAAAATGTGTTTTAAATGTACAGCTTTAACTAGCCAGACCAACAACCCATATGCTCAAGTCCTTTTCCCTAGTTAAATACCTATTGACAAGGATACTAAAATATTTAAAGCTTCCCCTGCACTGATGTTCATTTCTGTAAGTGAACATTTAGATTTTGACTTTCCTGGCCAAAGCACAGATTTTTACCAGTCATTTAAATAATAAGAGAGCTCTGGTTCTTCTCTTACTGTGAGCAAAACCTCAGACCATCACTTAAATTCTTTTTTTTCTTTTGCCCTTGTTGCCTTTGTTGTCTCATTGCAAATACGTGGATATGTTAATAACTGATAAGGAGCACATCAGAACCGTGCAGCTTCTATATTCAGCCTTCTGCTGGATGGGAAAGAGTGGGGGAGATTACTGCTGTGCATTGTAGCATTGATATGTGGGTTGAAAAAATGTAATTCCAGCAAAATACAAAGTGACTGAAGAAAAGGAGTATCTCCAACCCTCCAATCTGAGGTGTTCTAGGGGTTATATCTGTAAAGGGATACAGCAGCACAGTTCAGACAGCATGTGAAAGACATCAGACTTTGCCCATGGTTAGAGAGCTGTGTGATTCCTAAATATCCTGTGGGGAAGAAACTAACCTTGGGGACAGGAACCCCAGCCCTCCATCCCACGCATACCCTGGAGCAGCACAGCACATCCAGGCAAAATGGTACTTGCTGCTCTCCTTCAGAGAAGGCAGGGGTTTCCTGCGGCTTTGGAGCCAGATTCCCTTGAAGGATGTAAGCGAAAGAAAAGTCTCACTGAGCACGGGGACTTTCATTGGCTCCGAGTCTTCTGTCCTGGGGAAACACAAGCAGCCATTAGGAGAGGGGAGAAGTCTCAAGAGATACTTTTTCTCCCTCTATCTGGTTACTTGGTACTTGCTATTCTAATTACAGAGGGGTAAGATGGGTAAAAATGCAGGGATGGGAAACCAAGGGCATGGTTCATGGACTGAAGCTGTCTAGATTCATTGCTGGCTATGACTTTCTCCTAACTCAATGCATTTTAGCCTGAGATCTACAAGTGCTAAGCAAAGACCACAAGTAGTTCCTCACAGGTGCCTGGGGATATGCAGCATTGGAAGAACATGAGAAAACTGGCAAGACAGAGGGGGTCTCTGATCCAGACTCTGCTTTGTGCAAGGTGCTGTGGGAAGACCCAGTGCACACTAATAGTCTGCCTTATTTTTCTGGGGGACAGACAACCCATGTTTCCTTTTATCCCACTGCAAACACAGTTCAGTCCAGTTTTTGGTCTTCACCTACTACCCAGAAAAGGACAGTTACGTATCCTAAAACATCAGAGTAAACAGAGTAAACATCTGTATGCTGCCCAATATTACCTGTTACCTGTAAATTACCCAATGTTACCTGTAAGTTTCTTCGGAGCAAAATTTCTTTGAAAATGTCACCCAACAAACCATGTGTTTCAGTCTTCTCTTAGACCCTGTAAACAACTGCAGTAGTCAGGTTGCAAAGTTTTCACTGGTCACTCCTGCTTTGCACAAACATGCAGCTTTCTTGCTTTCTGCTTTTATATAGTCCCAATAGCACTGGGGAAGGAAAGGTATACTTCCCAAAGACGCCCTATGACCAACCCCAGTGGCATAATCCAGGCCTTTGCTATAGGGGCAGGGAATTTTCTTCTGAAATGGAGCCCAAACTCATTTGGTCCAATTTCACAGAAGCAGATCACAGAAAGAGCACAGGTTCCAGTTTTGGGATGGGGTCCTCCTCCCTCCCCACCAGCCACACCATTCTCTTGCTCACTCTCCCCTCCTGCTGCTGGTCACAGCTTGGAGCTATTTTAATTTGCACTTGCTGAACTGGCAGGACGATATTACTCTGGAACAGGAAAGGAAAAGCCCCATATTAGTAAAGTGTGAAATGCAGTTTTGACTGAAAAGGGAAGCCTTTTTGACATGATTATACTGTGACAGTGCAGATTAAAACCCTGCCATATGGCCTAAGATAGGTTTGTTCTTACTCTCAGGTAACAACGCATTGCTAATTAAGTGGTGATGACATTTCCAAATGAAAAAGAAAAAAAGAAAAAAAAAGCCACCTGTTTGTGAAATAAAGACAGTCAAGAGAAGGGAAGACATCAATCGGTGCTCATAACAGTGGAAATCAGCTCTCTTTTATCATTGTGGTTTGCTTTGAATAGGAGAGAATTTGTTTGATTTTTTATTGAGTAAACAATAATTTGTGTGTGCACTTGTAGACGTGAACACGGTGCCCCTGAAAGGCACCCGACTGACAGTGCGGGAGAGCAAAGTCCTGCATCACATCCAGGACAAACACAGCCTGGGCAACAGCACAGAGAGGTTCCCCACCCCGCTTTGCCAAGGGCCTGCAAGAGGGTGATGGAGGTTGCTGTGAGCAAGGCAGGAAGCCAGCCTGCCTCTTAAATGGCAGTCACATTTAAGCACATACTTTAGTGTCTCTGTGCTGGAGATCTTCGCTTTTGCATCTCAGGGGATACAGCAGCAAATGATGGTAGAACCAGCTGACACAAAACCCACAGAAATGACTACATCCGCTACTGTGTCTCTGTGGGATAAGCAGTAGTTTTAAGACAATAAATGGAATAATAGCAGACGGTCTGCAAGCAAAGGGTCACTTAACCACTAATAACCAGCCCTTTGAAACTTTCAGATGAAGGGCATTCTTTAAAGACCCAAGAGTTTACTTGCAGTTTCTTTTACTTTTACATATATGTATGTGTATATATTCCTCCATGCCATACAGACTCCATTTGGAGCAGCTGATCCAAAAGTCTGAAAAACAGGCAGTGGGACACATTTCCCTTCATCTTAAGTTTCATAGCAAACCACATTTTAGGTTACTCTAATGCACATCACGTGGGCCTACCTAGTTATGAGCCCTGACTTAGCAAGGACACTTAGAGTGCCTACGAAAAAAGAAAAAAGGAGGCACAACTTCCATACTGCCAGAGTATCACTTCCATCTCTTCCTGGCTGTGTTGCTGCTCAGATCAACTCCAGAGTTTCATGTGGTTCTCACAGATTTTGCACGCTCCATGATTTGAAGTTGGAATTCAGCAGCCAATTAAGGTTCTAGACAGATGTATGTCCATGGATGAGCCTCGCAGCATTTTATACTTTCTGCTCTCAGTTTTTTGCTTCCTTCTCCTCTACCTCTTTGGCCTCCTGCTTCTCATATCTGGGGCTACACCAACTTAAGAGTTATGCCTGAACCAGCTTCCAGGTTAAATACCCATTTGCAAACATCTTCATGCAGACATTCTCATATCTCTCACTAGCATAGCATATTGAGAATAAGTGTGGGTTGGAAGGACACCAGAAAACCAAGAAGAAAGCACAGATGAAGTCTCCAGAAGGATCTAATAAGCAGGTACTACCTACAAGAATCCCAAATCCTCCTGGTCTTCACCAAAGGTTTGCGTTCTGCCCCTTAGGGACTTGCTGGTGAGGATGGTGGCCTACTTCTCCTGCCTCTGAGACCAGCAAGCCTGCAGAAAATAATGCTGGGTAAAAATGCTGGCAATTGTCTCTACATGTGCACAAAGGAGGATGGACTGGACCGGCAGTGTCACAGGATGCAGTGCAAGAGGCTGTGGCAGAAAGTCACAGAAATCATGACAAGGAGAGGGGGTCTTAGCAAACAGCAGTGCTGTGTACAGCGCAGAGCAGGGCTCTGATGAGTAAAGATGGGAGTGTAGAAAGAGCAATGCTGCGCAGATTCTCCTGACACCCAGGCAGTGCCAGCCCCAGGAGACTATTCCGTAGCAGCCAGCAGCACCCCAGGGCTCCCGCAGGTCCCTCTCCTTGTGTTCATGCAAATGTCGGAAGGGATGTGTTTGTGCAAGTCGAGAATCTTGTGGAGAAGGCTGGCAGGAATGTGAAATAAACAAAGAAGGATGAAGGCTTTGTCCTTAATTCACCTATTTGTTCTCTTTCTGAAGGCAGATGTATTTTCAGATATATTTTCACCTTCTCCAGCACCCTGTGGCAATCACTGTGAAGAGATTACAATGTACAGACAAACAGAAATAAAATAGCTGCTGGAGAAAGCAGTGAGCAAACCTCCTTCCCTCCTCCCCTGCTTCAAAATTTAACCTCAGAAGACCACTGCAGCCCCAGGGCAGGTGATGAGGACAATGACAGATCCAAGAGGGGCACTTTACTCAGTCTGGGTTGTCCTTTGGCTTCTCTGCATGGCCAACCCCCATCTTCTTGGCACTCCACTTTTAGTTACCACTACTCCTCTCTCTCTGTGTGGGGAACTGCTACTGACCAATGGAGCATTTATAAATAGAACAATGTTTAATTAACACAACAGTAGGACAGACTTGTTGAAATACTTCCCAGACAGCAGGCAAGAGTCCTGACAAGGAGACTATTATGGGAATTTTAATGAATCCTTCCAGAGTGGGACAGCTTCCATACACCTACATTGCAATGACTAATTTTGTTTGTGACAATTGTATTGGTAAATGATGCAGAGTGACAATAACGTTGGGGACCAGCAAATTGAATAAAGTCACTGGGTTACTGTGTGAAATACTGCCTACAGACAGAGCAGAGTGCTTACTAAATGCAGTGCAGTCATGGGTCCGAGTGCCCAAAAGCCCAGCCACAAATGGAGTTTGCACAAGGCAGGCAAAGAAGCAATTAAATAACCCAAACAAGGATCTAGCTGTGCCAGATGACACCACAGCATGAAAGGAAGCAGGGGCTGAACAACTACTTCTGTGAGACACGACCAGGAGCATGAGCCTTATTAACACCACTGTTAAATGCATGCCTGCTAGCTGCTGCTGCTGTAATTGAGACCACTCACAGGTATCCTTACCATCTCCCTTTCTAAGAAAACAGGAAATTAAAATTGTCTGCCCCAGTGATGGGCCTGTGGAAGGTTCCCACCTATGATACAGCAGCCTACTTCTTCTAACAGGGATGTGAGAAATGTGAATCAAGGGGCACTGGAAGGACAAGGTGTACAGTGTCAATGCATTCCCTTAAGCTCACCTCCTCCTAGCTCTGTAAAGTTTTCTTGCTCCTCTAGCAGAGACATTGTACACCATCAGTAACCCAGTGGCCATAAACAATAAGTACTAATGAGCTCAGAATTTCAGAAAGAGGTTTTTATCCTAAAAGTCTTAAGAAACGAAGCTCCCAGGAAGACAGTCTGCAATGACAAATGAGTTATTCTTGAATTTTCCATTCAGCTCTCCACTGCTGTGGTGTATAGACAGCAGCCAGCAAGGGACTCTCTGCAGGCCCTGTTCTTCTGATTTTGTCATTATACATTTGAGGTTCTTTTTCCCCAAAGATCTAGATTTTAATGAATGGATCCAAGATATGCCTTATCTATCCAGGAAGTCTGGGCACCACCAGTTTTCTTCTCTAATTTTGCCATTGTCTCTTCCTTACAGGCATGTCACATTTTTTCCTGGAGTACAACAAATTAGGTGAATGAACATTGACTACTAAAACATGTTACAATGCATTCAAAACAAAACAGTGTTGGAAGGTTAGCTTTGCATGGAAGTGTATGCAAGAATAGTAAGAAGAGCAGTCAAAGGTTTTGGCACATTACTTCACAAATTCAGGAGCAAAATCATCTCTGAATTGTTGGGCTGCTTGACAATGATGTACACAGACCTGACCAAGAAAGCCATCAAAATTATTGCTGAAAACTTCAGTAACACATGAGGATTTCACTCAACTGGACTCAAACTTTGCGAACTGCTTACCATAAGCTTTGGTTTGCTGAGGAAAAGAGATGAGGAAGGAGAGTATATATTTTTTCTACTGCTACAGATGCTGCATTCAGAGGTGCAGGTTGCAAAAACATTGATTAATTTTTATCCACACGCATCTGTTTCCTGTTGAATTCTTCCTTTTGCATAATGTGGAGTCGTGCCTGTCAGATTAACGCAATGCTTCACCCCCAGACAAAAGTGCTGGCCTCTGACAAATCCATCTAGAGCACACCTAGCTCCATCAGTGGGCATATTACAAAAGGTAATGAGCTTGACACTCCCCCCAGCTCCAGCTGCTGCAGCAGCGTGTAATGAGCCCTGCTCTACGGGCTCCGACGCTCGCACTAAAACACCATTGAGAACTGAGACAGCATGCCACTGAATTTAATTTACTGCTTAGCATCAGCTGGCCCCAGATGATGGAGGGTCATCTGTATGGAGGGTCAAGTGGGATAAACAGCTCCAAATCTCCCTTCTGCCCAAGGGCTCGGAGCTGGTAAGCCCCAGGGCAAGCAGGCACAGACCTGACAGGGGCATGTTGGCTGAGCAGGCTCCACAGGCAAATTCCTTTGGAGCATCTGCTCTTCCAGATGAGGAACCCCTCCCATTGACCATATCCTGCCAGCATTTTCACAGAAATTTATAGAAAATCCCATGCAATAGGCCAGGTTCCTTGGAGGAGTTAGTCTGCCATTGTAGGTATTTCTTTTCTGATGGAGTAACTTTCCTACCTTCATAACAACACATCACACTGTACTTTGCTTGTAAGGTATCGAGAATTTTCAGATCATAAAGTACCATCATTCTGTTCCAAGAAAGTGAGGCTGGAGGGAAGGTTTGAGTAGCCCAGAAAGGGCCAATGCCAGAGGTAGAAGGAAAAAAATAACGAAAGAGAAGCACATGGTGATACTACCTTCAGTGGCTCCAAGGATGTGAGGAGCCAAGGCAGCGATAGTGTATTTAATTCCTCCCAGATATTTTTTTCTGCCATGGGTTTGTATAAATATGTTGTGACTCTAAGCTTTGGGTGGATATAAAGCTAAACCCAGTCAATGAGAAATTTAAAAGATTCATTTGCTATGTTCAACCTAAGGGTGGGATCTGCCTCTGCTGACAGAGACTAACTAGTCATAACTGGCAGAAGATTATGATCTTGGGAGAGCAGGACTGAGAAACACCAGTCTGGCAGGGAAGAGGGGCTATTTCCGTCTGAGAAGATGGGTAAAGCTCTTTAAGGATGTCCCAGACTTAAACCAAGAGATGTGACTATGCAGTAAGAAATAGCGCAGCCAGATCCAGGCCTCTGAAAAGCATAAAGATGCTAATGTGGATGGGGGCCCGGGGCATGGTGTGCTCCAGGCAATTTCTGCATCTGCTCTTCAAAGACACAGCTATTGAATCCAATGAGACCACCTGAGGAGTAGGAAACCTTCCTGAGAGAGCAACACGGGCAGAATCAGACCCCCAGCGAGTGTAATACAGGTCTTTAAAAATTTGCCTCACTGTGTGGTGGCCGGTTTCTCGCTGGCTTCTTTGCCTGCACGCCCGCCCGCACGTCCGTACTGCGTAGTGCACGTGCTTGGCTTGATGCAGCCCTTACGTGTGCATGTTCTTCCACCGCTCACAGGACACCAGGGGCTTGGGACAGGCCACAGATACACACGTGGGGCTGGCAGGGGCCAAAGATAGAGCTGCTCAGCTACCTCCATGTGGGCAGGCTGCGCGGCACAAAGACAGGTACCATCGCTCTGCCTGCATACTGGTACTGCCCAGACTGAGCTCACATTCATGCCCCAAATGTTTCCTTTTCTTTAGATATTGCCACCTCTTCCAGTGCAGACAAAGACCTGTTGTGAGGCTATGCTCCTTTTCTGTGCGGATGACAGGTGGGAATGGAGGTTTGATATAAATATACCCTGCTCTGAAGTGGATTGGGAGCAAGATCTGGTCTAATTTTCCACCCTGAACAAACAATTTTGCTTTGCTCAAAACTTTTTCTAAAAAGAATAAGCTCAATTAAGAAAACCACAACAGCACAACTTTTAAAAAATACCATTGTTATTGTTCATGCGGGTTTTGGGTGGGCTGTGGAAATTGATTTACGAGTCAACCACTTTTCTCTTTTCTTGCCATCTCTCGCTTGAGTGGTTTGTAGGCCTTGGCCCTTTCTTTCACTCAAGGAGAATAAGGTTGTCTATGGAAGAGGTCAGCATTTCAAATTGGTGGAGTTCAACTGCACAAATGACATAGAACTGACAAGAAAAGACAGGGGGTTTGGAGGTCATAGACTGCATAGGTCCTGGTTAGGGTTTTCGCTTTGTGATGGGACCTGGCACCAAAATGAATTAAATAACAGGCTTAAGGACTATTGAGGGAGGGCTGAATGCAAATCAAAGATAAGTAGAAGTTTTCTTTCCTAAAAGGGGAATAATTTTTTTCCTTACCTCCCCCTTTCCATATCTGCACAGGCAAGGTCTGCATGTTAAACATGATTTAGCAGGCATTATTCTGGAGCCTTTTCATCAGGTTTCTGCAGTGATTGCCTATCTTGGCCTATGATTAATGATCTGCTGTGCAATTTGGAGGCTATAATGACTCAACAATCCACACACAAACTATATAGTCGCATTCCTTTTGCAGATTTGCCAAGCTGTTACCAAGGGGCCCACAACCAAGCAGGATTGTTAGAGAGATAGCTAAACATTTCTGCAAATGCCATTCTGCCCTTATCTTGCTGAGAAGTGCGTTGGGCAGCAGGCTCATTTACAAAATTCAAAGCCTAGATTTTAGTGGTTCCTTTAAAAAAAAAAACTGGACTGAAATAATCATTAAAAAGGCTGGTAAGAAAAGATCCTGGTATATGGCCTCTCAGTGATTATACAGACAAAATACTTTCTTTGTTTCCAAATTATGAATCTGATTAATTGAGGCCTAATGCTATTGATGCAGTTTGGAAGAAAAAAGTTAATCTTTGGAAACCCATGCCATAAATGAAATCTGAAAATCCAAGCAGATTTTGAAGTGAAAGCTTTGTCTTCATTTCAGTTTCTATACAGAAATAGGTTGTAGGATTTATTTATAGAATGCAACTGGATCTGTATCCAGATAAAAACTGTCTGTAGAAAACTGCTTTATAAACTTTTTTTTAAAGCACGGGCCTTGATGAGAGTGATCTTGGAAAATCCAGATTCTGTTTATAAAGTTGTTTTCAATAAAAGTAAATGTGAAAAGGAAAAGCGAAGACAGCTACCAATGGAGCCTGTCTTTCAGACAAAAATTATCGTAAGAAAAATAATTTTAGAATGATATAAATATGTCCCTGTTTCCATTATTAATTATTAGATGAAGCTCAAATAATTCTGCCATGACCAAAAAGAGTTCTCATATTAGCTGGGTTGCAGTCACATTCAGTTTAATAATTCATCTACTTTTAGTTTCTGTCTTTTTTGTAGGCAAGAGGGGACGCAAACTAGAAGCGCATATAGCATGTCCCTGCACCCATGTCTATGCTATTGTTGTTGTTGTTATTATTATTATTATTATTGTTGTTGTTGTTGTTATTATTATTATTATTATTATTATTATAGTGCTTGGGAGCTTTAAACACTGTGCTGATATTGAATCCTCAAAATAACATTGAGTTCTCAAGCACAAAGCTATCGCCTAGTCCTGTACATAATGCCCTGAGACCCTGATTGTAAAAACCCTTCATGGTCCCAGATTTAAGTACAAGTGTAAGAGATTCTCTGCATCCAGGCTTAAGCAAATACATCACAGTTTAGCCTGTGTCCAGAGTGAAGACACAGATGTCTCCAAGCCTTTGGGAAGAAGGCCTTTCTGATTCCACCGTAGGCAACAACGAGCCTCAGAGCCCGTTGTGTTAGAGAGCACCCATTTAAAGAAACATTTTTTACGCTAAAACACAAATAGGAAAACTACAATACGCAACTTGAAAACTCAGAGTGGTCACAGTTTCCTACTCCTTTCCTACTTGCAGGAGACAAGAGTAAGAAAAATCCAGCCATGAACACAAGCAAGCAAAGCAGCATTTACCCTCTCTTTATACAGGCTTTCATCCTTATGCCAAGAGTCAACCCACAGCTATGCACTGTGGATGTCCTACTGTTTTATAGGTTTTTAACTAATCTCTCCCTGAAATTTGTACGTAAATAAATAAAATCAGCTGTGAGCAGACTGCTGTACAGCCATGATAGTGTTGCTCTGCATATAAGTCTATTAATCTGTGAGTGGTTGTGTAGCTGACACTGCCCTCAGGGCAAAGGACTGGACTAGATGAGGGTCAACAGCCTTTCAGTGATGCTCTTCTAGCCTGTGGTAATCAGCCCCAAAGTAGGGGTTAGGCAGGACAGACAGAGACCATTGGCAGCTGGAAGATACTGCCTCAGAGAGGCAAAAACCTGCTGCTGCAGTGGGATCATTGGCCTGAGACAACCACTCTCCTGACTCAGCGGGTGAAGCAAAGGCAGCAGCAGGGAGCCCTTCCACTCTCAGCATGCCATGGCCTCTAGCTCCCAGCCTTGCCTGCGCCTCTGAAAATCAGTGACTGTCCTCTCAGGTAGATGGCATCTCCAAGTCTGTTTGGGACTCCTCTGACTTCACTGGAGTCAGGAAGCAACAAAAGTATGCACTTTCCACACAAAAAAAATAGGATCAGAGCACACCTTTACAGGGAAAATATTTTATCTGGGAGCCCACAGGTGATATTGAAAAAGATGAAAAAGTCAACAAAAATGAATGCTAATTTAAAAGCATCTTTAGTTGCTTCCTGTGTGTGAAAGTTCCTTGGCACGTTCACATCCATTTGGATAACTTGGACGGGAGCAACGCAAGGGTCCCCACTGGCATCAGACCTCCACCACCTTCTGCATAAGATGGCACTAAGAGGGACACAGAGTCTCCACCACAGCCACGTCCTTGGCTTTTCTACTGCAACCAGCTGTTACCGGTGGGACGTGCTTCCTGTGAGACAGCCAACTGCCTGCTGGGCGGTGTGATGAGCTCAGCCTTATTTCACACCTCTCACCCTCTGTCTCTTTAGCTACCTTAGTCTGAACTATTGCTTCAGTTCAAGGTGAACCCAACAGATATTTCCAGAGATCTTGGGTGGCTGAAGACCACGGTGCCTGGTTATGCAAGAGACACAGTTTATATTCCAAGAATGACTTGCATATGGACACAAGAGAAATGAAAATCACTCCAGCTTTGCTCATGGCAACTTTTTGTAGTCCAGGTGTTTCACGAGGAAAGACTGTGGTCTTCAGTGATGTCTCAGTATTTCTGGAGGGCCAGAGCTCAAGTGCTGGGATTCAAGTCTTAAGGAAGTTAGAGACTTTTACAGGTGCCTGCAAGGCACAAACTAACATATTTTGGAATCTGAGAATGACTTAAGTCATACTTCTCCTTTCGTGAAAGTAAATTTTGTAACCCCAAGAATGTGGACTAGTGTGTAATTTTACACATGGCAATGAGACAAGAAAACTGAATTTCATCAGAAGCTGAAAATCTGCCCCAGAATCACCCAGAATCACTTCAAGCACTGGCATATACATCAATGAGTAGTCACCAAACTAACACACAGTGACTATCTCAGCTAGTAGGTCATTTATTCAAAATGGGTGTAAGAGACAATCGCGCTGGCTGTTGGCAAACAGTGGCTGACAGTTGCAAACATCATTTTCATGGGTTGTTTTTGAAGTGAAAATTGTATCATTTGAGACAGGCAAGAAGGGATGACCACAGACATTTCTAGGTAAGCCTGTCCACAGAAGAACAGCTTGCCCAGAGTTGTATCCCTCTGTTCACTTGGGAACCATCATTTTTGCCCAGCTTACAGAATCCCATTTAGGATGCATGTCAGCCAGTTGCAAAGACAGGAGCTAGAAGTCAACCCTTTTAAATAAATAGAAAGTATTAAGTGATCAGTCCTTCTATAGAGAATCCCTTTCTCCATGCCTTTTTTAAAGTTATTTGAGCACCTTTATGTGCTAAAGATAGGTTAAATGGGGTCATAGGGCTAAAATAGCTACGAACTTCAGAGAGACTTGGAAAAGGAATATGAATGCCTCTTTCCTACACTGCCTCTAGTCATGCAGAAGGACAACAGTGCATGTTCCAGAAATAAAAGTCTTGGCCTTCTGAAATATTTTGTTGTATATTTGCTAACTAAATACAGGGCAAGGCAGAAATCTCGATTATGTCTTGTGTACTCCATTGGATTTAGTAGGAACTATGGGACAGACTTTCCACACACCAAGCTGGTAGGTTTTGATGTATCTGCTCCAAGACAAGCATTGTAATCCAGAGATTAATAGAATAAATATCAAGGGCTAAAACATAGTATTTTTCAAAGCTAAGAACAGTTGTGTCATATGGGCTGTATCAGAAATCTGAGCTTCAGATTACTTAGATAGGGGATCAGAAAAACATAAAGGGTTAATATCTGCTCTTCCAGATGTGAACTTCATTAATTTAATCTAAAACATCTTGAGAGATAATAATACACATATTCCCAATTACAACAATTATTTAAACAGCCCTAATCTTGCACTTCATGAAACCATTTACATTCACTGCAATGTCAAGCTTGCAGGGGAATATGTTAACAGAGAAGATTTAGCACCTTCTAATTACAGTACTTTAATGAAACAGAAACAAAACTGAGTTTTGAAGGTTGAGCTGAAAGCAGGGACTATTCCAGGGCAGATAGATAGGTATACTATATTTCACTTTTCTGTGGAGACACTGGCACACACGTCTGGGAAAAGATGTATTATCATAAAACACACATGGAATTTTGGAGTAAGAACACATTCTCATCGAATGAGTAGCTTCCATAGCTGTGGGTCATAAAAGAGAACTACTGCATAGTTATATACTTTAATCTTTCTAAAAGTCTGACACAGCTCATCAGAGAGTCACAGCCCAAAATCATACATAGGATGAGTTGCATCTATGAAATATTTTCGGATTCTTGCTCAGAATGAGAAAGTCAACTCTGATCTTGGCCATCTACTGGGGAGAGAGAGCAGCAAATGGCAGCACAGTATTTCCCTGTCAGTCAGACCTGAGGCTATCTGAAAGCACCAGTCGCATTTCACTCCTGGGGCTTTGCTTCGGCTCTGAAGGCCTCCATGCTGCTCCCACCACAGGCAGCTGACTCAGGCTGGCCTCCTGCGTGGCTCTGGGAAGCTCAGCTCTTGGGCACACCACAGCAGCGTGGAAGGTACAGATAAGAAAAAAGTCCCAGGGCCAGGATGTCGCGTTAACGTACTGAAGCTTTAAAGGACATGTCAATAAACACAGTGTGAATTTGCAGATGGGAAAATTTCAGATTATTACTCCCGACATGGTGCTGGCACTGCATCAGCATGTTGTCCTCCATGGCACTGGGAATGCACCCACTGCTATCATGGATTACGTGTGTGGGCAGCTCAGAGATGTTCATGGTCCATTGAAATTCACAGTGAGTTGGGTACCACATTGCTTCAGCAGTCTCTGTAAATCTTGGCCTTACCTACATTTTCTGGTTATCTGACCAGGTTTTCCCAAAAGTGACAATGACTTTACTGCTTGGTAGCAGTAACAATCTGCAAGTAATACAATAGCGGGCAAAAACACCAGCTTATGCTGGAACATTTTCTATGACATCACACAAAGAACAAAGACTATTTCTATCAAGCGAGACTTTCTATAAAAAGCTTTTCTCTCACATCACTACATTTGATCACCAAAATACACATGCAACTTTTTTGAGATGCAGCAGCTTAGTTCCCTCTTTGAACTTGACTGAACCACTGTCTGTCTATAGCTGACAAAATGACTGCAGAAATGCAAGCATAGGAATATGTGATTCCTGAAATAAATCCAGTGTGCCCACCACACGTGATTACCTCAACCGTTTGGTGATGTGACTTGGTGGTGCCATGTCTATACTGCACAGGTATATTACTGACCCCCTTCCCACCCTACATCCCCCTTGGTAATTGGTCATTCGCTGGTGGACAACACAAGAAGTATGGTGGTTCTTGTCAGGGCTCTGGCACACACAAAGAAATCAAAATCTGTCTTAAAACAATGAAGCAATCTTTTGTGCAAAAAGATTCGAAGTGTAGCAAAGGCTCATCCCTCTGATAGATGACCCCCACCCACCTGCCAGCGGAAAGGCTCAGCAGGGCAGGGGACAGAGGCTGAGAGAAGATGATGGGGAGGGATCTTTTTTTTTTCCGAATTGCAATTGTTTGGGTTTCTGATCCAAGGTAAATGACAAGAAATCGAAAAACACCCCCAACACACATATTTCAACTAAAGCAAGTGCTTGGGATTATTTTTTCCCCCTCTGTGTCTGTTTGAAGGTATTCTCTGAAGTTGACAAGCACGTGTTTTGGAGACCATTGAAAAGTTTCTGCCATAAATAGAGGAGGCAGCTTGGCTTAAGTGTTGCTAGGGAATACCTGGCAACAGGCAACAATAGTCCTTTTAGAGAGCCCAGGGCAAACAGTGACCGTGGTAATGGGGTGGGCTTAAGGGAGGCTCCTTGCCCAAAGCCCCTCCACTCACACTGCGCCTCCAGCCTTGGGCTGTGTTCCGGAAATTCCCCGCACAAAGCCTGCCATTCAATGGGAGGTGGGCCCGTGCGTGTGCTTTTCTGGCAGGGAGGGGGCTTTCAGAGGGAGGGGGCCTGCTTGCCAAAAAAAAAAAAATCCAAACTTTTTTTTTTTTTTTTTTTGCGAAGGCTAAGAGAAGCACAGAAAGTGCTAAATTTGTAAAAGAAGCTGAAAAGGTTCAGAAAGGAGCATAATGGGGCCAGGGAATGCCCCATGAATTTTGAACAGAGAGCAGAAAAGAGACCCTAAAAAGCAATTAGTGATGCTGCTTGTCGCTGAAGAGGGAGCTTGAAGGAGGTGGGAAGGCGCAAAAAGAAGAGGGCAACTCCAATCACTTAGTAAAGTACGAGGGAAAGGGGGGCAGGCACAGGGACAGAGAGACTGGCGCCTTCGGGAATTTTTATAGTAAAAGTAGATGGAGGCAAACGGCAAGGGCAGCGTCCAAGGGGCATCTAGAGCCGAAGGCACATGCCAAGATGCCTTTTAGCTTTGCCTCCCCTGCCCGTTTCTGCAAAACCGGGGAAGCGGCAAGGCCGGGCTGCTGTCTCTGCTAGCCCGATGTGTCACAGGCTCAGCCTCAAATCCTCACGCATCCTTGAGAAGAGGATTCCTTAGCCGAGGGTCTCTGCCTGACTGTTGAAGGCGATGGGGACATTTCTAAAAGACCTCCAATCTCTCTTCCTCTGCTTTCCTCACCTCATTCCAATTTCCAGAGCCTTGCACAGACGCCTATTTAGCCATACATTCCCTGCACAAAAAAAGTAACGCTGTCTGCTCATTAGCTGGGAGTTGTTAGGGGGGAAAAAAAGAAGGAAAAAAGGGCTGTCTGAACAGGGCTGAATAGCTATAACCTTAATGGGTTGTCAGAAGTCTGCAGGCAGCAGGGTGAGGGGAGCCAATCCCCCTCTAGTCTTTTGTCCTAGACATTGTTTAGGATCAGTGGTAGCTCATTAGGTCGGGACAGTAATATTCCTAACGATTCTGTGGGGCTGAGGCTTCAGAATGTGTCTTCAGCTGTTTTCCTGATGTCAATCTGATTCATGGAGAGGCATTTATCTCGACAGAGATCTTTGATGGAAAGCATTATTTACCTTTCATACCCTGATTACTAACCTTTGACAAAAGTTGCAGCTGGAAGGGGAAAAGGGGGAAGCCGAGAGTCCTGTTGGCATAAACTGAGGTGTGTTATAGTGAAAGGCAAGCTGGAAAAGCCAAGTAGATGGGGCCTTGGCCTACAATTTGACCCTATGGCTTGCATCCTTGTATTTCAGATTCCATCGGTAAAGTAAGGATAATCACCCATTTTGTGTTCTGGGGGTGGTGGAGAAGAAAACACTGGAGTGTGAGGTTTCCAGGCAATGGGCCAGATAAGTAGCTAAATTAATACCTTTTCTGTATTCAGGGATCCTAGAAGGGCTGGGGGGTTTTTTGTTGTTCGTTTTTTCTGGTTTCTAACAAAAACAAAAACAAAAACCAAAATGCAACGAAATTAAATTGTAAATCAGAATGGATTTTTCAGTTGTGTATGATTTCCTTTACATCCTACACTTATTTTCAGCCTAGAAACATGAATCTGCTGAGGCAGGGAGCAAAGTTAAACTCCTACCTTCCCTCAGGCATTTCTGCAGGCATGGGGCTGAGCAGATGCTGTTCACAGACACAGGCCAAATCCCCCTCATTGGTCATTTGTGTTGTCCAACAGTGTCAAATCCAAAATGACATATTATTAAAGTGACGAAATTAAAGAATAATTGATCACATGGCAGATTTCCTTGTGATTAGGCAACACATTATATATCCATTTGCCAGTCCTGCCAAACACAGAGAGCAAAGTACATTGTCATTCTCTACCCTCTCCAAGACTTCGCTTCTTGTATTTAAGGCCTGGGGTTTTCTAAGGAAACTCTCAAAGCTCTGTGCAGCTGCCCTACATCCCTATTAAAAAACAGCCAAACTAACAAGTAATGATGAAATGATTTCCTTATTTATTTTGTGTTAGAAAACAGAGTGGACAATGAACTGCTCTCTGAAACAAAGGGGCAAGAACTACTCGTCCCTTTCACTCCAGTAAGAGGAGGGTAAGTACGCAAAGGTCAGCGTACAGACACTGAAAGGTTCAAACCAAGAGCACGAGGCAGTGGAAACAACATCCCCAGATCCTCAGTGAGTGCAAAGCAGCTGCCTCTGTGGTGCTCCAAAGCCAGCCAGAGCTGGAGCAGCTGCTGTGGACATCCCATGAGCCAAAATAGCCCCCAGTGGCTCTGTCACATTCCCTATGCCAAGAACCTGGGGAAGGAATTGGTACCCCATAGGACACCATCAAAACACATGGACAGACACACAGAAAAAGGCTTTGGGCTTCTCCACAGGGTCTTAGCTGTGATTTGGGTAACTCTGACACCTGGGGTGAGTTGCAAAGGAACATTATGAATCATGAGGTCTCCACAAAGGACTCTCCCACCACCCCAAGGAGGGATGGAATTTCAGACCCACATTTGTATATTCTTCCAATGGGGAGCATTATTCTGCTGCCAGTGAAAAGCCTGCTCGACTAAATGCTATTCTTCACAGGTTACCTACTTTTAAGATAGCATGGGCAGCAAGAGGTACCTGCCACCAGCAGAACATGACAGAGTGAGCAGGTCATGCCTCTTGAATAGAGCCAGAATGGTTTTCTAGCTGATGAGCAGCAAAAGAAATGCTGCCCAGAAATGAAGCAATGGGATATATCTCATCATCTGCAAGACAGCTTTTGCCCAACAATTTTACTGATTTCTCTGGTACCCCAGAAATACTGAATATCAATTTCCATACCTGGGCTCTAACTGGCAGAGGCGTCTGTGCCCATATTCACATAAATGAATCAAGCTTGGCAGGCTGTAGCAAAAAGGGCGGTTTTCATAGCAAGTTATTAAATAACCAGCAGCATTTCTATTATATGACAGAAATACTACAATAACAAATGGGACACGTCCTGCTCTCTACCAGAACCAAGCAGAGAAAAAAACAATCAGCAGAATTACTCAAGGTTTCTGAAATATTTCAATCTCTTTTAAAACGGTCTCTGTGTGGTATTTCTAACAGGGGAAGTAAAGGGATATGAAGACAATACTAATTCATACAGTGTTCCCTGGTCCATACTGATTTTTCTATCTTGTGCAGGGCTTCAAAACTGCAGGCCTGTAAGGAACTTGTGAGAGTTGCATTGAGATTCTGACTGTGTGCAATGATGTCAAAATGATACAATTTTAAAATTTTATTGTAAAAAGAGACTTGTGAGGCACTGGGCCAGGTTTCCTGAAGAAGTTGTGCATGCTATGTCCCTGACAGTCTCCAAGGCCAGGATGAATGGACCTTGGAGCAACTTGGTTTAGTGGGAGGTATCCCTGTCCATGGCAGGGGGGGTTTGGAACTAAATAACCCTTCAGGTCCCTTGCAGCCCAACCCATTCTGTGATTCTGTGATTCCATGATGCACCTAACGCATAACCACACCCAGGGCCCATCTGCACACACCTACACCCCCACTCACGCTCACACA